>JAPWTK010000086.1:1080000-1426052 GCA_029963805.1 Aromia moschata | reverse complement strand
AACAACCTTTACGGTTGCCTAAAAAGTTCCATTATCAGTTTCAACATCCAATTTAAATTTTTGGATTGCTGTGGAAAGTTACACCAATTTTTTTCTTTACAAGGAGTCATCAAATGATCTATGTTTTTTTGATTTGAATTTGTTATTTTGAGTGACCTAAATTTTTAGTTTAGAAGCTCTAAAACATCCATATCTATTTTGATAAATCTGCAGTTTTTTTTAACATTTCTTAGTGTGTCGACCAGCTGGCGATGGTACAAAAGGAATTGCAAGCGTGTGTACAGGACGTGGACAAAACGAAAAAGTTTTACTTTGACGAAGAACACGGTGCCCACGAGGTTCGAGATAAAGCCAGAGATATCGAAGAAAAGTAAGTAATAATATGTCGGTAGCAACAAATCGTAGAAATAGTATAGAGGTTCAGCGCCTGAAAGATTTTGATAGGTGTGAAAAAATGTAAATTCAGTCCAATTTTAATTTCATCTCTACTGTAATATTATGTAGGTACATATATATTTTTTTAGATTTCTACATTTTTCTAGCAATGTGTTACATGTTTTAGTATTTACTATAAATTTCAAAATATGATACTGGTATCTTAACAGAATTGGACAGAAATTAGAAAGTCCCATTCTAAGGCTCACAGTTTCCTGGATTCGATTGATTTTAATATTTTACGTAGAAGAAAGTGATATCAATTAGAAAATATACTACAAATTTAAATAACGCAATGGTATAACAACTCTCTACATTAGTGGCGGTGCGTGATATTTCAGTTAGCCGTATCTTGAAAACGACGCATGGGACCCACTTCACTTTTTAGGTGATGACTATACCTAAACCACCTCTTACAGAAAGGATTTATAGTGAAAAAACCGTCAGCAAAGTTTGCGAAAAATTTTTTCAATAACACTGGAGCACTCCCTGGGTTCTCAGTAACGCTCTGTGGAATATTTGCAGTATATTTTTTTCATAATCTAGAAACAAATATAAGGAGACGTTTTTCGATTTGTTACAAAATATTTTTGTTTCAAAAAGTTATGGCCATTTTAATTTTGGGAAACAAAATGTTCCTATAAAATTAAAATTAAAATGGCCATTTTGAAAAAAATATATTTTGTAACAAATCGAAAAACCTCTCCTTATATTTGTTTCTAGATTATGAAAAAAAAAATATACTGCAAATATTCCACAGAGCGTTACTGAGAACCCAGGGAGTGCTCCAGTGTTTTTGAAAATTTTTTTCGCAAACTTTGCTGACGATTTTTTCACTATAAATCCTTTCTGTAAGAGGTGTATAGTCATCACCTAAAAAGTGAAGTGGGTCCCATACGTCGTTTTCAAGATATGGCTAACTGAAATATCACGCACCGCCACTGCTCTACATACAATAACCTACCACCTCTGTCTATAATTACCAATAATCTCTCTGTTTAATTTTGTAACTTAAAATTTTATATTTATTTTTTCATCGCCTTATATCAATATGAATTCAGGCCACAATCAATACAATCGCGTGAATAGGCACTCATCATAATCAATCTATAATCACGCTGTAAACAACAATTTTATCTACATATTTAATGATATATTTTTGTACGTGATTGTACGCATTAAGTGTCTGAAAATATCATGATCAATTATTTAAGTGCATATTAAACGAAAAATAAACTCCAAATTTAAAAAAATATACGTTTTTAATATATGTTTTCCCAAGTCTTTTAAATGTTGTAAAATGTCGGCCGGCAAGAACAATAATTGCGAACTGTAAAGCGGCCTTAAGTATGTAAATTATAAAACTTAATAACTGTCAGCTACCACTAATGACACTTCACAAATGTCACAGTATGCTTACATACCGTTTGGCTTTAATAAAAATACGATTCGAATGTTAAATAAATATGGTTCGAAAGTGTTGAATATGGTGTTGCATTGTGTGATACAAGAAGCGTTCCGAAGCGTCAGAATTATCTGACATTATTTCAAATTACTGATGTATGTATGAAATGAAATATTTTCTTTTGTTGTACTGTTAACGTTGAATCACGTAACATGAAATATTTTGAGTACATTTTCATAATGATAATTACGAAAATTTGTAATTGCAAAGATAACAACAAATTAACGAAAAATATCGAGCGTCTGCCACATTACTCGCACCACGGACATTCACACGGACTCTAACCTCTAATGCATACAGATTAGTACAGAACCACGGTATACCTATAGATATATATTTGTGTACCGTGGTACACAACTGCTTAGGTACAGCGCCTCTGGAGGCGGGCATATTCGAACCCGTCGCATTATACAGCGAAAAGCCGCAGCTCTGTCTCCTTAGTTCGAATCTTCTCGTACGCTACTTATGACCCATTAATATACAGTAAAGCCATTAATATTAAAGTCCGACCCTGCATTACAACAACAGGTTAAAAGTATATTTTTAAGTGTTTCCCTACTACTCCCAAAATACGTTATTTCACTGAGTTTAACTTTCGTAGAACAAAAAACCGACTGCTTCCATAATAATCGCGTTATAGAGAGAGCTCTGAAATAAAATGGGCCATCCGCTCTGTCCGATCAAATTGGATTCGCTTCGATTCTAAAGTCGACTAAAAATCGACGAAGCAAGCTGGAAATTGAGTCGTCCATTAGCCTCAGTTACGGCGGGCTTCCAACGCAAAGCGACTGTAACCTAAACTGCTTTTAAGCGATCGAGCAGATTGAGTTAATGGACCCTCCTTGGGCTCCACGGGCTTCTGGCAAAGTTTAGAGTCGGGAAGGCGACTGCGGATCCCGGGAATGACTGTAACAATAAAATACGGTAAAAAAATCCGGTTGAACTTTGGGCGGAAACTTTTCAAACAGTTACTGAGGTTTCTTTTCTTCTAGTTTAGTAGTTCACGTCCATTGTGTAGGGAATCTGCCAATAAGAGTGGAGCAATAATACTTTAAACTATACTGGTTATTATTAAATATTACTGAAATTTTATACGAGGTGTGTAAATTAAGTAATGAGATGGGTTTTTTAAAATTTTCGTATTCGAATAGAATTACAATTCAGTATTGTTTCCTTCAAAATAACTTCCTTGGGAAGCCACATAGCGCTAGAGACAGATCTTCCATTCCTCATAGCAATGCTGGAACTCATATACTGGAATAGCCTTCATCTGGTCGGTTACAGCCGTTTGAATGTTTCCTATGGTCCCAAATTCCCAAGTCAGGCGAATATGGGGGCTGAGGAGCCAGAGGAATGTTTTCACTGGCTAAAAACTCGTTTACTGAAATGGCTGTGTGACAAGGAGCATTGTCGTGATGTAACATCAAGTTCTTCTTTATTGTTGGGTTAACACACATGACCCCCTTTCGAAGTTTTTCAAGAACCTCTCTGTAAAAATGTTGATTTACTGTTTGGCCTGGAGGCACAAACTCTTTCTGGATCTGGTTATCAAAAAAGCAGATCAGCATGCATTTGATCTTCGACTTGCTCATTCCGGGTCGTACTCAAACACCCAAGTCTTATCTCCAGTAATGTCACGTTCCATAAAATGGAACGTCACGTTCCATTTTCAATCGACTCCAAAAAGTCAAGACACCTTTCTCTCCTAATGTCCATTTGTTCGTGTGAAAGTTTTTTTGGAACCATTTTTGCGCAGATTTTTCTCATCCCCAATTCGTTAGTCAAAATCTAATGAACAGTGGTGTGATTCAAGTTTAACTCTTCTTCCCCGATTATTCTTGTGGTCAACCGACGATCTGAACGCACAAGATAACCGTATTCTATCGACAATTTCATCGGTTCTTGAAGATGAAGGCCTTCCGCTGCGTGGTTCATCTTCAATCTGAGAATTCATTGGCATTCTTAAACCACCGAAGAACCTGTGCTCTTGAAAAACAGTGTTTCTGTAGGCGCGTTGAAGTTTTTGCAAAAATATCTGTTGCGCTGTGTTCAAGTTGAAGCAAAACCTGATACCACACCGTTGCTCAAAATTAATGTCACTCATTTTTTAAAACACACTAGAAAAAACCGGTTTACGAAAACAGTCACAAAGAACAAACAAATGACTAACTAACAGTTAAGTTCTAACTTGTAATGAATGTTTGCATATATCTATACTTTTGAACAAGATACAGGTACGACAGGGAAATATTATATATTTGAGATAAGTCTAACACGCAGACCTTTTGATCTCTATATTCCTGACGTAGTAATTAGTTTCAGGGCAAACGTCTGCCACGCTTCAGTTACCGCATTTTTATCGTGGTTTAATTACATTATTAATTAACGGAATTTGGGGGCGTCGTGGAAATTTCGAGAATAATGAACGCTTGGGTTCAATTAAAATGAACTATGCATTACCCTCCTAAATTGATTACGTGCTTTTAAAGAGTTGTTTGTTTTTATAAAGCTTATGTAGCGTAATTTAGATTTTTAATTTGTATAGTATTAAATGTCGATTTTGTAATTAATTTAACACCATCACAATTCTATAGACATCCAAAAAAAAGTCATCAAAGTTGGCCCAGAAAAAAAAGTATTTCTATACTTAATCGAATTTATAACCTTATTTACTTGTCAAGACTGTCACATTATATGTCAGCCATTGTTTATTTTACAAATTGTGACAATCACTTGTCAAAAGTTTGACATAACCGAAAAGCTTAGACATGACTGCTATTTCCATCTCTCTCGTTCATAGCCAGAGTTGATGACGTTTTTTTTGGATGTTTATATTATCACAAATATAATGGACATCCAAAAAAAAAAGTAATCAAATCTGGCTATGAACGAGAGAGATAGAAATATTTTTTTCAGTTATGTCAAACTTTTGACAAGTGGCTGTCATAATTGAAAAATAAATAATAGGGTCATATAATGTGACAGCTTTGATAAAATTAAATAAGGTTATAAATTTAAGACAGAATAGAAATACGTCTTTTTTTACTCGGCCAACTTTGGACGATGTTTTTATTTGTGCCTTTTATTTTTATTTACGATTATTTTATTTGATGCTCGTTATCGCCACTATTTTTTATATGATATACCTATCTTTTTATTAGGGCAAAATTCAATAATAATAATAATAAGCTGTTAACAGTGATAAACATCGATAACTTAATGATGATGTTTGCAACTTTTTGATACGGATAATAACATTTGTTAGATGAGCAGTTAAACAGTGAGGTTTCTAACTCGGTTTTCGTGTTATCCTCATCTCAACTGTATTTTCTGATGGAGGACGCCTTGCCGCATGCAATTAGGATAAGCTAGCGCATTGTTTAAATACAACGAGACGCGGAAACAACTGCGTAAGAGTGTAAGAGATATTCTGGTTATTTCGTGTTTTACGTTTATAATAGTGTTGTGTTTTTGTTGCTTAGGTTTAGTTGGCATTACATTATATTTATAAGTAAAATAAATGTGATAACTAGGGTCCAGAAAACGCAGGGTCGGCACTATAGAACTCTATGACAATTAAAGTATAAACCGCATTTCTTAAGCGCCTTGTAAATTATATACGCGTGTATTTCTTGCCCGTGTATACGTACTCCACTGACCGTGACTAGTAACGCGCACTGGGCCTCTAATACGCCGGTCCCGTGCGGGTGCTCGGGAACTTGGACGCAGTTTAACCCTGCGTTGTGGCATACTTTCCGGATCCTAGTGATAACCATTCCGTCAGCTGGAGTGCATGTTGCTCCGTTCGCCCCTCACTTATTGTTAGTTACGCTGTGGCAAATAATGGGTTTGCTCTGATGGTTTTTTACGTCTCCCATTTAAGGTCTACTATACTAGTCGAGTGCGTTACTGTAAGACATTTAGGAAGGTCTGTTTTCCAGGCTGAAAAAGAAGAAAAGCTCCCTCTTCCAGTCTATTACTTCCCTACAAAAAAACAGCGCCAAATTCTCCTCGAAACGGGATCAACTAGAAGAGAAATCCACCGGCGCCAGAAACGACTACCTCCTGTGCCTATCTGCAGCAAACGCACACCAAACCAGGTATTCTCCTCATCAGCAGAAGATGCTGCTAACCCTTGTTCTCGCGGAATATTTAGCTTTTTCCTATGCCATATTTGACCGCTGAACCACAGAAGGGTCTAGCTCTACTTGTAACCTGACGAATTCTCCCGACGCACAGGTGTTCAAAATCTCAAAATCTTTTCAAAATTCATTTAGTACTAAAGATCTAAATATTTTTTGATAAAATTTGGTAAACGGGGGTTTTCGAGGTCGCTGATAACGAATTTGACATTTGTTTGTTGAAAAACAAAATAGTGAAAGGTAACATTGCATTTTAAAAAATAATTAGGGACATATTTTTAAGTTGTCTGTTGGCCAAATGTTACTAATATTAAATCAAATTGCAAAAAAAATAGAAAACAAAATGTACACATTAATACGAATAATGGTATATAACTAACGCCGAAAGGACGTTTTTGTTTGTTTTCTCAAACAGTTTAATTCAATGTTTAACATTTAACATTGTAAAAGTGAAATGATAAAGTTTAAGAAAACATCAAATATGTCCTTCCGGGGTCAGTTTACCATTATTCCAATTAATACTTACATTTTTTCGTGTAACATTACAATTAAATAACATAAATTGTATAATGACTAATAAACAACTATTGGATAACACAGGTCTACAAAAAAAAAGTTCTCTCTTTGCGATCAGACCCATCATTTCCTGTGTATTTTGATGCACTGAAACCAAATTTGGCAAAAAAAATTTTTCTACCGCATCATTTTTTCTCTCCACCCCCATATAATCCCCATAAACTCTTATAGAGGAAATTTTTTTAAAAAAATGTTTATTTTGATTTTTTTGGGTCTCTTATAACGAATCTGAAGTCAAGAATAAATTTCGACTTAATGACAGCTGTCAACAAGCTGTCAAATTTCACTAAAAAAGTAAAAAGTTGATATTAAATGCATATTATTGCGTTTTTTGGGTTGCTGATTACGATTCTGTGGTGAAAAATGATTTTTGACATAATTCATTTTTAATTTCAGAATCGTAATCAGCAACCCAAAAAATTTAATAATATGCGTTTAATATCACCGTTTTACTTTTTAGTGAAATTTGACAGCTTGTTGACAGCTGTCATTAAGTCGAAATTTATTATTGACTTTATATTCGTGATCAGCGACCCAAAAAAATCAAAATAGAATTCTTTAAAAAAAAAATTCCTCTATAAGAGTTTATGGGGGTTATATGGGAGTGGAGAGAAAAAAATGATGAGGTGGGAATTTTTTTTTTGCCAAATTTGGTTTCAGTGCATCAAAATACATAGGAAATGATGGGTCTCGCAAAGACAGAACTTTTTTTTTGTAGACCTGTGTAATTATTTGTATGAAACATTACATACATATTTATGTGTGAAAAACCATTATTAAAACATAAATATTCATTATTTATTTGCATATTGAGTTTATTAGTCGAGAAAGCGTGAAATATACGTTGGGCATTTTACGCGTTTTCGCTGGTACTCAGTGCTTCTGCGCACTTAAATATGCATTAAAAAAAATGGGGTACCTCGGGGTACTTGAAATTTTGATATGTTTTTAGCAAGCGTTTAATAAACGTATTAAGATAAAAAGTAGAGTGGAATCTCTTGGAATTTTCAACTTAGCCCTTCACATATCTACAAATTTTCTATCAACTTCGACAAAATAGAATGCACACAACCTTGTTAATAAGCAATTGAAAAATGTTTTTTTTCTGTAAATTTAGTTTTACAGCGTTGTAGTACTGACTTTCAGGAGACGAATCCATATTTTTGTGTTTATCACGTAACACAAAAAAAATTTGGCACGGTCGCACGCAAAATGTAAAATTTATCTTGACGCGAGATTGAAATGTTACACATTCGGCGGTCACTTTCACAATGCTCTCACGAAGAATGCAAACCCACCTGGCCCGTATTATTGATCCCACAAGGTCCCAGGGACGTCCCTAGACATGACTCAGAGAAAAAGTTCCAAAAAAAAAATTGATTTTTTTGGATTTTTGTCCAGCTTTTTGTTATTTTGAACCACTGTGTGCGACGTAACCTAAAATTACTCTCGAAGGTACTTCGTCGTCGACCTGCAGCTCTGCATGACCACCATGGAGAGCGGCGTCTACGACAAGGTCGCCGAGTACCTCTCGCTGATGGGCAGGACCGAGCTGCTGACCTGCTCCGCCATGCAGAACTCCTTCGGCACCATCCGCGACCAGGCCAAGCAGCTCACCAGGGAGTACAACCTGCAGTGCTGCTACCTGTACTACCCGGTGCTCAAGCAGCACATACAGTACGACTTCGAGGCGTGTGACGACGATCCCGTGGAGCGCGTCACCGCCGACCACGATTCCCGCCGCCGCCACCCTCAGCAAGGAGGCGAGGAAGTGGGCGACGAAGATAGCGCGGGAGAACAACAACGTCAGGGAGTGCGTGCGGAAGCTGCAGATATACAACGCGCTCAGGGAGTCGGGGCAAAAGGTTAGTTTCAAGAAGTAGTTACACAGGGTGACTGGTGATAAAGTGTACAAACGCTGGGTGGTGATTGTACACCTCAAATGCAACGAACAAGTTCCTCTTGACCATGGTCCGATTCTAAAGCATAAGGGGAAAATGTCAGGATTTGTGTTTTTTTTTCGGAAAAACGTGATTTTTCGCCTAAACTTACCATATCTCCTGAACTATTAGTCCTACAACAAATTAAAAAAAAAAACATTGAAAAGCTCATTAAACGCCACTCAAGGAAACACACTTAGCAAGATTCCCATTTAATTTTTGTAAGCACAGACACAATTCTAAATTTTTAAAATTACTAAATTTCTAAATTTTACAGAATTTGACTGATTAAACGATATTTTTTTTGTCTCTCAAAAGTGTGCACATTTCACAAAAACATCCTTTCTTAATAAGCTTTCCAACGGTATCCTACTCCTTTTTTGAAAAATTCCGTATCAGGTAGAGGAAATCGCATTTCAAATGTAAATAGTGGGCTTACTGCAAAAACGCGTAACATATTTGACCCAACTAAAAGTATCTGAACTATTAAGCCGAAAATTAATAGAATAATTATAATAATTACAATGAAATTTGTACTGCCCTTTAAATGAGCTTTGTAGTTTTTCCTAAACTACATAGTTTGATGAAAAAAGCATTTACCAGGAAACAAGACGTGGCAGAGCTGCCTGCACTCAAGTGCAGCTGAAATTTAGATCCACAGTGAAGCACACACTGAGTGACGGAAGGAGGGGTCAAACCGTAGCGCCTCTGGTAGATAGGAAGAGGAGGTACTGTTCCATGACCAGCTCGATCTCCAGATCTAACACCCTTGGATTTCTTCGTGTGGGGCTTCTACAAGACTCGTGTATACCAGATAGAAGTGGACTCAGTTGAAGAACTCACACAAAGAATACAGGCAACTACACATGAGTTACAACAACCTACCTTGAATTTTCCTGAAGTCTTATGCATATCAGAAACTTGGTGTACTGACGACGAAATAAAACTTGTGAAATTAAACAAGTATGTGTTCACTAATTTTTATTGTCGAAATACGTCAAAAGGGGGTGGCGTTGCTATATTCGTCAGGGACAATATTAATTATAAGAACAGAAAATGTAATGTTGCAAAATCAGATTCAAATTTTGAGTACTGTATAACTGAATTGGAATTTAAAGGTGAGGATATCTTAGTGGGCTGCTTCTATCGAGCACCAGTCAGTGATTTTAATGTCTTTCTTACAAATCTTGACCTGTTGTTAAATAGTGTTTGTAAACTAAATACGGCTACATTTTTTTGCGGAGATTTTAATACCAACTTCGATGAGCACTGTGTAAACATCGATGCAAAAGAATTTATGTAACCTCCTAAAAACTTATGGGTTTGAAAAATGTATTTATAAGTATACTAGGGTTTCTGAAAACAGCCAAACAATTATAGACAATATATTCACCAATACTGATAAATCACTCTTACATTATCAAACTATATGTTGTGATCTTTCTGATCATTATGCACAAATTGTTAATTTTGTTTGTGGAAAGATTAATGATGACTTAAATGTTCATACTTATAAATATGTTAGGTATTTTAAGGATGACAATAAATTACAGCAATTCAGATATTTGTTGCCTTCAGAGAACTGGGAGTTTTTAGCCAGTAATGAAAACAGTGACACAAAGTTCAGTAAGTTTTTTTTACACTTTTTTGTGCAGCTATATATACTTCATTTCCTCTTGAACTACGCAAATTTAAGAAAAATCGTAATGAAAAGAAAGACTATATTAATAATTAAATTATAAATGAAGGGATATTTCTCCGAGACGTGTTCCAGCTATATAAGGAGACGCATGATGACCAGATTCTCGTCAGGTACAAAGTACTAAAAAAATCTCATCAAAAGCGAATCAAGGAAGCAAAAAAAGCTTATTATAATTCGAAATTTCAGAATTCTAGCAATGTGTCCAAAACAGCTTGGAATATTATTAAAGGTAAAAATTATACTAAGAGTAATCTACCTCGCACTTTCATAGATTCACAGGGTAAAATTATAACAGACTTCAATTGTATAGCGGAACATTTCAATAATGTTTTCTTACAATCTATTAAGTCAATTACAAACAACATGAATGTCTCAGAAAGTGCACATAATGTAGAATTTAATAGTAATTCGCTTTTTTTATTTCCTATTACTGAGGATGAAATTAAGGATATTATAAAATCTATTTCAGTAAAAGATTCGGCTGGATTCGATGGAATACCTGGGTCGTTATTATATAACGTGGTGGACTTTATTTGTGAACCACTCTCTTTACTAATAAATGCCTCATTTAGTGATGGAATTTTTCATAGTATCTTAAAACGTTCAGTTGTGATACCTATACACAAAAAAGTGTGATAAAACTTTATTTTTGAATTATAGAGGTATCGTTCTTCTATCAATGTTTTCTAAACTATACGAAAAAGCATATTGTCACCGACTTGTTAAGTTTTTTGTTAACGAAAACATATTTATTAATAATCAGTTTGAATTTAGGAAAGGGTTAGCCACACAGGATGCAATATTGTCCCTCTATAATTTTATTTTAGGAAATTGTGAATTGAAGAATAAGACAAGTACCTTATTGTTCGATTTAACTCGTGCATTTGACACGGTCAACCATGACTTGTTAATTGATAAGCTATATAAATATGGCGTAAGAGGGCAGTCATTAGATTGGTTAAAGACTTATTTATCTGACAGAACTCAAGAAGTTATTCTCACTTATGAAAACAAAATCTATAAATCTTCCACAAGTGTAACATCCAGTGGCGTCCCACAAGGTAGCGTACTGGGACCTATATTATTTTTAGTTTTTATCAATGACATTGAGATCATTAGGAAAACATCTAATATAACTTGTTTCTTTAATATATTTGCCGATGATACCTCAGCATCCATTTGTGGAAAAAATTTCTGTGATCTGAAAACTGATGCACAAAAAACTGTATCATTTATGCAACAGTATTGTATTGATAATGGTCTGGCTTTAAATACCTTGAAGACTGACCTAATTTTGTTTTCGACAAAAAAAATTAACGAAAGTCTGCTTGTCCGTGTTAATGGTAGGAGTATTAAACAAAATGAATACGTAAAATTCTTGGGAGTGACAATTGACTGCGGGTTATCTTGGATAAATCACATAGACTATCTAATTAACAAATTGAATGTCAGCTGTTTTTGTATTTGGCAATTAAGAACATTTGTTAGCTTAGATGTATTAAAAACTTATTACTTCGGTTGTGTTCAGTCAAGACTAAGCTACTGTATACTGTGTTGGGGCAATGGTCCTAATATAAATGACCTTTTTGTATTACAGAAGAAAATAATAAGAACTATGGTATTTAAAACCTCACACCATTCATGCAGAAAACTTTTTCCAGAATTAGGCATTTTAACAATCACTTGCTTATATATCCTTAGTTGTATCTGCTATATTAAGTCAAATCCAAATAAATTCTGTAGTTATAGAACCGAAAACAATAATTACTCATTACGTCAGACTCATAAATTGGATATACCTCAGCACACATTAACTCTATCTGCAAATGGACCGACTATAATGTCAATAAAATTGTTTAATAAGCTTCCAGTGTCCTTGAAGACAATAAATAGTATATCACTATTTAAAAACAGAGCACGAAAAAATGTTATTAAAATATGCTTTTTATTCAATGTCAGAATATTTACAATGTAGCAATATGTGCGAATAAGTGTATATGTTATAATTGTATGTATGTATGTAACTATTGGTGGATGTGTCATTTTTTAGTTTTAAATTTACAATTAGTGCTATTTTATATTTACATTTTTTTCTTTTTAGCTTATATTCGTACGTATACTTTTGTATTTTACCAAACATATTGACTTAACTTATACTTTGTATTCAAAGTCTAATGGAAATAAAGATCAAACAAACAAACAAACAAACAAACAAACAAACAAACAAACAAACAAACAAGCAATGACGGCGAGAGTCACCAGAACAGAAGTGAGACGGAGAGCGCGAGCGTGTGTAAGACAAAATGGTCGTCATTTTGAGCACCTTCTCAACTAAAAGATTGTTTATTTGCAACTTCATTCTTAAAAAGAGTTTATTCTCCTTAACTTTAGAAACAATTAATTCGTATACTTGATAAAAAAAATAGTTAAATTAAAAACTTGAATTATGGAAGAATGTTTTATTATGCTTTCTTTTGCGCCCTCTTTCCCCTGCTATCTAGGTTACGTTCATTTCGTGAGCTTACTGCAAAAATTCGTTAAGTTCGAAAAAGTAATTGTCGAGATATCTATCATGCAACATTCCATGATCAAGATGAACTTTTTTGTTGCATTTGAGGTGTACAATCACCACCCAGCGTTTGTACACTTTATCACCAGTTACCCTGTACATCTCGCTGTGTAGCGATCAAAATGTTTTATTTCTTTAACTATTCAATCATATTTCAGGAATTGACTTGATTTATTCATTCGCCATCAGAAATCATAGATCCGGATTTCATTCTTAGTAGATATCATCAGTGCGAGATATCTGACGGCGAATGACTAGCGAACGAGCGTGTCAGGATGCAAGTCGACACGTTCGTTCTTCATCATTCGCCGTCAGGTATATCACACTGACGAGATCTGAGAAGATCCGGGTATGTGGTTTAAGATGG
The DNA here is from genome assembly GCA_029963805.1 of Aromia moschata. Lineage (NCBI taxonomy): Eukaryota > Metazoa > Arthropoda > Insecta > Coleoptera > Cerambycidae > Aromia > Aromia moschata. The sequence goes on along the minus strand of JAPWTK010000086.1, from coordinate 1,412,856 downwards.
CGAATTACGATAACTGGAGAATCACTCTCGCTTCAAGAACTAGTGTTGTCTATTGAATATCGGTTAATTTAACGCAGGTAGATCCGAACGATCAGAACGGACCAGATCTAGAGACGAAAATAGAGGAGTTAAAACAGAGCATACGAAGATCGGAGACGGCTAAAGTTAAGGCGGAAGCTCGAATAGAATGCCTCCGAGCGGGGGGCGTTAACGTGGACGAATGGCTGAGCGAGGCCGAATCTCTTAACGTTCAAGATATACAGAGATCTGCCAGTTCGTTGTCGGTAAGTATAAAACTAAGTATAACGCAGAAGACTAGAACTAAGGAGACCGAAGTCGTTCGGTGTCATGGTCTCATATCTGTCCGCCTCCAGAAGGTGCTGTAAGCAGTGCTGTGCTCGACGTCACGTGATCTGCGAAAGTCACGTGATGAGCAGCGGACCACACGTGACTGTTTATGAATGTAGGCTGTCAATGCGTATGCTTACATGCCGTTTGGCTTTAACCGTTAGCTGCCACTCTAGACCTCAAAAAAGGTATAGTATCTGTATTTAAATAAAAAAAAATCTGCTAACGCCATCCGTTGGTAGTTGAGATCTAACACTAACACATATGGCCGTATCAGCTGTCTAGAAGCATTAGTCTCGTTCCAACAGCCGCGCAAAGTTGATCTTAATAATATAATAAATAATTGATCATTTCTGTAGAAATGAGATACCGTATTTTTCAAAAAATTTCCTTTCATTTATCAAAATAAATACCTGTTTTTTGAAAAAGCTCTATATGGGACATTTTTTTTATTAAACTAGTAATTCTCTGGAGTACTCAGTTAAATTTTGAGGTTTTTTAATGAAAAATTGAGATGTCTAGAATTTTTTTGGTGAAACAACCCGCTTTTCACATTTTTTACAATATTTATAATTTTTTCTTATATTAAATTTATTAATTTATCTAATCTTCGTTCATTACATTGTTAAACAACCTTAAAAGAAGTACCAAAAAATTTTCAAGGCAAAATATTAAATACATGCTTTGTAATATCGATTTTTGTGGCTGGGGTGCGATGTTTGTGACAGCTATCTCACAGCAGAAAAGTGTGGCAGCTAACGGTTAATAAAAATATAACATCCAAAAAAAAAACGTCAACAAAGTTGGCCCAGAAAAAAAAAGACGTATTTCTATTCTTAATCGAAGTTATAACCTCAATTACTTGTCAAGACTGTCACATCATATGACAGCCATTGTTTATTTTACAAATTGTGACAGTCGCTTGTCAAAAGTTTGACATAACCGAAAAGCTTAGACATGACCGCTATTTCCATCTCTCTCGTTCATAGCCAGAGTTGATGACGTTTTTTTTGGATGTCTATACAATCCGAATGTTAAATAAATATGGTTCGAAAGTGCTGTATTGCATTGTGTGATAAAAGAAGCGTTCCGTATAGCGTCAGAATAACCGGACATTATTATTTAAAATTACTGATGTATGTACGTATGAAACGAAATATTTCCCTATCGTTAACGTTGAAGCACTAACATGAAATATTTCGAGTACATTTTCATATTGATAATTACGAAAATTTGTAATTGCAAAACAAATTAACGAAAAATATCGAGCGTCTGCCACATATCACCGTATTCGCACCACGGACATTCACACTTATGGTGGGTTCATGCAGAAATTTTTAGTAATAAGAATAAGAATAGTAATAAGCATAAAAGTTAAACCTTCGTTTTATAATGACCCAGTTCATGCAGTAAACATAATTTTTAGTAATAATTTTAAAAATAAGGATTTGCTGCATGAACTGGGTCATTATAAAACGAAGGTTTAACTTTTATGCTTATTACTATTCTTATTCTTATTACTAAAAATTTCTGCATGAACCCACCATTACTCTAACGTACACAGATTAGTACAGAACGACACTGCTTACAGCGCCTCTGGAGGCGGACATATTCGAGCCCCTCGCGTTATCCAGCGAAAAGCCGCAGCTCTGTCTCCTTACTCCTAGTCTTCTTGATTATAACTAAAGCTCGCAAATGGCGACGCGACACATTTAATTTACCTACGACGAGAAGCCGGTTGCGCGACTGATTTGATTGCGGTAGTCCCGTGTCAGTTGGTGCTGTTATACAACCTCCGCTGTATGCAATACATTGTGCTTATACAAAATTCAATCTTCCACTCGATCGTTCTTTATCCACTAGGATCATCCCAGTTCGGACTCCTTCTACGATAGCGACTTCGCCGACGGCGAACCCCCCATCGTGGACTCCAGGGCGGACAGCAAGGAGGAGGAGAGGAGGGAGAGCCAGTCCGAAAACTACGAGAGTACCGAGGTCGACGGTGAGTGGGGTAGGCAACGAACTCATTCTACAACACTGTGTTTGGCATGATATCGTTGCACTAAAATATGAATTTTGATAATTTTTTGTTGGCTTATATCGTGCGCTTTTTGTTTCCTCATCGTCATCGCTAAAGTACCATCAAATCTGTGTCGTAGTGTCGAAGTATCGTGGTATAGAAATGTGTTAGAAAGTTTGGAACAGCAGTAGAACTAATGAGTCTGAGCGACGACTCTGTGTAAATAAGGTAATTTGATATTTTACTGTGGGTAATCGACAAGTATGGATAACTCACAACTAAGATTCTTCCCACTTTTTTATCATTACCCTCCTTAGTAATGTATTCTCGGAATACCCTTATACAATATGAAATAAAAGTTTACATCTTTAAACGACAAAGCGTTTCTGCCCATATGCTCCTCCCGTAAAGCCCCACATGTATTATTGTACACGTCCGTTCGCATGCCCAATCCGCACGCAGGCGGTGGGCAGCAGCCAATGGGCGTGGCCCATTCCACACAGCCTTCCCTTCCACACGGAATTTTTTTAGCTGTTAAAACTTGTTATCCCTAAGTCAACGTGGGCCGTACCTGTATATGTAAATAATATGAGTGTCTTGATGTTAGCAGACAGCAAGTAGATTAGTAGAAGTCATTACGGATAGCATCACACTTATTGGATAGCGGCTTCTATGACGTATTTCGAAACTTGCCACCATTGGTTAAGCATACGTTCGGCTAGCCCACTTCCCTCGACAATTGGTAGTTTGCTAAGATAAAGGGAAGCTGTGTGTATAAAATATTTCTTTCTTGCTTTGTTGTCACTCTAACACTACTTGAAAGTAACTGTGTTGTATACCATTACTATACAATAATAATGTTATGTATTATGTATACACGTGTGGAACTTAAATTTGGAAGCATATAAAGTGCTAAGATAATACCTAAAATAATACCTTCCACAAAATATTGCCATTGTCTATAATACAATTATTGCGAATAGTTCCTTCTGCGTTCTTGAGTAGGTCATATTTTATGGAGCTTAGGCAAAGTTTACATGTTTATGATCGATGGTTTAGGCTTAACAATCGTGTTTTATTATAACGCGATAAAAAATTAAATATGTTAACATGGTTAAGCCTACTCGTATACACTTGAGATGAGAGAAATTTGCTGTAAAGTCTTACTTAAATGTACCGAGTGTCCGAGAAAAAAAAACAACTCAAAAGAAACTGCAAGTTAATTTAACAAATATATCACGGACTCTGCCGTTGTTCTATTATTTTTCACAACCTACGTAATTTTTGGGAGTAGGTATAACAAATCTACTCCCAAAGAAAAATTTGACAAATAGAATAACCACAGTGCCTCTTCTCCTCTAATTAAGGTACACGATTTTTGATATAATCAGTAAATTTAACACCAAAAAAATTACCGTAACGCAGATGTTAGTAAATCTTTCTCAATCAGTTACTGAAATAGTTGAAAAAGAAGACCTTTTGGGTGTCACCTTCAGGGGGTTCTAGCTTCCTTATGAAGCATATCCATACGCGTTTAAATAGAAACGTTTCTTCTTATTTTAACCTAAGCAATCACCCCCGAAATATTGAAATGATTTTCGAACACCCTGTATATAGATAAATATTTGTTTTGTTCGAATCTCAGATATCCTCGAAACCATATACTTATTGCATTTGATTTGTACACACATCACTTTAACGGTCTTATTTTATGTACGCTTTTTCCCCATCTTCACTGTGTAAGCTTCGCAAAAATAGATCTTTACGGCACCGTCTTTATCGACCAACTTCTCTTTTCCGCTTTTAATTTGAAACGGAGCGTAGGAGTGCTCGGTAATCCGGCGGAATAAACATTAGTCGCGCGGAGCACAATGCTAATAGTCCAGTAGGCAGGGAGCTAAAATCATAAAAAAGTGTTCTTGAAATATATAGGGCTAGTTTTGACGGTGTACTATTATACTATTTGACGGTGACCTATGTATTTTTTTTGGCGTAGAACACAATGCGCGGGGTCTGTAGAGCTGAAACAGTCCGCTAATTTTTAAAATTAACAATTTGTGAAAAAAAAAACGTATTTCTTTCACATTTTCGCTTCCTCCGTTCCTCGGCATATTTTATATAGCATATGCATAAGAAGTTGTAACCTATTGAATTTCCAAAATTTTAAGCCTAACGCGAAGTCTCCAAGTGCTATTGTTATCTTGCAAATGATTGCTGAAGTTGAAAAAGTGTTTTTTTGTCACTATTTTTTTACTTCGAAAGTAGGACGACTATGATCATGAAATTTCTTGGAGGGATTGCTATTTGTAGTATGAAGATACAAAAAAAAATCAGCTCGATCCGTCATTCACTTTTTAAAAAAAAATGGGCGTCAAGAAATTATAGTCACAATTCCGAGAATTTCGAAGCGGCAACGCTAAAACAATATATACGTCGCGTAAAAAAAGGTTATAAAACTGGCCCAAATCAATATTTTTTCAAAATCTCAAAAAGTCTCTCAAACTTGAAGAGGTTTATGATTTTTCTAGCCTAACCCGGTCAATATCGTACAATAAACAAAGAAATGGCGTCATTGTTAATTAAGGCTTGCAAAAAAAATTCGATCGTTAATTACTCGAAAAGTGATTAAAGGATCGAGCTGAAATTTTTTTTGTAACTTCATACTATAAATAGCAGTCCCTCCAAGATGAAATTTCATGATTATAGTCGCCCTACTTTCGAAGTAAAAAAATAGTGAAAACAAAGCATTTTTTTCCACTTCAGCAGTCATTTACAAGGTAACAATATCACTTGGAGACTTCGGGTTGGACTTAAAATTTAGGAAATTCAATAGGCTACAACTTCTTAAATGCATAATGTTATGTAAAATATACAAAGGAATGGAGATATAAGCGGAAATGTGAAAAAAATAGGTTTTTTTTTTTCACAAATTGTTAATCTAAACAATTAGCGGACGGTTTCAGCTCTACGGACCCCGTGCATTGTGTTCTACGCAAAAAAATACATGGGGAACCGTCAAAACTAGCCCTTTATCTTTCGAGAACACATAAAAATCTCTGTCTACTGGACTATAAGGCATGCGGAGGGAGCGAATGATCCATTCACGTCCTCCGTTGCGTTTCGTTGCAGCCATGGTGGAGCAGGAGAGACAGAGGATAGAACAATTGACCGCCGGATGGGACGACCCCACCCAGGTGGACTGGGGAGCCGAGGAAGCGGCGGATGAGACGCAGGGCATCGTTCAGCCGGAAAAAACGCCCTCGGTGCCTCTGCTGAAGTGCACCGCGCTCTATTCGTACACGGTACGTATGCTATCGATTTCTCGGGTTTGTTTTAGCTCCACGGCGTAAGGTTCAATCGCCAAGGTTTAGAATAGACCTTTGAAATCTTCTATGAAGGGGGGAAACATTAGTTCGTTTTTTCATCGCCACTTTCCTGACGTCGACACCGCTGAGACAATGAGCGAAAGTGCGAGGACATTCCAATTATAAGCGCGACATTGAGTTGTGATGTTGAACAGAACTATATTTTTTCTCATTGGTCATATTACGATATACAGACTGCGTCCGTCAATGTTTATCAGATAACACAAACAGCGAGTCGGTGTGATTCTGGTCAACGATAGTGTTATTGGATAGTAGCCTCTGTGACGTATGTGGCGTGATATCGGCCACCCTTTCTATCCAATAAGATTATCCCTAACCAGAACCACGCCCACCAGCGATTTGTTCTATCTGTTAACATTAAGCGCCAAAATCGTCGTTCGGAGCTGGCGTCAAAGGAAGTTCGACAAGCACGAAAAGATGCTCTTTTTTGAGAAAAATCGGTTCTTTGAGGAAACAGAAGATCTTTTTTTATGGACCAGGAATCGCAGACTAACTGGTAATTGCACTTAACTGGTCTATGTTTTCTTATAATCCATTCGATTTTTCTGTTCTACAAACTTTAAGGAGGTCATAACAATTAGAAAGGCATATTTTTCAGGATTTTTTTTGAGGTAGTAATAATGGAAAGATTTTTTTTGAAACTTTAGGATATTGTTGTACACACGTATTGAAGTTTTCATAAGAAAATTTATTTATTAAAAATAAAGTTTATTCTTAAAGTAAACATTATTTTAGATTCAACAATTTTAGAACATGAACCTAATTTATATTAAAATTATGCCTGTTTAATGAATAAATATAGATAAATAATGCAAATTTTAAAAATGACCTATTATTTAACTGATTTTTGTTATAAATAAATACTTTTTTAACAATATTTCATATCATAAATTAGGTTCATACACTTCCGAATTACATAAGGAATGTGCGTGCAAAATTTCAACAAGATCGGTTGGACAGTTTTTTTCGTAGTTTTCTACGCAAGTTGAAAAAAAACAAGTTGTGGGAAAACGCGTTTAAAGTTTGTAGAACAATCGAATGTAGAAATCAAATGTAGAAAAATCGAATAAACTGTAAGAAAGCATGGACCAATTAAGTGCAATTACCAGTTAATCTGCGATTCCTGGTCCATAAAAAAGATCTGTTTCCGATCCAAAGAACCGATTTTCCTCAAAAAGAGCATCTTTTCGTGCTTGTCGAGGTTCCTTTGACGCCAGCTCCTAACTGCGATTTTGGCGCTTAGGGGACATAGTCTGTATGTATGTACATATACGTGGATGGTTTAACTACACAAGAATTACTTTTATTCCCATATGATCGCAAGTCATTCATTTTCGTTACGTTTTTTTTACCAATTACGTACGCCATGTAAATTACTAAGAAGACAGCCTAAGAATAAACTAAAAATCGTCAATATGAGTAACGCAAATACATTTTTAAATGAACCGCCTAAAATACGCGTATAATAGAAACTTGAAATGAGAGAGTTTGAATTGATCTGGCATTTTTTTCATTTTGGTTGTTCCACAAACGATCACTGAGCGCTATAAAAGTAGGCAACATTTTTTATGTAGACGTCTTTTATTTCTTTCAAGATGATTGATGAAGTCCACGCTTTCATTCAACGGCATAGCGGAAATTCATAATCTGGCGTCAAGAATATTCAATCTGCTAAGAACGTCTATCAGAATCGACAAATCCCTCAGTGAGGTCTGTTTCGTCGTCTTTGCTCTATAAGAATTTGGAATAAATAGCGTCCTAAGCTGCTTACTTAACTGCTAACAGTAGACGGTGGTAATAAATTACGTAATCTCGATCTTAAAACCTAGTTTCGCAGTTGATTTGCGCGCATTCTGTAATAATGGAAGAGAAATCAATGTTGGAGGCTTAATGGTTTTTTGAGTGCTTAAGCGCAATCTAAATTAATTCTCCCGGCCCTAAAACAATAATTGACGTCATGTTATTAATAGTAATGTGACAAGCCAGCATTAATTTCAACCCTTTATCTACTTAAGCGGCCCATAGACGAGCAATTTGGTTGTCAAATAGGTTGTAAACCTGTTTGTTACAGACTGACCAAGAAGTTAACAACCTGAACGTCAACAGTTCCAAAGTCGAAGGACTAGCATTATTTGCTCCATCATTTGTTAAAATTGCATTTTCGTCCAACTCTTTGTAAAGTTCCAAAAATGTCTCTCCATTTTTTTTTAATTTCTGTTTTTAAAGCATCTGATTCATTATTTGGAATAGTACCATAATAACAAAAACAAGAAGTAAATTATCAAACACAAGAACACAAATGAACTCCAGTAACTTTTCAAACAAAATGATGTTTCCAATTTAGTTGATGACACAGACACACGCACACTACAACAGGGATGCCAACATTAGGCACCGCTCGCTAAAATCCAAGTTGTTTGATTTCATCCTCAACATCCGCCTCCAACCTTCAATCCGCCCACAGTCTTTTTTAGACGTTTTCTTCAACATGGCAAGTTGACATACGGGCTTTAGTTCAATGCAAGTCAATATCAAGATTGTTATTAACGATAGAGATTATTACGAGTTTACATCGACTGCTTTCTCTAGGCTCAAAACCCTGACGAACTAACGATCGTCGAGAACGAGCAGCTGGAGGTCGTCGGCGAGGGGGACGGCGACGGCTGGCTGAGGGCGAGGAACTATCGCGGCGAAGAGGGCTACGTGCCCCATAACTACCTGGACATCGAGCGGGAACAGTCTGCCTCCACCCCCGGCCTAGTGAATCAGATCTCCTTCTCCTCCGTGGACTACACCATCGACAACGAGGAGGAGAGCCTGCAGCAGCAGACGGAGACGACCCAGTCACCCGAGCAGGTGTCGGTGATCTCGATCCCCACGCAGAAGGCGGCCGAACAGGAGCCTGTCGCGACCTATTGTATAGCGCTGTACGACTACGACGGCGAAGGTGAGCTCACACTTATTTCCTGTAATAGCGGGTTTACACGTGCAATGATGTGATGGCGCCAGTAAAAACGCCAGTTTAACTTGCATGCCAGTGAAGGTTTAATGAAATTTTATCTCGCCAATCTCATTCGCTGAGTGCAAGTTGTTAGAGTGACTGTATAAACAACTCCTTTATATTGTTTATCAACTGAAAATGTCAAGTGAAATACTTCGTAGAAGCTGTCGAATGGTAGCAAATTTGTTGGTTAATGATATCATTGTATATGTATTTCTTGTGGAACGTATTTTAGATTTTACATTAGAAGAATTGAAACCGTCGATATTTACATTTCTTGCGATGTTTTCATATGCATTTTCTCTTAAATTTCTATCTTTGATATGAATGAATATATGAACTGGAATGTATAGTCCTTCTATTTTTAATTGAAAATGATAAATACGCCTGGGGAACAAAAAAGCGGTGCAACTTTATGATTCCATGGACGTGCATATATTTTTTATAAATTCGAAAATTGTGAAATATTTTTTTTTCATTTAAATCAATATAGGAGATTAAAATTAGCCTGCATACAAAACTCTTAATATTTTTAATATAATTTGCTGTAAATAATGCTCATTTAGACAGACAATCTCAAAAAATTGTCTGTGTTAATACACCTAGCTGAAATACACGTCACTGGTGTCTTAAACAAGTAGAGTGCCTAAAGTCGTAAATCATTTTAACGACGTCGTAAAAATTTTGTGGCACAGTGGACCGAATAAGTATTTAAGGAATGTATTAGATAATACAAAACACAATAGTATACTGGATCGGCATTCCAGTTGCCGGCTCTTCAAAATTTTCTTAAGTATAGTAATATACATAAAGTTGTTTTAATTAATAAATATTTTTTCTAGCAATTTTAAACGCTTTATTTTAATGCTAACTAATAAATTTATATCTATGTATTTTTTTAAAATATTTCCAAACTAGCTTTCTAAGAACGTCACGAACTAGCAGTTTACTGAAGTATGAAGTATACTTGTATAGTGAGCTTAGCAATTTTAGAAAATATATCTGACAACCTTGCTTTTTTCTACCTATTTTCAATTTAGAATGGAAATACAATACATCCCACAAGCGAAGGCATTGTTCATAATATTCTAAGAACTGAATAATATTTTCAGAACCCCACTTTTTTGCTTATTGTAAAGAAATCTAATTATTAAAATAAACACAAATGTGGTCTACTAAACTGATACCACATAGTATAGATTCCAAGTACGTAATATTTACTGGCGTGCGTGAACTGGTTTACATTTGCAAATATTATTTACAGTGGCGCATGAATCAATACTGGCGCATGAAAAGTTAGAACGCTCTAACATTTTTCGTCCATGCGTGCACTGACAAAAAAATGCAGCACAGTAAAGGTTTTGAAATTTTATTTTACTGGCATGCCAGCGGCCACTGGCGCCACTAAATCCATGTATGTGTAAACCCGCTATAAGAATGTTGTGCTTGTAAAAGGAGAAGACGCGATGAAGTGTAGAGAAACGTTACACTTTATCCTACTAACTTTTCCTTCTCAATAGTCATGTGTACAATGGATCAGTGGCGGCTCGTGACTTTTTTTTTGGGGAGGCGAATATTTTTTTGTAAAAATTTTTGTTTCCTAAATTTTTGTGATGATAAACATTGTTAGTAATATGCCGCTGTAATGTTAGGAGAAGGACCTCTACTTGGTCAATAAAATACGCTAAGTACATTTGTCTAACATAATGCACCTAATATAGTGGGACATAACTTGTCCATACAAATTCAAAAGATCATTTGTCTGTTACCATTGCATTACATCTACTCCCCTCTGTTTCATGACTTTTTAGGCGGAGAGGAGTTGACCTTCGAGGAGGGCCAGATCATCAAGGTGTTGAGCAAGTGCGCACACAGCATAGACGACGGCTGGTGGCAGGGCGAGCTGGAGGGCCGCATCGGCAACTTCCCTCCCCTCGTGGTGGAGGAATGCGACGAATTCGGCGAGCCGCTCACCAGCCAGTGGGACGAGTCGCCGCCGCCGTCCGCGCCCCCCGTCTTCACGCCCCCCGACGTGCCCAGCTACCTGGTGGAGTCCGACCTGGAGGCGGGCGACGGCGGCGACGTCTTCGAGAACGGCTACACGGCGGAACCGCCGCAGCAGCCGCCGCAGCAGCCGCCGCAGCAGCCGCCACCGCAGCCGCCACCGCAGCCGCCTCCGGAACCGCCCCGCCAGGTCGCCGAGACGGAGGTGGAGGCGGCGGTCGCCGAGGCCCAGGAGAACGGGGCCACGTCCTCGCAGGGGTTCGCGATGTCGCTCTCTCGGGACCAACAGAGCCAATACGGAAGTCAATTCAGTAACGATACGTCCGTGCCGAGTAAGTCATTCTAATGTTGTCCTTTTTCCTTGAGCTTCTGACTAACCGATTTGTCTTTTTGGCGCCGCTTCCAGTAATCGACGTGCCCAGTGTCGAGGTGGTGGACGAGGTACGCTCGCATGCTTTGTCCTGTCATTCCCTTTTGTTCTGTGTTGAACAACGCCCGACAATATTTACCTAGTAGTCGTTACAACTATTTTCTTTCCCATAGGATGGCAAAGAGGTAGATCAAAGTGATGAGAAGGAGGGTGGCGACTTTGCCGGCCTCTGCGCGGCCCAGATCGTCATAACCGCTGCCACCCCCATGATGGAGGAGCCCGAGCAGCCATTCCCTCCTCCAGAAGAGTCTGGCGCCGTCAATCATCGAGAGACCCCCGAAGAGATCACGGTTGAAGAAGTCGAGGAAGCGGAAGACCTCAAAGAACCTCCGGTAGAAATAGAGCCCACCGTTATAGACGCGCCCGAAGACCTGGAGGAGCCCGCAGACGACCACCACGGGGAGGCGCACTTCGCGGTGAGCAGCAGCACCGGCAGCGACGGGGGAGACCACCGGCCCCAGCACCGCGGAAAACTCCGTGAGCCAGGCGCCACCCGTGGACACCGAACCCAAGCAGGTGGTGGGGGGTCGCGCCAGCATCCCCGACGAGCTGGAGCCGCACCAGCTGGCGCGGCTCCAAGACCTGAAAGAGTCCAACGCCTAAGAGACCCGCGAGCCGTCGACTGCAGCGTTCAGAGCGATACATTTCTTCGAAGAAGTCATAGATTATGTATGCTTCACACAATTTATTAACAGCAATCGCGGAAGATCGTTCATGTATTGGACAAGGATGTGGTGAATCGCGCGTATATTTGTACCTAATTTGTTATTTGTTAGATGTTGACGATATTTTCGCGTTAGATCTCTGATTTGTTAGTTGAAAGAGAGCGGACGAGGAGATGATGGCTTTATTTCTCTTTGATATTACAACATAATAGAATAACCTCAAGTTTTCATCCTGAATTTCGTATACATTGTATTCGTTAGATGTTTTCAATGCGTAGATGAAAAGTACTCTAAAAAAATGCATACAGTCGTTCCTTAAAAAGATGGCTCCGTGTTTTTTACGCTATATAATAAATGTATCTTCTTATGAAATGCGTTTAGTTCGCTTTAGGATATTTTAAATTAACAATACTGATTAGGTAATAAGGAGACTTATGATAATACGAAGAGTGGGTCAAAAACAGCAACGGCCGCCGCAACGTGGCAGGGGTGTTTGTTAATCCAAATCTCATTCGCGAGTTTCTGCTTATACTTGCTCTGTACAAAGAAAAAAATACGACTGATTGCTCTAATTATACGAATAACAACGCACGAATTACATCATAGACTAATTGGTCGAATTACACTTACCGTCTCGAGTCTATATATTATCACATTTTACATCCATGACTTAAATGTTTTCGCCTTTGACCTTAGGGGAAGGAACCACAGAGGAAGAAAAGAGTATATAAATAAATAGGCAGGGGTCACGTGTCTATAATAAAAAAAATTAAAATAATAGGTCTACTGAAACGTAGAATATGAAGACAGACTGACGGCAATCAATTGCAATAACGGGTACTAAGCATTATTAGTTACATATATCGCATACAACACGGGAATACTTTTTCTGGGGCGGTACCTATTCGGGCGTGTAGGGATCGAATCCGGACTTCCAGGTGGCTGTCTTCATTATTGGGTAACATTCATTTTAATGGACTAGGTAGCTGAAGGTGTAATCGTAGGAAGCCGTTTTCCTAGAAAGAGTATTATTTTTCCAGATGGTTTTTGTTCGCAGCATTACCATGGTTAGCAATAAGTAAGGTGTTAACAAAGATAAATTGTCTCAAAAGTAGTGACAGTGGTATTTCCGTATTTTTTGTTTCGCTTTTGGAATAATTTAGGTGACGTGAGATCGACGTTTTGGCGAAACAAAACGACGATGTCATTACGAGTACGTTGTTGGACTTGCGATGGAAAACAGACAAGGGAAATAGCGAAGGAAAACGATAGTTCAAATAATTTTTCGAATAGTACAATATCTTCTTGCAATATTTTTTTGTGGTTTTAGAGTCATTCCATATGAAATCGTCTAATTGAAGAAGCCGACCCATTTTAAATTTTGCTGTAACTTTGAGGGACTCTTCTTTAGGGTCCCAAAGAACAAAATTTACGCAAATTTAATTTTTACAAACGCTCGTTTCCGCCTATTCAAATTCTAAACTTTTAAAAACCGCCATTTTTATGCTTTATCAAATTAGGTCTAAAATGTTTCCTTTTTAAGATATCCATCCGCTTGAGGCGGCATTTTGAAGAGGAAAGATGGCAGTTTCAGGGTAAGCATCAAAAATTCGATCAGTCAATACCTCCGAATAATGGCAGCGTGTTAAAATTACGTATTTTTTGCTTATTTTTTTTTGTGAATTTTAATCGACTCTAGCGTCTTGACTGTTTAGAGCGTCCTGTCTAAAATTGACATTCGTTTTTTTTTTATAGCTAAAATTGACCTAATTTTTCGCTATAAAAAAACCACTTGCACATTCACTAAACATGAAAATAACAAAACTAGCGGTGCAGTCGCTTGAAGTTAAATGTAAGAACTATAGATTCTGTAAATTTTATATTTTTATCTCGCAGTCAACACGTTCTTTTCATAACCTAAATAATGCGATTTTTAAAAATTTCGAAACTTCAAGCAAAGTTTATTTTTATAAATAGTGAGCTGCTCGGGTCGACTCGTGGCTGTATTTTGTCTATGATATGTACACTTAATTCCGGAGTAACATAACCTGCTTACTCTAAACAGTCAACAGTCAAATGAGCTGCTCGGGTCGCCCAGTGTACCTAGACGACACGGATAACTGACGCATGCGCAATAGCGGGGGGCGGCACCTAAGCGCGCATTGGCGGAACAGTCCGCGCGTCGTTCAAACGCACAAACTCTGCTACCCAGCACGCTTAACTTAAGCACGTTTGAACGATGTTCAGACTGTTTCGCCAATGCGCGCTTAGGTGCCGCCTCCGACTATTGCGCATGCGTCAGTTGTCCGTGCCGTCTAGGAACACTGGGGTCGACTCGTGGCTTATTTCGTCTATGATATGTACACTTAATTCCTGAGTGACGTAAGCTGCTTAATCTAAACTCTAAATAGTCAAGACGCTAGAGTCGATTAAAATTCGCAAAAAAGAAGTAAAAAAACACGTAATTTTAACACGCTGCCATTATTCGAAGGTATTGACTGATCCAATTTTTGATGCTTACACTAAAACTGCCATCTTTCCCCTTCAAAATGCCGCCTCAAGCGGGTAGATATCTTAAAAAGGAAAAATTTTAGAGTTAAATTTGATAAAGCATAAAAATGGCCATTTTTAAAAGTTTTAATTCAAATAGGCGGAAATGAGCGTTTGTAAAAATTAAATTTGCGTAAATTTTGTTCTTTGGGACCCTATAGAAGAGTCCCTCAAAGTTACAGCAAAATCTAAAATGGGTCGGCAACGATTTTCAGACGATTTTATATGGAATTACTCTTTAGAGATTTTCAGACATCAAATTTTTGCTTGATGATTGATATTGCTTGGTTGTCGAAAATGTTACGATGAAAGAAAACTCTCATAGAACTTACACGCATAATTTTTTAACTTGGTATAAATCTAGTGAACATTCCTTGTCTATTTTCCTAGCGATGTCCAGACCCATGAAGTTGTACAAACTAGAAGACTACAGGCTGTTTTATGCGATTGTATTGAATTCCCCGTCTTCTTTCAGCGGTGCCTTCTTATTATAAACTTCAATCTCTCACCTGTAGATATTATAATTATTATTCTGTATTACCCATTCAAGACCTGATTTCGAATCTAATTAAATCATCCGTTCTGTGTAACATCAAATATATATGAAATAAATGATTTATGTAGCTGCATATGAAGTTTGATTTATTATTCTTTAACCCGTAACATGAGGAATAAACCAGTAATGAACTACTATGTATAAGGCACATAAAAAGTTACAAAAAACATCTTTAAATTTGCTGATGCTATTAAATTAGACATACCATCTGAAAAGTCTTGTAGGAATCATGAAAAAGAGATTAACTAGTATTCGATAAATACTGAATAAAATAATTTAACTAAATCGATTTCTTGCTCCACCTTTCTGTCAAATAAATGCTGTATGTTGTACCTTCAGTTTGTCGCCCTTGGTACTGTATTTTCACAAAAAAAAATATTTTTCATTGCCATTTTTACATCAGCCTTTTTTTTGAGACTGAAATATAAGTATCATAAAAAGTGTTTATACAATATTTAGACTACCTGCTCTAAAATTTTTATGGAAATTAATTACCAATATATGTTACACTTCCATTCCAGGTTGCTTCAACCTTTTGACTTTTTGCTCCAGTTGCTTCTATTTCTGATGCTATGGAGCAAATAGCGGGCATCTCTACATCATTTTTTCATGTTACTAAGATGTTAGACCAATAATATATCTAGGTACCTATGTATATAAATTGAAATGAAATTACGTATGTGTCACCCCTTCAAGAGTCGTTCGTCAGACGCCACCCCCCTTCTCCCCCAATTATGGCGCAGTCGGTCCGTTTTTTTTGTGTGCGCGGGTGGTATGCCCCATCACCCCCGTCGCGCGTCAGGCACATTAGGAGGACACGAGTCGTGGGACACCCTCATTACTGTTTATTGATTCAACACACAATAACCACCGATTCGTAAAGATCTGCGTTGGTTAATCGTTGGCATGGATACTCATCTCAAGCGTGACCCCACACACCTGCCAAGACCCTTGAATTACGGTGGGTATTTAGTAGGGTAGATTGCGTATTTTTAGCAGGAACAATTTGCGAAATTGGGTTACCGCTGGCATCGGAGTTTCGATAAACTGAAAGTGTTACAGAAAATGGGAAGTTTCACTAACGCGACGTGTATGTAAAGACAGATGGGCTATGGGAAAACTGTACGAACTGTAGCAGTTTCAATTAGCAGTGCAAAATTGTGATTTGTAACTTAAAGATAAATAGGTAAGTTTGTTTGTGAAGGAAAGGGTCCTTTTAATTAAAATGTTCTGTTGTATTAGTACTGTTATATAAGCTAGTTAATTTCCCTAGAATTAATTATAGATAGAAAATTCCTAATGTTTTCTAATGTAATCTCAAACATTTTCTATTATGTTCTTGGGAAGGTTTGGAAGAATAAGTCAATAATTATTGGATATCATCTGCTTTACGCTGCTCTGGAACCAACGGGGAGCTTTACCCATTATTCTCTCATAATAACCAGTTTTTGAGTCCGTTTCTAAACAACTTTTTGGTAGATGGTACCTATCAAAGAGATCTGAAAAAAATTATTTGTGTTGAAGTTGCACAGTTCCAAAAATCCTCACAGCAACTCCATAATCGAGATTATTAATTGTTAACTAAAATTTCCGCCGTTTCGGCTCGGCGGTTCCTTAAAAAGTCAATTATAAGAGCTGTCACTGAGAAAAACTATTTGGTATTTAGTTTTCGGTTGAAATTATGGTCTTTTATTAACTGACGTATTCCTGGTACGATAAGTGACCCCTTCTTTTAACATTTCTTAACTTTATTTTCTGAAAATCGATTGAAGAGAAAACTTTCACCGTTCTTATACATTGCCTTCACAAAGTTCTTGATCAAACCGCACTTAATTAATAACCGTACTTACTGAATATATCTTGTAATCCAAGCAACAAGGTTTCTAATTCAATGTCAGCACACATTTTCCACTGAAAATCTCTGTATTTAATAATATTCAGTATGAAATGTATCTTTTATATGTTTCTTTTAACACAACACCCCTGCACCCCTCGAATATACACAATAACATTTACAGCCGCTATGGAAATCGCACAAGACAACAACACCAACGCCTCCAACTCCCGCTCTGAGTCTTCCGACAGCTCACCCGGTCAAACTCCGTTCTTCCAAGAGCACCTCATCAAGGATTCGAACCCGGACATAACGGACCTGACGCTGTTCGGTAGCCCCGCTCCGACCTTCATGAGGACAGGAACAGTTAGGAGGGTCAGCTCGGCGTCCTTGAAGAAGGAAAAAGAACCGACGAATATCGTCAACGGCGACGGAGGGGCCGATAACAATGGGATCTTGAACAAGGCCACGGAGCAAATTATTGGCCACCGGTATAGGAAATCATTGGATAGCACATTCAGGTATTTTTTTAGGTTTGCAATTATTATGACTGTTTTACACACACCAATTTTTCTCACAATAAATTGTGCAAGTTCCTTCATTGACCTTCAATTTATTGAAATATGTGTAAAACAGAAATTGGGCCCAATTTAATGTCCACAATGAATTGTACAATTTAGAATTTGCTCCAATTTCTTGGCCAAAATTACCAACCTCATAATGAGAAAAGCAATTTCTCTTAGGGACAAACCCATGATAACTCTTAAGGTTTTAGTCATTGAGAGTTGGCAGTGTCGAAATTGGCCAAAACATTGTTACAAATATTGCATAACGTGTAAACAGTTACTAAAATTGGACAATTTATTGAAAAATAAATTCTGCAATTTATTGTACAATAAATTGGTATGTGTAAAACAGTCTTTAGTGTTTTAATTATTTGTAGGTGGGATAGATCGTAGGTCTTGAGACATTGGGACTTTAATTAAATCTTGAGTCCGCCCCTGGAATGTCGCCCAAACATCCGATCTATCAATATTTGCATTAATTCGTTTTCAGGCACAGTTTGGACTCGATATCCGAGCACAAACCGAGACGGGCCTTCTCCCCCACGTCTCTGGTGAGCGTTACCAGCAGAGAGTGCAGTTCCGTGGACTCCTCCTCTTCGGAGCAGACTGACAACGCGCTGAGGAGTTCCTCCGACACCGCCGAAGAGATGGAGAAGACGATACAGAGCCCCGGCTCCAGCTACTTGACGTGGATAGAGAGCGTGAACAGCGAGTACTTCGGCAGTGCCGTCTCCAACCCTGAGGCGATCGACGTCGAAGGCAAGGTGGGCGAGTGGAATAATTTCTGGTTGAATTACAACAACGCAAGGGGGCGGTACCTGTCAACGTCTTATTCGAACGGCGAGGATAAGATCGTAAGTGGGATAAATGGGAGCACAACAATTGTTGTTCTAAACGGTTCTACATTGTATAAAATAACATTTTTGTTTACCTTTTTTATAGCCAGACGATGTCTCCGAGGTAAAGAGCACCTGCAGCACGCATAGGGAACTAACTGAGAAGAATTCAGGGGAGTACATAACTCTCACTTTAGAAGAAATCCAGGAAGCCGTTAAGTGTACCCAGAGAATCACAGACATTTTGCAGAACGCCCTTAGGAGAAACGACCAAGATATAGAACAACTCAACGTGGACAACTCTTACTATTCCGAGTCATTCTCCCGTCAAGTAAGTAGGTAGTAGTAAGTAGTTACGCGTAGGATGGAGCTAGTTAAAAGTTAAAATTGAGGCCCGGAAACCCAACTTTGTGGAACTCATTTCGTTTTCGCAACTTCAGACCTCGTCGACGAAGGATGAGCACCGGGAGGTGACCAGGGAGGACATCAGGCGATTCAGCAGGGACAGGTCGATGTCGTACGCGGTGTCCTCCGCCGAACTGCTGAAGCAGAAGGAGTTGCTGAAGTCCGCAGCCGCGTCAGGTCAGTCGTCCAGCACCAGCTGCATCAACGCGCTGCTCAACACGGGCGTGGCAGATATTCTGAAGAGGGTCATCAGCAAGAGGAGGGACGTCATGTCGCCGGACGAAGGGCGCTCCATGACCAGGAGCAGTTTCTCCGAATGGAGCGGCAAATGATTCTTGCTCATTAAGTACTTTTATAACAGCAAATATCGTGTACATACGTTTTTTGTATCCAAACGGTGAACGCTCGAGAATAATACGCCGTATGCTTTCAAAAAAGATTATTTTACATACATTATTTGCATTTCATAAAACTATTAGATACATCAATGCGGATTCGTGTAGGGCAAAACGTTGCGGCACATATTGTGACCATTTTATAAGGCGTCGTATATAAATTTACATAGCAATATCGAAAAATATTATAGAATGGGATGGATTAGAGATTTTTGAATTAATAAGTTGCCTTGTCCTTTTAATCACTGTATATAAATTAAGGTACAGTAAGGTAAATTAAGGTAAGGTACAAAAAAAGGTACAGACTAACTATTAAATTGAATCAAGCATTTTGATCAAGAATGTATGTTGTGATTCAGGGCTTACGAGTAAAAGGTTTAGCTCCTTTTGGGATTAAATCCTAGAGCGAGTCATTTGAGAGGCGATAGGTATAACTCTTATCGCGAGCGATATACGCTTTGCAGAGAATACGATCTAATCGGGATGGGATTCGAACATACTTAGGTCGTTTAGCTCGTGGCCTCGGGAGTTAAACCAGAGCGATATGCAAGAGGTTTTACTCCTCGAGCGAGTCAGCCGAGTCGTTGGTACGATTAAATCCTTCCAGGAGTTAAACCTCGAGCAGTGCGGCAGGGTTTAACTCCTTATGTTATTTTCCCATTTATAAGCGTGGCTACTGCGTGTTTACTGTGGGCACCGAACATAAAAAAAATTAGAAAGTCCACTCTAAACTCCACCCACTAATGCACTCTCCTTGCCCCGTCACGGATCTCATCGGTTGTCGGCGGCCGCGCTCATACCGGCGCATAAAGTATGAACTTCATTCTAGAGCTCAGCAGTTCGCTGTACCGGACGGATCCTATATTTATTGATATTTAAGTGGCTGATGGTTCACAATTTATGAATTATGATTATTTAATAAAATAATCCCGACTCCATAAGTGGATATTTAAAGACAATATTGTGCTTAAGAGGACATATTTTTTTTATTGGTTATTTATTGACATTTTGTGACTTGTGCTTTAAACTACTAGTTAGTAAAATGACGTGTTCTACCTTAGAAAAGATTACCTAGTCACTTTTTACAATAATGACCAACTTGAAGAATACCGACTTATCCGAAATTAACCGATGAACACCTACCTATACCCGAATAATTTCCAAAAAATGAGAGTCAAGTATGCTTTACAAGTTTTTAGTCATTCAGTGGCCATTAAGCCTTTCTACTTACATCGATTTCAAAGTTACAGTGGGCGAAAAGTGTATATAATAATGTATGAATAACGAAAAAATATATTTTCGCTATTGCCAACTGATTGCCATTCGCTATTGCCAAACAATTGTTCATCATTTGAGATTATGTCAACACTATACAGAACATTTATATCAAATATCAACCAAAGATGGTTTATAAATGAACTTAATAAAAAGCAAATTTAACGGAATAAAAATAACAACAATTTTTGTGTTAATAATCAACGTGATTAAAAAATATCGTCTTAGAAAATCTTACCTTGTTCTCTTGACAAGCAAACTACGCCAGAAATACCACAGAAGGTTTTGTGATGGATGTGATTTATTTGGATAAAGTTAAAGCGCGTAATTTGAATCAAATATGCGAAATATCAGTCACTATTTTGGTTTTTTATACTTTTTTCGTATTTTTCAATTCGTAGTTTTTTAAAACTTCGTTCTTTACACTTTATTTCATTTCCAATTTTTTCTTTAACTTTTTGTGATTAGTCAATCCTTTCCGATATTATAATTACCGATAACACCGAACATAAACTAGTTTATGTTCGGTGCCGAAAGAAGTTAAACTCACAATTAAACCTCATCGCTCTTGCTGCTCTTCGGGTTTTACTCCTTTATCGAGTGAAACAACAAGAGCTGCGTGAGGTTTAGATCCTCATGTAGTCGCTCGCTCAAAGGAGTTAAACTACATAAAGCCCGCTACAGACGTGCCGATAAATTGGACGTAATTTAACGATTATAACTGTACCGTTAAATCGAATATCCCTAGTGTTGCTACACGGAATGATAAAACTGCGTCGATTGTCAGTTCAGTAGTACAGCGAAGAAGAGGATGAATGATGGTGAATCTTTTAAATGAGTTAAAATTCGCACCGAAAGATTGGCATAACTATTTGAGAATGGATAATGAAACTTATTTAAACCTTTTAGCACTGGTACTCCATTTATAAAGAAAAAAGACACTATTATGAGAGACGCTATAACTGTTTTTTGTCTGCCACAGACAAGGTTCATTGCTTATGCTTCAATGAAATCTTCTAAAAGTTCTCGGTGTCCACTGCTTTGACTTTCTTCCTCAGGCTCATCCATGGTCTGTTATTATTTATTATTAAAACTGAATTAAATAACTGAACAATCGGTCGAACGACCGGTACACACATGCCGAAAAAACTGCACTGATATGATCGACACCAATTTATCGAATGGCAAGTTCAACCTGTTCAACGACCAACTGCGCATTAAAAACTTTACAACGATTTGTCATACACACGCTCGACAAATCTGTGCAGTTTGAACTGTAGAGTTAAATCGTTGCGATTTATAGCACGTCTGTAGCGGGCTTAAGAGTTAAAGGTTTCGACTCGGTAGATGGATTCAATAGATAGGGGATTTAATCGTTGAGGAGCATTTGCCTCGCTACTCGGACATCTCGTGCTCGCTCATAGAGTAAAATATGTTTTGATCAAGCAGTTAAACTTAAGAGCAACTCGCTCAGGATTTAATCGTAAGCCCTGGTTGTGATTAAAGTTTACGGAAATATTTCTAAATAAAAACAATGCGATATATAAGTGATGCATTTAGCTCAGTTGCACTGTCTTTAAATGTTGCGACAGTGTTAATACCATTTTCCATAATAGAGTTAATATTTCGGAACGCTACAAGCACACGAAGTGCTTAATATACCTAGATCTACTTTGTAAGATTTATTAATAATGTGAAAAATACATCAAAAATAGTATTTATAAACCTAAATTGCATAGTAAAATTAAAATGAAATGAGTTGGTAATAATACAAACTGTGTTTTAATGTGTCGTGTTATGGGGTACCACGCTTAATTTAAAATAAAGGAAATATCTAACGTTTTAAATTTCACGAGTCGGTTTCCACAACATATTTTCCTTTCATAATCTCTATAACTACATATATGTAGGAATAGTTTTCGTATTTGTGAATTTTTTATATTTTATATCTGAAACATTAGGTATAATCACCGAAACTAAGTTAGTAATTCAATTTTGATTCGAAATCAATCAAATCAAAAAATCAATTCAATTTTGATTCAAATTGTTCAAACACACTTCATTATGTCCCTTAAAAGTTATCGCCGGTACGCCATTGGTTTTTTCCTGAACAAGCATATCAGCGAAGGTCACTTCGCAGAAGGAGAAGACGAATTGACGTAGATTCGAGTGTCGCCGTAAAAATTCGACTATTTCGCGCATCAATCACGAACGACGAATCCCGGATGCCCCCGGATTGGTCCGGAAATGGTTAATTAGGGTTGCTCTCGTGTTTTTACGGTAGTTATGTTTATAGTTGTTTATTTTGTTATGTAATTCGCTGAAACGAGCCGTCTTTTCTCGCACAATTCGAAGGCACACACGATCAGCAATACATCGGCTTGAAACCAAATTTCGTTACAAAAAAGGGTGAGTAAGCTTATTTTATTTGTAGGTTATTTTCAGCTATGGCGTCTTATTTCCTGGAATAAAATCACCACTTTTTTCAGCAAAATGGCCACGACTGAACAGTTTTCCTTGCGCTGGAACAATTTCCACTCCAACCTAACTTCTGGGTTCCATGAGCTCCTCGAAGCCGCCGAAATGGTGGACGTCACCCTGGCTGTGGACGGGCACTTCTTCCAGGCCCACAAAATAGTCCTCTCTATATGTAGTCCGTATTTTAAGCAAATGTTCAAAGTTAACCCCTGCAAGCACCCCATTGTGATACTGAAGGACGTGGGCCACGAAAACATGAAGGATATCCTGGAGTTCATGTATATGGGTGAAGTCAGTGTGCTTAGGGAGAATTTAACCCAGTTCCTGCGTACGGCAGAGCTTCTGCAAGTTAAAGGTCTGACCGGAGATGATTCGGTAAGTAATATTCGACTTCGACCGTACAAATGAGGTGTTAAGAGGCTTCCTTGGAAATAAACAAAAGTAAAATGGAATCTTCCAGTTGTAAATAATAAATATTAGTAGAAACCACTCCGGTATTTCAGTTTATCTTTGAAAAGGGAATAAAGGGACTAACAAAACTAGTAAAATTTCTGTTATTCTGACAAAATATGTTATAAGATTACTTCTCTTATGTACTCGGCAAATATTGCTCAATTAAACATTTTTGTAAGCTTCAATTCATATATTGGTGTGTAAACAGGAATAATAAATACATTCAAAAAGGTATACATTTATCGGGCTATTTCAGAGCGAAGAAACGTCTTCTACAAAAGATAATGATGGTGAATGTGATAACGATGAAGAGAATGAAATGTACGACCAGTTAATAGAGACAGACGTAGAGTTACCTATATATTCCTCAACCCCAACCCAGGTGACGCCTTCACCTACGTATTCAAAAAGACCATCAAAGACTAGTAATACGAGCACCAGTGCTAAGCGACCTAAGGTAAGACTTTGTTGTATTTGATCTAATAAGGTTACTTTATATCCTCAAAATTTTTGCAATCTGGTACCGAAAGAATTTTTGAAACCACTAAAAAAATAATTTTTTTTTCTCGCCTTAAGCCCAAATAAAGGATCCACCTATATGAATTAGGTAATAGTAAACTGCGGTAGAATATTTAGAAAACCGATTTATTTTGAACAAATCTTCCAATTTCTCTTCAGTCGGAGCCCCACCAGCCCCATACCAACCAACAGAAGCCAGTCAAACCGGAACAAGAGCCAGTCGTGTCCAAAAATGAATTCAACAGTAGTGATATGGAGAGCCACTCGAGTCAGAATGTTCCCAACGCAAACAAACCCGATGCGGAAGACAGTAAGGAGCTGCTCAGTCTAAAGAACGCGTGGGAGAACAGTATAGGTGCTGCCGGGTCTGGAGATCCCAACGCTTCCGATCAAGGTAGGACCCGGAATTTTATGGTTTGCACGTTTATTTTTTGAAGCGGTACATTTTCCTTGATTGTTTTCGGTGTGCCATCCTTTTTGATTGGTTTCATGACAAATTTGAGTGCTTTGAAATTGTTCTGTTCTGAAATTAAGTTTTTATCAAGATAAGCCTGGATAGTAATATGAATATTGGAAATTTCTTTTTATTTGGTCATTTTGTATTACTAGTATTATTTACCCCCGTTTAAATTTTTATTAGTATATTTTATTTGTTAGAGGGTGAGAACTGTTTCACTGTCTTTGACATAATTTTATAATCCTTACTCATTAAACATCCACCTAAGTAATTTATGTCACAGGCATTTTGTATTTCATACAACTTTTATTGTAGTTTTCCTGTCCTATAATTTTTTGTCTGGTCAGTGTATTTAAAATAAATAACATAAACATGACCCAATTAAATAAAACAAATTAATTAAACTTAAGAAAAGAAAGGAAATTTATTCTTTTTTGATCCACAATCTTTAGCAATTAGTTTTTTTTTTTATAATATATCTGAATTAACACAAGTTTATTTCAAATAATGACCATTATTTTCCACTATTCTGTGGGCCATTATTTTTGTTTCAAATGGAAATGAAAATCGTTAAATCAAATTTATTAGACATTAAAATTATTTAATTTTATTTTTTTGCGCGACCTTTCAATATTTTACAAGATTTTTTGTATATTATTTTGCAGGCAGTTTGCAACACAGTAGTATTTAGACATCCAAAAAAACCGTCATCAACTCTGGTTATGAACAAGAGAGATGGAAATAGCGGTCATGTCTAAGCTTTTCGGTTATGTCAAAATTTTGACAAGTGACTGTCACAATTTGTAAAATAAACAATGTCTGTCATATGACGTGACAGTCTTGACAAGTAAATAAGGTTATAAATTCGATTAAGGATAGAAATACGTCTTTTTTTTCTCGGCCAACTTTGATGACCTTTTGTTTGGACGTCTATAATATTCTAATAGCTAAATAAACCTTGGGTGCTTTTGTCACGACTATAAAAAACAATTCAAGGAAAAGTATCCTAGAAAATATATTATCTGCTTGTTACACTTTTTATTTGTACAGCGATTACGTTTGTACTTTTTTTTATTTGCATCGCGTGTCGTTAGAGCCCACATTTATATTTTTTTGGCCTTTTTGCTGTACACGTTTTCAGTTACTGTGCGTTTTGTGTGCCGTTCTCGATATTTGAGTTATTTTTATTTGGCTAGTACCCCTCCTTCCTGCATGGTAAGTAGACAATCTGTGTGTTACGATTCCCACTAATAACTTAATAAGGAACTTCGATGTTACTAAACCTTTTCCAGCTGAATGCGAGGCTTGCGGATGCGTGGTGGGAGCAGCGTAAGAAGATGTACGACGTGCGCCTGCCTGCCCAGCGGTTGCTGTGCGACTTGCGTCTTAAAACTTTTAAGACGTTTAAAAAAAGTTCAATTCCGATAGACAGAATTTTGTGTAATATCTTGTTATAAAATCTGTTTATTTTTACAAAATTTTGGAGTGATTGTGACAGAAAATATGGTTTTAACTTTTTTCCTATTATGTCTCAAGATGAATCTGTTATGAAGTACATAACAAATTCATTTGAAGAAAAGCTAATCTTTTGTATGAAAAAGATAAATTGCAGAAAGTAATCTGAATACCAGTACAAAAATTTCACTTTAGTAATTAAAAATTACATACTAACAAGGTTGGTCCTTCGAGCCGGATTTGTAAGGATAGGGGTAATATCCTGCTATAATAGAGGTAAAAGTTTTAATCGACTGTTTGTATTTTTTACTTTTATGCGTATCCAAATTAAGTAGGAAGATCACACACATGCTAATTGCGTAAGGCATCAATAAAATTGCTGTTGTTTGTAGTTGATAAAAGTTGTTTTGTTTTCCAGTGTTTTCCTTTTGATTTAGAATAGAGTAGTGAATACAGTCCGTTAAAATTATCAAGGGATATTATAAATCAATAAATTTCAATTAATATCATTCATTCACTTATCTTTGGCCGACGAATAAAAAAAAAGTTAAAAGGATCCCTATTTCATGGAATGTACAGTTTCAGTATCATTCTTATATGATTAAATAGCAGTATTGCATTTGCACTTATTTTTATTGTTATGTTACCAATATCAAATTTTCTAAATATATTTTTTATTGACGTTGGCAACCTTGTAAGATTTATTTGTTTATTCTGTGGTACAAACATTTTAAAATTTCCAAAAAACCATTCTGCCTAAAAGTAAAATTTCTCTGAGTAGTAATGTCTTAAAAAAAAGCTTAATGTAAATATGTCCAACGCATTTTTATGTTTTTATCATTTGATTAAAAATGATTTCTGAAATACGATGATTGAGTAAACATTTGAAAAGCTAAGAAAACATTCATCTATAAATATTTAAATATTAATTTTTATCTGGTTCTTGTGATATCAGTGGAAAAAAGAGACATTGAATGATATTCACAACCATATATTTTTTTATTGCATGCATCAAAGACTAATAAAAAGTATTTAACAGTGTGATTTTTAAAAACTTACACTAACAAATGTGTGCAGTAGATCTAAATTATCAAAACTAGTAGAATGTAGATGTAATTTAGTGTTACTTATATTTAAGAAGTTCAAAGCTGAGGTATACAGATTTTAGGTAGACGCGTATAAAAAAATTCCAAAGAAAAAGCAAAGTGTTCCAGATGTTCCAAATTTTGTACATTATATTCTTTCACAAGTTTTATTTTCAAGCAGGTGGGCTGAGGGTATTCATTATTTTATTATACTATTATTAACGTTATTAGTGAGGCCACCTTTAATTCTTGAAAATAGTTTATATCATGATAACTCAAACAATCAAAACATATATTGGTATTGATTCGTAGAATATCCTGATTCTGTATACTTGAGTTGTGAATTTGCAAAATAATTTATTTCCAGTACCCTCCATATCGATCTGTGATATTAAAATTACTAATGTACATATTTCTTTAGAATTAATCACTTCGTGATACACCCTGACATAACCTCGCTATCTTAGGGCTGGCGAATATATATAGTAATAAGAATCAGTACGTAGTATCTGATTTGTTGCTTGAAAACTTAATTTTTTGAGGTTATTATTATCAATTTTAAAATTAAATATCTGACAGTTGACGTGTTTAGTATAATCATATATCTATAAGGATTATATGGGTAATCCTTCCTACTTTTAACTGTTTTGTGTGAAGCAAACACCTCTTTCTCATTTGACCTTGCAAGAGGAAACCGAGCTTTACTGCGCATGTCAGTAAATTAAACTGGGGATGTTCGTTCGATATCAAGGATTTGACGATTTTCAAGCAATTAACAATCAATCACCAGCTCCCAAAAGAGAGGGAAATATACAGTGTTTGCTTCACTTATGCGTGACAAGTATAATAATATAGAGCGATCCAAAATGTCATCAAATCTGGCTATGAAGAGAGATGTAAATAACAATGTGTCATGTCAAAGTTCTTTGGTTATGTCAAAACCTTTGACAAGTGTCTGTCACAATTGTAAAATAAATAATGGCTGTCATATGCTTTGGCAATTAAATAAGGTTATGAATAAGATAAATATGTCTTTTTTTACTCGGCCAACTTTGATGACTTTTTTTTGGGCATATTATGTTTACTTATCCCTTCCTAAAAAAGATGTTGCTAACATTTTTCAGTAACAAAATGGACAGAATTCCATTCTCATAATTCGAATTCTCAACGTTTACAAAATATGTCGAGAATCCCCTATTTTATGGTATAAATCAGGCTCTAATTAAATTTGCCTTCAGTACATGCTTACTACATCTATTCGCCGGCCCACTTATAGTCCTAGTGCAACATTCCCTCCCGATAGACTTATAAGAGAGCTTGTACACTGTAAACAAAATATAAGAGTCCTACCCTACTGGTTTTTTCTTTCTTTCGAACGCTGCCGAACTCTTCGGATGTTGGAGTAAGAGTTGTCGCATGTGCCGCTCGTTTCGCACCTTTTAATGATTCCTTGAATTTAGGGAGGCCGGAGCGGCTGGCCGGCAAGAACCTCTATCAGTGCGGCCAGTGCCTGAAGAGGTTCTCCAGGCGGGACCACCTGAGGACGCACGAGAAGAACATACACGGGGAGTTTGCGGGACCCTTTAAGTGCGTGATATGCGAACAGTTGTACAAGAACACTGAGAGCCTGAGGAAGCACATTGCCAAGTTCCACTTCTCGACGATTAACGAGACCATCCAGAGAATAGAGGTTAAGGCCTAGCGCATAGTGTCGAAATGAAGGTTTTTTCCATTTTAATTGGGTTGTCAGTACATGCAAGATTTGTCACTTAGAAGAATTTTAATTTTGATTTGTGTTTTGTCCCATAGGTATGTAAGGTTTCACAAAATTTCGAAATTCGAAAATCGAATGCAGGATACAGGTAGAATGAAATTATTATTAGCGTAAGATATAGAGAATTTGAAATTGGTGATGTTGAGAATAACGCACTATTTAAAAGTTTTTCCTATTTAAAAAAGTACCTATCAGTTTACTCATATTTTCTATAGTAAATTACATAGGAATGTATTTATTTTCAAGCTATTTTTGATGTTTAAATTATGAAGTCAAACTCTACATATGTTTCAGTTTTTTTAAGACAGATATTTGAAACATTCGAAAGCAGACTTTAGTAATTTTTTTGTTATGACGAGACATGAAAATAAATTTAATTTTCGAAATTCTCACAGACTTTTGTGCAACAAATTGTAAAAAAAACATTATAAATTTACTTGCTCAGGTTATGTAAAATTGTTCTTTCATTTAGGCCTGTATTAAATAGTACACGTTTTAAAATTGATTTATTGTTCCCAAAATATCCAATGGTTTTAAGGTAATTTTAGAATTAGCACAGCAATCAATATTGGTACTTAATATAACAGGGAACCTGGAAAACCGGGAAAACCTGGAAAAGTAGGGGAATTCAAAGTAGTCAGGGAAATGACTTAAATCTGTCAGGGCATTTTTTTAATAAAATCTGGAAAAAGTTTCTTAAACATTTGATTTAAGCCGACTTCTTCTGATGCCAAGATTAGTCGTTTCACTAACAAAATGTTAAACTTTCTGAAACTCAAAAAAAAAATAGTTGCATTCGATGTATAGAAAATGCTCAAGCAGCAAGGGTAGCCGTTTTTTTGTTTTTTATATACATTTTGCTAATTTTCCTTTAATATATTTTTGTTACATTATTTTTTATTGTAAACTGCAAATATTTTTAATATGCATTTTGATATAATTATTGGAATTTGTTGTAAACATTTTCCTGTAAAGCGCAACTTACATGGTCAATATTATTGAAGCAATATTATTTAATTTAAATATTTAATTTTGCTGGGTACCCTGTATAATCATTTAACCATCACCTTAATGCGGATCAACCTTGATGCAAATTCATCATATATAAAAAAACGAGAGATTTCATTCAAAAAAATTTTGTGAAACAAAACTACTCTTTGCATGTTCTGACTTCTTGGGAGATCTATCTTAAGATTTAAGAATGACTGGTTCACGACTAAATCACCAGTAGAAGCTACGAAAAAAGTATATCGATGTTTTACACTATTCTTGAAATCTCGAGATATGATCTTTTATAATATAAATTTATATTATGTTCAAAAATTTTTTTTTTAAATCTTTTTATTATTAATCATTCGACACCGTCGATATTTGTACGATGAGAATTATTACTTAAGAAATAAGTAAATATAACTTTCCTTGTATAGATTTGTTAAAAAGTGATTTTTTGATTGAGTTTTCCTAATGTTAATGTTACCTTAAATCCTCGTTTTCTATTACCGTTATTTGTAGTTCTATTTTCACTAATACTTATTTATATTTCCGCGGTTTATAATTGAATTTAATCTGCAATATTTTTTATACTTTTCTATAATTTCGGAGTTATGAAACTTTTTAAATCGGTTGTATATTCTTCCGAAAGTGATCTTGTCTACTACGCAATTCGTTTAGTATTATTTAATGATAGTTACTGTTTAAGTTTTATTAATGCCTAACCAAAAAAAGTTCTTATTATTTGCTATAATCTAGGTTAGAGTTTGTATTTTTATTTTCATGACACTTGTTTTTTACTAGTCAAGTTTCTACTAGTTGCCTCCTAAACTGACTTAACGGAGGCGAATAGACATATCCGAGCACTAATATCGTTATTGTATAACTGTTGCCATGATTTATATTAAATTACGTTATCTACATTATTGGAATAATTTTTATGTACGTGCCTACTGTAACAAATTTGTAACTTAATGTTTCAATAATAAATGTTGCTTAATCATGTTTGTTTTTTTTGTCCAAGTCACTTTTTTGAATAATTTGAACTTATCTAGTTTTTTAGTGTCAGTGTGTTTTTTTTTTATAAGTTGGAGCATATTATGTTGTGGATACGTTAAGAGAAGTGAAAAGGTTAAAATATTGGTCAACAGGTTTAAGTGGGTTTAGGAATAAGAAAAAATGTTTTACTGAATTTGTTTTTATTTCATACCTTGGAATTTACAATTCTTTTTTATCAAATATACGGCGTGTATCAGAAAAAATTGCAAACTAAATGCTTTTGAACCTTTACCGCGTCTATGTACCAATGTCGACATCTCGCTAGAGTAAAGCTCCCCACATATTATAGTTACTCTTGCTCTAAACAGCCATCAACAGCTTGGTGTGTCAGAAAACTGGGTGCACATGTCTCAACGAGAGATGAAATGACCTGTATATTTTTCTAAAACTCAAATGCTTACAAAAATGTCTAGAAATGCAGAAAAGAAGAATCAAGAAGACTGCCAACATATGATAATAGAAGAAACATATGGAAACAGTTTTTTTTTCTATTAATGACTTGTCCATTTTCTCTTATGCCACCATTCAGTCAAAGTTGTATCAATGTATTTATAAATTATGTATAACATATTTACAACCACAGAAAACATCACGTTTAGCCAACTATATTGGCACAGTCGGGAAATGATTAAACAGTGTAAAATAGTGTTTTGGAGTTTGTAGAAAAGGTTATTAATTTTTTATTGCCATCTTGAACGTATAGGAATATATCAATAAATAATAGGAAATTTAGTTTGACTTATATAAAAGTCATATAAAAGTCTATAAAAGAGAGTATATTATAAACTTTATACTTTAAATACACACAAAGACAAACATTGATACTTAAAAGACTTATGTTTATGGGCAAATAAAATTTTAAAAATGACACATTTTAGAATGTTCAAATATAGTGTCAGTGATAATCCAGTTATACAGATGGAATCGTTTTTCTAAAAGTGTATTCTTCAGATAGCAAGTAAGCTAGAATAACAATGGATACATATTTGGTCTTTTATAAATTTTTCATAATTTTTGTGTAGGATTTTATGTTAAATTAAGCTCACAAATAAATTTAAAAACATTACTATTTATTATGTAGGTTTGCAATTTTGGAACATTGCACAGGTCTAGAGAAAGAGGAACAAGTCGCTAAAAAAAAATACCTCACAATTCCTTAATGTTTTGGTTCAGAATGCTAAATGCGAATTCGTACAAATGATCAAAAATTCTAAACCACTTACCTGGTTCTAAAATATTTGAAGTTTTTTTTTATCGAATGCCCACAACTAAAGTGGAAAATTAAGGTGACGTAAGAAAACGGTATTTTCCTGTGAAACATCAAACTATACATTAAAAAACTGCGCCGTAAGGTGTGTTCACCACCCCGAACGTCTCATAGTTTTTCGGTGAGGAGGGCTTGTAGCTTTCATTGTACATACTTCATGATAAGGTAACGTTGGCTTGTCTAATGTTTATGACTTCATTCTATGTTAACCCCTTTCAGGCATGCTGTCCTACTCGTCGGACAACAAGGTGTACGTCTACTGCCCTTACTGCTGCAGGAAATTCGTGAACCGCTACAACCTGAAGGTACACGTGCGGGACAAGCACGAAGACAACTCCATGGACCTGGACTGCCACATATGCGGCAAGACCATGAGGAATCAGAGCTGCCTGCGGGTGCACATGTATCATCACCGCAAGCAGAGGCTGGAAGAGGCGGGCATAATACCCCCTCCACGAGCTCCTCGTCGGAGATCATCCCCCCCGACCACCTCGGGAATCATCCCGGCCTCCTCCATATACTGATAAGGCTAATTGTTTTATTTTTTTTTTGTTTTTATTGCTCATTAAACAGTTTTTGTTGATTGTTATGTAGGATCTTGAACAAAACGGTGTCGTAGCAGTAATTAGAGGTTATGTTATGTTGTTGGCGGTGCTGCACTGGCGGGGAAGTAGTCTTGCATTAGATGAATGTTGGGTTAATCAGGTAAGAGGTATTTGGATATGATGATTTTTTTTTATTCAGGAGAACAAAGGATTCGTGATCACTGCTTAGTGATACTTTTTTTACAACAGTATTTGGAATTTTGCATATCTTACACAATGTGTTTCTAAAATAGGTGGATAAAATTAGAGGATATGTTGATCATGTAAAAGAGGACGAAAAACTTAAGTTTTTCCGTGAAATGCTTTCTAAATGCTTTTTTTCACTCCTCTAATGGGCTGTTGCTCCCACTGAATGTAGCTTAGGGTGTATTTTCCAAAAAAACTTCTTTACTTTTGTTGTCATATCACTTCTTCTACATGCCCTCTAATTTTTTTCACTTGTTTTAAAAACACCTTGTATATGTGAAATACAAACAACGTACAAAAAAGATTCCATCACAAATGCGTGAGATTAACAGGTCCTTGTTGAAAAGAATTTGGGGCGTTTTGTATCTATTGTTACTTTTATTGTGCTAGTCAAAAATTGCATGTTTATGTGCGTGATAAATTTAAAAGAGACTTCTCCCTTGCTACTTGGAAAAATAGGTACATAACGCTCTAAATTTAATTATCGTAAAAAGTCTAAATTTTTATTATTATACCTCATTACATTTATTTTTTTATACCTCATAAACACTTGTCTACATTTTTATACAGAGGCTTGTGTTATATTTTGTTTATCATTTTATCTTTAATGCTCACTTAATTCCCTGTTTCGAATATTGGTAAGAAATTGTTTAATTATCGAGCTAACATTGTTTCTCTATTCGAACGAATTTTATCTCTAACACAATATGCCTCGAGGTGCAGCACTCTAGGCCAAATCATGTTATTTAATATGGGTAGACTTTTTTGTTTTTATATTTATTACTTAGGTCATAAGTATTTTAAAAAGTGTTTTGTTTTAATACTAAAACTCATTCTCGCGCAACAAATCCATTCTCTACATTCCATTTTTTAATTTTTCTTTTACACGTGACACAAAGCCTCTAGTGCATCTATTTAGCGCTATAAAGTTTTTTCTTATCTGTTGAAAGAGTTGATCAAAAAACGTGTAAATCAATTTATTTCATTAAATGAATTCAAGTTTTATTTTGTGATATTTGAATGTTGTATACGATGTTTTGTGCCCTGTACATTTCGTGGTTTTATATTCCGTTATTTTAATTTTAATGCCCTTTGTCAATCACGTTTTTTTTGCTTTTATTTAATATATACAATCAAATGCTGTAACAAATATTGTTATAGAAAAAATTTAAAAATCATTTTCTGACAACTATATAAACCGTAAGAATATAATGTTTTCCTTTAAGCCGAATTCAGATTCACGCTTATCGCGTACGCGGAAGCCGCGCTTTGAGTTATGATTGGTTAAAATCATAACAATAAAATTCAAGTATCTGATTTTAACCAATCATAACTCAAAGCACGACTTCTACATATGCGATACGCGTGAATCTGAATTCGGCATTAGTGATATTCAAATGATAATTATTAAGGAGTCCAGGGAGAAATAAGGGTAAAAAAAATGTTTCCCGTTACCAATTTTCCATGCATTTGTTGCCATTGTGATAAACAGGACAGCTATAAGCAATAATTTAGCTCGATTTAAGGAAAAGAGAACGGACAAAATCATCGATAATTTTACATTCCATTTTATACTTTAACTTGTTATGGGAAATGAAATTGTAACTTGATAACATGAATAAAAATGTTTAAATAAATATGCCAGTGTGTGTTGAATTATTATCTTATCACCAGGATGTAAGTCACAACTCGGGGTTTCTCCAGTGGCCGGAAAAGGTATGCATGTTGTTTCATACGAATCACTGTAATTATGTGAAATATTGTATCGCTTTTTTTTTTTTTTTTTGGTGAAGTGTCGCGAATAATTTTAGAAGCGGTATCATATTGCCATAACACAGAATGTGGTTTGACTTGGGGAGGTCTGAGGGTTACCCTACGCAGTATGCCCCAAATGCCACACCTGTTACCGTCGATGTATTGGAAGCTGGGTTGATAACGGCTTTTGTGATTCTAGGCTTTTCTTTTCTCGTGTCTTTACCTACCACCAGTCTTAAGGCAGTAAGTATGTGATGATCTTTAGTAATACACTGTTGTAAATTTATGCGAAGAAAGCAGATAAATTTTGATAGTGACGTAAATTTTCCGAAATATATTATCAGCCTTATTGATAATAAAAGTTTCATCATTCTAAGACAATTTTAAAATGTATTTAGCAAAAAGTCTTAACCTTTTGAGGGCCGGAAAACCAATATTTTGGCGCACCAGAAAATTGTCTTCAATTTTAGGTTTATAGATTAAAATATTCATTTTTCCAATATTATTACTTTTTTTTTTAACAGAATTAAAGGTAAATTTCCCCCTTCCCACCCCTTTTTACGTACCCTATATTGCTTTTTGTAATCTCTACCTTATAAAAACGATACATTGTTTTGTTTGCCTGAGGCTATAATTACAAATATATTTTATAGAAGGTTTTTTGATATTACTATTTAATATAATTCAATGCAAATTCCCCTCACCCCCCTTTTTACCCCACCCATACCCCTTATGCTTTCCTATTAGATTTTTTTGAAAAAATACAATGCTTTATGTGCATGTGGCTGTAATTATAAATAAATTTATTTTCTTGGCGGTAATTTTGATGAAACATTTTTCAATACTCAAATGTAAACAAATGAACATCTAAACATAAATTTAGTATATTTGATTTGAATATTTCGAAACTTTCGAATTTGAGAAATTTTATACTGTAAATACAGCATTTTTCTTTATTTTCTGTCTGCCACAGTCGGCACAAGCCCGTATTCAAAAGAGGGTGTTTCAAAATCTTTCATGCGAGGCAAAGGGGTAGTTTTTACCCTATTATAGGGGTTGTTTTTGTGTTTATTATTTTTTGAAGCCAAATTTGGATTCAGCGTCGAAAAATACATTGAAAACTAACATTTTTTTGAATTTGAAATTTTTAACATGGGCCGTTCCCTTCCGGGCCGGAAAGCCAATATATTGGCTCACCCCGTGATCGACACTTTGTTAATGATCAATCAATGATATAAGATTGGTACTTTTTATACCAGTTTTCTGAGGGCGATATGCCTCCTTAAATCCCAGCCCTCTAAAAAAATTTTGAGAACTTTGTTAATAAAAATTGTTACTCTTTTTATTTCTTTTGCAGAATGGAATTATATTTGCCAGAGTTTCCATTACTCTGTTCATAGGTGTGTTCTTATTAGGTAAGTGTATTTATATCTACACTAAATATCTGTAAAAGTTAATTTTTTTTTTATCAATTCGTTTTCTTAATTTACAATACCTCTCACATTCTTGATTACGAAAGTTTTACTATTCATCAGATCTAAACTCTTGATGCTTGTATAAAGATACACAAAATATTTTCTCCAGTTAACAATTTCGGTCAAGAATGGGAGGTAGGTCACGTAAGGACGAAAACTGCCTACAAAGCAGGGACAGGCGAGGAAATTAACGCAACAATGTCCTTGAAGATTGCTCTCAGAGGTGTAAATGTTACGTTGAAGGGTGTGCCACGAAACTCCGCGGGTGTATTACGGAATGAAATTATCAATTACAACGAGAGATTCGAATGGACCTGGGATCAAGGGCGATTTGGGTTTGGACCATCTGGTAAGCTGATAGATATGTCCAATTGTAAAAATATAAATCCTCCTCCTAAATAAAATTTGAGGCTATTTTCAGATCAACTGCTTCAGCACCTACAAAGTATCCAATTACGTAGAAGTTAAAATAATAACAATTAAAGATTGTTTAAGAGATGTCTTATAAAATTTTGTAATATTAACATTTGCAGAAGCTTATTATTTTTTTTTCTAAAAGTATCCTAAAAAAATATTATATCGACATTAAATTATTATATGAAAAAACGTGCCTCCAGTGCCTGGTCAGTTTTTTTTAACTTGGTGATTATTTTTCAGCTGGTCTTCTACAACGGGAATTCCGAGCGGCTCAGATTAGGGGCCTACCTCTCCCCATCATCTGGATCATGGACTACTTTATAATCGATGGTGAGGGATTCAGATTCGGACGGTTCTACAGAACAGCTGGCTGGTACACACACATCATATTGTGGACAGCCTTCGCCTGCTGGCTACTTGCGAACATCTTGTTCAGATCAGGTTAGATCAAGATTTTCTGGTGGTGTAAACATTTTTTGAAAATAATTTTGGTAAATTTCGTTTGGCAAAGTTTTTTTGCTACTCTAGGCTTCCACTTGGGTCTAGTAATAACCCTCTAAAATCTAGTGTGGGTGCCATACATACTTCTTTACGAAAATACGAGAATTTCAAATACCACCGACCTCCATTGAATACGAAGTACCAAAACTTTTTTTTTTGTAGTTCTTAGCTACGGTGCTTATTTCCTTGGGACCTGCGGAATACTCCAATTAGTAGCGAATTTGATTTGGCTGGTTGTCCGAAATCCAATTCCTCTTGTTATACCTTTCGAAGAGGATAAGTTAGTTACAAAGTTTGGATTTAATTTTTGGATGACATTTGTGGTTGGTAAGAAAATAATTTAGTATAATGGGTGTTTAAAAATAAATGTTAGCCTATTTGGACAAGGGTAATCAAAGATAAGTCGACACGAAGAAAATGAAACTTGAAATATAGTAAAAGGTATTCGATTCTGAATGAATCTGAAATTTTTAGGAATTCTATGTATTATACTATCTGGTATTATTCTCTTTATGGATTATATGTACGATCAGGAATTGTACGCACTATTTGGAATAAACCCTCTTAACAACTATGATGAGGTGGTATATCTAAGTAAGTATAGTATTGCTTTGTAATTTGTTTTTTCTCCATATAGAATTGAGATGAATTATTTTGTTAAAAATAGGTTCCACAAAAAATTGAACAGATTTCACAAAAAAAAAGAATTGGTGTTTATTTAAAAATTTATTTTAGCAAAGGAGGAAAGACAGCTATTAAGGCCCAAGAATCCACATGTCACTTCTGGAGACATTCCTCTAGTTGAATTAATGGGGGAAACGTCTCAGGATGACGAAGACGTAGATTACTTACCGGTATACTTAAAGAGGAGAAAAACAGTTTCTGTAGCTCCCGCAGTAACAAGGTCGAATAAACCCAGACATCTGAGGCCCCTTCCGGCACCAGAAGAATTTGAATGACTTGAAATTTGTGTTGATTGCCTGTTACAATGCAGCCTTAATATTTTTATGCTTAGGCAACACATTACTTAAGAGTTTAATAATAGATCCATTTGTATCAACTTCTATTAATAAAGTTTTTTTCCACAAAAATTACTGTTAATACGTCTTTAAAAAAGCAGATTGGCCTGTTGCACATTGCCAAACAACCGATTTGGTATTGAGTAAGTGGCATTATTTTAAAAACGAACTCGTCGAATTCATTGTAACAGTTGTAACGTTTAAATATGATACACTCTTATAAAAAGAAGTAGGGGACACTAAAAGACTATTTGGCTTAAAAGATGGAACATTTTAACTATTTCAGAAATTTATAGATCGAGAGAAATTACCTTATCTAGGTCGAAATTTGATAATCTTAGCTGATTTTTAAGGTGATTGTAGTGTACTCTGCTTTTAACGGACTCTGTTATAATATACAATCGTCTATAGCGGACTTACTGTTGTGTTCCGTTCGCATCTCAAAGCTCTTCTATATTTTTCATTTATAACATGCCCATAGATATAAAAACTTAAACAAGCTTCCCTATAGGGTCCATTATATCCGGAGTGTACTGTATGATGCAGTAAATTTAGTACAGCTAACACAGGCAAAACATTGATTTGCAAAGTTTATTTAAAACTTTACAGTTTACGTTAGATGTAAGCAATAACTTACTACCAGTTTTTAAATTATAAGTATGACTTCACAATTTTGTTGCACCATTAGAAAAAAAAAATTACTCAGCTTAATGGCAATGTTAATAAACTAGAAGTCAATTCACTGTCACACAAACTAGGAGGTCCCAAAACACCGCTTTTACTCTTTAAATTAAGTTCACTGTTTTTGATTTTCCAATTATTATCACAAAAGGGGTCCCTGGCCAAAGCGAACACTTGCTCAAATACGCCGACACAGGCCTGCTGTACGTGCAGAGTCCCGCAAACTAAAACCATCACTAAACCGTGGGGGTCCATGCGACCTTGGACGCCGTCCTTTGTCACGTTGGGGTTGAAGAAGAGGTTGTGCTGCATCTTGATCCGACGGAGGGACTGGACTATTTCGGCAGGGTCATTTTCGATAACGCTAGTGTCGCAGTTATCATTCGTGTATACATTTAAATTCAATCTAGCGTCGGGATAGAAGTGCTCAGCACCTATGAACTCTACGCTGTTCATCATTGAGTAAAACCATTTTGAAAACTGTTCCGCTAATAAAGCTACACTGCTCTCATCTGGCTTTCTCTTATCGATTTCCTGTGTGGTCTCACTTTCCCTCTCTTTAATTTCACTCTTGTTGTTGGAAACGTTCCAGAACTCAAGCACTTTATCAATAAGTTCATTTTTTTGTAATCGGAAGCCTGACTGTAATATTTTTTTCATCCAAGTATGAAAACAGAATGTCCCTTGTCAGTGCCTTTCTTCGTAAAATGCTCAACTCGTCGGGGAATATTTCATTATCCCCTTAATAGCATCTAAAACAAAAAACAACAGAACCAACAACTAAATGTAGAAACATGCACTTATAAAAAATAGGTTGTTCTTACCATCTTTTGAATTAATTTTTAAGAGGCCTTGAGTGATAGTCCTGGCTAACGCAAATAAATCATCTTCCTCAAGTTTTGACAGCAATTCAAGTATTCCTCCATCCGCAGCAGAATTTGTCATAGTTTGTTTTACATAAAAGTATTTCTTTTACCACAAATCACGACCAGTGTTTTATAGTAATTTATAGTTTTGTAATCTTTTATTTTGCATAAAATTGTAGGTTAACAGAACTGTCAAGCTGTCGTTAAATAGCAGAGAACCAGAGGCGTTTTCCAGTTTCCAGGCTCTACCCTGAAGCGGTTCAGAGTTCAGAGAGTTCCAGAGATCTCTGAAGCGCATTAGGTGTAGCTTGTGCAGCTGTCGGTCTTTCTATAACGCTCTGGATTTCTCTAAAGCGCTTCAAATGTGGGGCTGGAAAGCGCTTCGGAGTTAAAAAAATAAACGAAATGAACACAACATGAAAGAAGAAAAGGAAATTGTCTTAATTGACAAGCCAGTTGCTTTCGATTTGTACTATTCGACTACTCCCTAGTACGTTGGTGTTATTGGTGACCATGGCTGTAACAAAACGAACGAGCTTTAAAAATGAAATGGATTAAGAAAAGTAGGGTTATGCGCTATTTATCGAAGTTATGTGATGACTTTTAGGATATTTTTTTAAATCGTTGTAATGGCATATCGGCTCCTAACCACTGGAAAACGTTTGGAAAATTTAGTGTGGAAAACGTTAAAACAGTCCAATGTAAATTCTACGCAAGTATGACGAAATATTTCATAACCTCTGTCATTTTATACAATGTCATATTTTTAGAGAAACTTTTCCTTTAAACAAGCAGTATTAAACGAATGGAGATTATTTTGTGAGAAACCGCCGAAAGGTTTTGAAAAATACTTTAAGCCGGGAGGAGCAAAGGAGTTGAAACAAGAACCTAAAGAAGCCAAGGAAGCGAAAGAATCGAAAGGAAAAGATGCCAAACAGGAGCAACCGAAAGAGCAACCCAGGCTGCCCCCACCTCCAACTTCTAAGAGTCCTGGTGGTCCAAGTTCAAAACCATACGAACAGTGGTCATTTGGATTATTCGGAGGCACCGGAAGGGGGTAAAATCCGAATCATTTTCAGATATGTATTAAGTAATGACATTTTTTTGTTTATTTAATATTATAGGGGTAGTGGAGGCAAACCATTTGGCGATGGTGATCGGGAAAAATGGTACGTGTTAGGGGCCGCTGCCGCTATAGCTTTTCTGGCGACTGTTACTATGTGGGAAATGGGGTACAAGGAAATCAGCTGGAAAGAATTTGTCCAGAGGTACGTATCCTATAATTAATACAAATTTGGGATGATTGTATGGTATGAAGCAAAAATTTTGTTATAGTTATTTGCAAAGAGGCGTCGTAGAAAAACTAGAAGTGGTGAATAAAAAATGGGTCCGTGTTAAACTGTTACCTGGAAATACAGCAGATGGAGCTGTAAGTAATGCAAACATTTGTGTATCCTTATATATTTTACTTTCTCAACTAGAATGTGATATGGTTCAATATCGGGAAGCGTGGACTCATTTGAGAGAAACCTCGAGAATGCCCAGATCGAAATGAATTTGGAACCTCCCAATTTCATCCCTGTCATCTATAAGACTGAGATAGAAGCCGCCAGTCTGTCTGGCATGTTGCCCACTCTGCTTGTGATAGGTTTCCTTATATACATGATGCGCAGATCTGCAGAGATGATGGGCGGCAAGAGGGGGAAGAAGGGGGGCGGACTTTTCGGGGGTGTAATGGAGAGCACAGCCAAACTTATTAACTCCAACGAGATTGGTGTTAAATTTAAGTAGGTATTTATTACTAGAGAATCATTATTTTCATTATAATTGTTATTGTTTTTTTGTGGTTCGGTTTAAACAGCTTTATTTTCTGTTGATGTATTTTTTTTAGGGATGTAGCAGGGTGCGAGGAGGCCAAAATAGAGATCATGGAGTTTGTAAACTTTTTAAAAAAATCCTCAGCAGTATATTGACCTAGGTGCAAAGATTCCTAAGGGTGCTATGTTGACAGGTAATATATATTTTTTTCTAGGTAATAATCCATGACATTAATACTTTATTCAGTTGATATATAATTATAAAAAAAAAAAAAAAAACTCTGAACTCAGACTAATCATTTTTTTAA
Organism: Aromia moschata; assembly: GCA_029963805.1. Lineage (NCBI taxonomy): Eukaryota > Metazoa > Arthropoda > Insecta > Coleoptera > Cerambycidae > Aromia > Aromia moschata. Next base: position 1,371,418 of record JAPWTK010000086.1, on the reverse strand, counting down.
ATAATGGATCTATGAATATATGCTTTTTCGTGTCTTATTCTTTATTGATCTTTAGTCTTATTGATCTTATTTTGCCATACCTATACCTCAATTAAAATTAAGGGTAGTAGTCTATAAATCTGTGTTTTAGGGCCTCCTGGTACTGGTAAAACCTTGCTTGCTAAGGCTACCGCTGGCGAGGCCAACGTACCCTTCATCACAGTCTCTGGATCTGAATTCCTCGAGATGTTTGTGGGTGTGGGCCCCTCCCGAGTCAGGGACCTTTTTTTCAATGGCGCGTAAGCATGCACCCTGCATTCTGTTTATCGACGAGATCGATGCTGTTGGTAGAAAGCGGGGTGGTCGCAGTTTCGGCGGGCATTCCGAACAGGAGAACACCCTCAACCAGCTCCTAGTCGAGATGGATGGCTTTAACACTACCACGAATGTAGTTGTGCTGGCCGCCACTAATCGAGTTGACATCCTGGACAAGGCGCTGCTCAGGCCGGGTCGTTTTGACAGGCAGATATTTGTACCGGCGCCCGACATCAAGGGAAGGGCCAGTATCTTCAAAGTCCATTTAGGTCCGCTTAAGACTACGTTAGATAAACTGGCTCTCGCCAGGAAGATGGCGGCCTTGACGCCCGGATTTACGGGGAGCCGACATAGCCAACGTGTGCAATGAGGCGGCTCTTATAGCCGCCAGGGACTTAAACGACTCCATCACGATGAAGCACTTCGAGCAGGCGATCGAACGCGTGGTAGCCGGTATGGAGAAGAAGACCAACGTCCTGTCACCTGAAGAGAAGAAAACGGTTGCCTATCACGAGGCTGGACACGCCGTTGCCGGTTGGTTTTTGGAATATGCGGACCCTCTCCTCAAGGTCTCTATTATACCAAGAGGTAGGTTATGGGGGCTAATAATGCGATGCAATTTGAAAATATTAGTTCAAATGAACAGCAGTTCAAATGAATAATAGGTCTAATGCTGAGTAGGTCAAAGTCCGAATAGATCAAACGCCGAGTAGGCCCAGTTATTTTTAAATTTATGCTGGTATTGGTTGTATTAAAGAGATGATTAGTGATTATTAACATGAAATTGAAGCTTTTTTATTTGTGTTTGAACACATGGTTAATTTTTACAGATGTTCTATGTTCACTTTACAGGTAAGGGATTGGGTTACGCACAGTATTTGCCAAAAGACCAATATCTGTATACCAAGGAGCAGCTCTTTGACAGGATGTGCATGGCGTTGGGGGGCCGCGTCTCCGAGGAGATTTTCTTCAAGCGGATAACTACGGGGGCGCAGGATGACCTCAAGAAGGTGACGCAGAGCGCCTACGCTCAGGTCGTCCACTACGGCATGAACGAGAAGGTGGGTTACATAAGTTTCGACATGCCCAGGGAGGGCGAGATGCAGCTGGAGAAGCCCTATTCGGAGAATACCGCGCAGATGATTGACATGGAGGTTAGGAAGCTAATCGACAGCGCTTACAAGCGAACCACGCATCTACTGACCGAGCATAAGGAGCAGGTGGAGAAAGTGGCCGAGAGGCTCTTGAAGCAGGAGATTATCAGTCGCGAGGACATGATTGAACTGTTGGGTAAGCGGCCATTCCCCGAGAAATCGACTTACGAGGAGTTCGTCGAGGGAACAGGGTCTATGGAGGAGGACACTGAGTTACCCGAGGGTTTGAAAGAGTGGAATAAGGAGAAGGACAAGGTGCCGCCGCCCACTCCTGAGCAAACGAAGCAGCCGACCGTTTGAGGATGTTGTACATTAATTTTTGTTTTTGTTTGTAGTTATATCATAAAACTATTATAACTAGGTACTTTTTCTCTCGTTTCTGTCCGTGATACAAATAAAACGCACGTTGTTAACAGAAAAGCGCCGCTGTATTTATGTTGCTAATTTTGTGTTAATAAATGCGAGCTGAGGATGTGAAACATTTTAACAAATATATACTATACATTTTTTACTTAGTTTGATAATAGTTTAAGGATACCTGAATTTTAGACTGAATTTCTGTAATCATCTAACATGTTGGATAAAATTGAGTTATATAGTTTTGTTTTTTCAAAAAAAATTTTGTTTTAATATTACGAATATATATCTCTTTAGAGGTAGCTTTTTGAGTAAGTCCTTACACAGTGTGGTCAAATTTTCGTAAAGTACTTACAGAATGCAGTTAAATTTTCATAAGGTTCTTACAAACTGCAGTTAAATCTTCGTAACGTCCTTACAAACTGCAGTTAAATTTTCGTAAGGTCCTTATAGAGTGCAATTAAATTTTCGTAAAGTCCTTACAAAGTGTAGTTAAATTTCTGTTTTTCGTAAGGTCCTTACAAATTGCAGTTAAATTTTCGTAGTCCTTACAACGTGCAGTTACATTTTCGTAAGGTCCCTCCACAATGTAGTTAAATTGTCGTAAAGTCCTTACATAGTAAAGTTAAATTTTCGTAAGGTCCTTACAAATTGCAGTTATATTTTCGTAAAGTCAAGGGAGTTAATTTCGTAAGCTTTTTTCCTTAGATAGTGAAGTTAAATTTTCGTAAGGTCCTTACAAGGTATAGTTAAATTTTCGTAAATACGTACTTACATGACTTGATATCACTATTGCCCCACCAGTAATTGTTGAGGAAGGAACAGGTACTGTTGAAAGGTACAGAGACGGGCCCGGCTCATTGCAAATGCTGCACAAAACATGAATCGTTTGGTCCATAGATCCTCCAAGCCGTGCTGTGAGAAGTTAATCAGATTTTCAGACAATCAAAAACGATAAAACTATCTTCAGTCACTGAATGTGTCTCTATCCCTACGTTTCACTGACTCGATGACTGTGTCAGCGGGGTCAGAGGACTCGGTGGAGGGGTGCGTCCCAGGCGTGCCATTTTGTTTTTCGCTAGTCGCGCGACGAGCGCTTTAAGATTCCCCCGCGACGCCGCCGACGTCTCGGCGGGACAGCCGGCCGTGAAAAATTTAATCTAGCAGCTCCCCAGCCTCGTTTGAGGCGTTGCGGAAGACGCCCTGTCCAATTTGGTGTGGTCAGTGGCGGGTCACAGAAGGGGAACGAAGGATTGAATACACATTACAAGACTAACTATAAGAGAACCGCTCTAAGAATGCTATTGCGTCATAAAAAATATTCGCATGAACTTCGAAATCGTCAGTTCAAACAACAGTTTGGTATTGAAAATGTATTGGAAATAATTTTTAAAATATGATATCAAGTATAACTGTAAAAAAATTACACTGCACTAGTTAAATGACTGCCTGTATCGCTATGTGAAATAATAATAGTACCAAAAGTTAGAAAAGTAGTTATCAAACAATTATGTGATGCCGTTCTATATGATAATTTTATACGAACTATTTATTTTAAAGATACTTTTTTTAATGAAGATTTTTTATTATGTAAAGAGCAAGTGCTCTGCTTTTAAACAACTACAGTAGGTACACAATTTTCTATCACAAGAAAACAATGGATAAGATAAATATCCATCCATCCATAAAGTTAATATCATATAAACTTTACATTATTTGGAATGTAATAATTTTTATTTTAACTAGTCTATCTGTAATACAATGTGAAGAAAATTGTACATCGTTGAAAGGAAATTAAAAAATCTCTACCTATCGAAATAACGATAAAAATATATCTGGTTATAGTTTTACATTAAAAAAATATCCATGAAGAAGCAAATAAAAAAAAATGAAAATAGTTTTGACGGATTTGCCGTAATTTAAAAGCTTTACAGAATTTACAGCATTTACAGAATTTTTTTCCACAAAAAAAAAAACAATTCTAACGGTGTTCTTGAATTTATCCGTTACTTAATTTTATAGTAGATTATAGTTTTGTATCTCATAATAATCTGTCTCTGAAATAATCACACATTGTTGATCAAATTTTTTATCCCGTTGGGTGCACACCACTGGTGACCGCCCGCTGTCCACCGAGTTCACCGGCACACGATGGTCCTCGGAAATCGCGCTGGCCCCGGAATCCGAACAAGTGACAGCTGATACGGGGTTGACATCCTTTGTCCGACCCAAACAAAAACAACAATTGCAGATTTCGAACGACAACGGATTTAACCGTGAATGCGGGTTTGCGTTTTCGCTAAGTTTTTACGCCGCCGCCCCCCCTGCCTCCCGAGACAAAAGGGCTTTAATTTCACTGATGGGAATGTCATGTACGTCGCATGCTTAGGTTTTTAACTTTAATGCTATCTGGAAATTGTTCTTCGAATCCTTGCACCCTACGTTCGATTAAGGGTGACGAATAAACAATTATTACTCAATATAAATGTTTAATATACAGTTTGACCCATTAAAAACTTGAAGACTTCTTTTTTCGCGTTTTTTTGAAGTACGATATCAAAACCTACCAAACTACCATACGACTCAGCGAGATGTTATTCAAATCAAGGGCCACAGTATTTTCTTTTTTTGTTGGCTGAAACTCAAGAAATTTTACTTATTAGCAATTTTTATACATATAACGAGCCATCCAAAAAAAAAAAAAAAACGTGAATAAGTTGGCCGAGAAAAAAGACGTATTTCTATTCTTAATCGAATTTATAACCTTATTTACTTGTCAAGACTGTCACATTATATGACAGCCACTTTTTATTTTACAAATTGTGACAGTCACTTGTCAAAAGTTTGACATAACTGAAAAGCTTAGACATCACCGCTATTTCCATATCTCTCGTTCATAGCCAGAGTTGATGACGTTTTTTTTTTTTTGGATGTCTCTATATAACCTTATTTAATTTTCAAGGCTGTTACGTCATGTGACAGCCACTTGTTAAAAGTTTGACAACACCAGAGTTTCGCTTCGAGCCTCGATACAACCATTTCCATCTCTCTCGTTCACAGTCAGATTTGATGACATTTTTTTTGGAGAGCTCATTCAACTAAAAAAACCGTTTTTTAATAAAATTTTGTTGAAGATTTACTAATACCTATATTACTAGACCTCCAAAAATCAAGAAGGCGGTACTAATACCTACATAACTAAAGTATAAGTTATGTTCATTAGACAACATTCAATCAATGCTGATCAATACAAAATCCAGAATGGGACATATTTGCCAAAAAACAATATTTCCACAAACTGAATATAGGTATCTACTTAATGATAACATTGTTGGTCCATTTTTTTTGTGTTTTAAGTGCTTACCAGTTTTTAGAATTTTTAAGAAGCGCTCGATAATTTGCCACTTTAAAATTGTTTTAAAAACCGATTGAGTTGTTTGAGAGTACTCAAAAAAAACAATGTAGTTAAATCTGGCGACCTTGGTAACCAGTTAATTAATAACGAAGCATTTTAGTTTCGGTCCCTCCTATTCAAATATAATTAAATGACCGGAATCACAATTTAAAAAAAAAAAATAAAATCTACATTTGTTTAAATATTATCCTACATTTGTAGTTTTACGATTTGGAACCCAGTTGTATTTTGCGGGCGGGATTGACGTCACGATTTCAGTAGTCCTTTTATATAGACATGCAAAAAAAAACGTCATCAACTCTGACTATGAACGAGAGTGATAGAAATAGCGGTCATGTCTAAGCTTTTCGGTTATGTCAAACTTTGGACAAGCGACTGTCACAATTTGTAAAAAAAACAATAGTTTTCATATGATGTGACAGTTTTGACAAGTAAATAAGGTTATAAATTCGACTAAGAATAGAAATACGTCTTTTTTTTCTTGGCCAACTTTGATGACGTTTTTTTTGGATGTCTATAGAATTCTCAGTAAGAAATAAACACAATAATGTTACTTGCGCATTCACCAAAAATTAGAAAATGTAACTGCTTCCACATCTGCATTTTAAAATAAAAAAAAAATGGGCCGAATGGCAATCAACTTTCCCCTTGCTGCTTTTTTTGGGTTATTATTAAATGAATACATATTTTGCGTATTTTATTTTGCCTGAAATAACTGTGTATCAACTATATTGTTTATTTGCTCTCAAATTGTGTACCTATTTGCAAATTTAAATCTGACTGTTTGAATAATTTTGCTGAAAGAGTTTGCCGAATTAACAAATCTAGTTTTACCATATTGCTAAACATTGTTTTTTTTCAAAAACGTACCCGTAACATGCAGTTTGACAATAACTCAATTTTCAGTCCCTGCATGAAAATATTGTCTGTAAACAATAACGGCGTTCCGATAACATAATCACGCGTTGCGTTTCTGGTTTCTGCCCGGCCCAGTAGACACCCCCACCACCCCGTTGGCTGTCAGTTTACGCAAAAATATCGGCTTTAATCGGGCCGTACATTTTTTTCATGGCAGATTTAATGAAACCGTAACCCGGTTTAAAACGTGATTTTATTACGAAAAGCTCCGCCTGCGCGCTTTTAATTCGGACCGAAACAATTTCGGCTTCGAAAAAATGTGTCGGAATGCATTAAATTGTCTTTCCAATTTGTTACATTAACAAGTATAATTTTGGTGAAAAAAGTGTTTAATTGCTTAAATTGCTTAAACAAACCGCAAATGTCCTGAAACGTCCGAAACTGAAATTGCAAGTTTGAGTGAACACAAATTCTGTCTGTCTGTGCTTCTCCGTTAACCTTTTTTTCTGTACATGACAGCTTCTCTCGATGTTTTATAACATTTTTCGTCCCGTAAGGATTTAAGAAAAAAATCATCACGATTGTTCTTTTATTCTAGCATACTGTTGTTGAAGTAAAATCTTCTGTAAAACAGTCGTCATGTTGAAATGAACATATTCGAGTACTTGCATCGAAAAAATAGGTCATATATGTATGTATGCATCAAAGAATTATTCATTGGCTTCATTAATTCTTAATTGTCTTTGTCACGGAATGCATGCATTAAAAACTATCAATATTTGTTCACTTTAGAGGTGTTTTTGATAGTTTTACATGGTACACATTTTCTTGTAACGATATACATATCTATTTTATGGAAACAATTGCAAGAAGATATTTTCCATCATGGAGTAAAATAGCTTGTGACATTTTTTGGCACAGTGATTTGTGCCACTTGATTTTTTGTTTGGGGATACTTGATTTATTTTAATTGAAACCAATCCATGCCAGGACAAATCCTGATAAATGATTGCCAGGACAAAATTGGCTGTATTTACCATTTTTTAATTAAAAAGAAAAGCACACACTGTTATTTATTCCCTAATTGTCATCAAAGGCGCGAATGTTTTTATTCTGTTCGTAATGTTGACGAAAATATCATATATAGTAGGCAATACAGTGGACGCCGCTTATAAGACTCACGGCTATAAGGTTCAGTCGCCTATAAGAGTCAAAATCGCCAGAAACAGTCCGGACGTATCCGAATACATTGAAAAAAAGTAACAATCGGTTATAAGAGGTCTCACCACTTCCGATATAAGAAAATAAAAACATTTCTTTAAACCATTTTAAACTTTGAACTGATTAGGTATGTACGGGGGAGAAAAAAAGAAAAAAAAAAAAAAAAAAAAAAAAAAAACAGAAAAACACAAAAAATTAAAAACCCAAAGCACGATATGTTTGTACGTATGAATTTGGAGAGTTACATTTTTTTATAAGTAGATAACACGCTATTGTGTTGTATTATGTCTATTCACAGGTAAAATAAAGTTTGTGTATTACATACATTCTAAAATCTTGTTTTTCCCCCTTCGTTTATAAGGTTCATCCGCTTATAAGACTCACTTTTGGCTGGTCCCAAAGTGAAAATTATAAGCGGCGTCCACTGTATTTTGTTTAATAACTCCTTAACTAAAAGAAAAAGAGTACAATTTTGTATCGCGTTAAAGTTTGAGTAGTTTGGAAAGAAAGCTTTGTGGAAAGTAATTCATAAATTTTCCTTTTAGTCATTTAGTCGATAGTAGTGCCAACATTTTTATTATGAATGTCAATCAATATTTCAACAAGTAGGTATACCTGACACTTTTTACTATTTCAACACAATGTAGTGAGAGCAGAAGAAGTTATACGGTCAGTAACGAAAGTCATCAATGTCATCATCAGGGTTCCGAACGTGTGCTGTAACGCAGGGCCGGACTCGTAATCCGTCATGTTATTGACGAAAGATGACATAGCAGAGATCAAAAAGACATGAGTAAAAATGTGTTAATTATGTATGTACATACCTATTGCTTGTGTCATTCAGAAACACCGACTATCCTCATTGCTTGAGCGTACGTTGCCACGACCAGTAGTCTTTCTGCATTTATTCTCGTTAAACGTGAGCGATTTAGCTTGTACACATGATTGTAGAGGGAAAATGATCGTTCCACATCTACTGAAGTTAAAGATGCAAATTCAAAATAATTCACATGGACAGAGGACGACAAAACACGCACATTATTTTCACGAATTTCGCACCGTTGTTTGTATTACTAACAGTTTTTTGTTGTCACTAACATCAGTACATTATTATTTTTTACATCTACAGATGACAATACACGTGTTACTACTATTTCTATACTTTTAGCCGCTGTTTGCAAAAACCGTTTCTTAGCTATCAATATCGGGGGCATTAACGACCTTATTACCGCAAAATCTGTTGTTTCGTCCACTGTCAGCCACAGAAATTGATTAGGTATGTCTTCTTTGACATTTACCATGACACGTTGATATGTCTTTTGTAAATATTTTATGTTTTGCGCAATGTACGTACCTATGGCCACTAGGCAATGGAAAATCGGATACATATTTCCGCGCAACGCATAGTTCCACGCAAGGCTATATGCGCAAAACATTATGCATAAATCAAACTAAACTTCCTTTCTCCAACCGTACCAGGTATAATTTTTTGATGGATATTCGAATCTAAATGTATTTCACATTCTAGGCGTCTACGAAATATAGAGCCATCAAAAAATAAACGTCATCAAAGTTGGCCGAGAAAAAAAGAGGTATTTCTATTCTTAATCGAATTTGTAACCTTATTTACTTGTCAAAACTGTCACATCATATGACAGCCATTGTCTATTTTACAAATTGTGACAGTCACTTGTCAAAAGTTTGACATAACCGAGAAGCTTAGACATGACCGCTATTTCCATCTCACTCGTTCATAGCCATAGAGTTGATGACGTTTTTTTTGGATGTCTCGATACATATCGACAATTGCAATGAATACATAAAATATATGATCCGTCTATTGTAAAAATTTTCAGTCATACTTTTAAGTCTATTCACAAATGGTAATGACTGTGAGATTATTGCAAAAATCCACACAAATTCAGGTAATACGTAAATAAAGTACACGATTTTACTAATGACTAACTCCCTATAAAAAATTGTTTTCAATGCGGCGGTCGACCCGTTTACACCGCCGCACAGTGGGTTAGAATCGGAAAATCCTGGCCAAAAATCGAGAAAGGTAGAAAATTTGTCAAACTATATCGAATTCAATGTATTTTGCGTCGCTGATTTCAAATTTGTACTTTATATTTCAAAAAAACAAAATGGCGGCCCGAAAGTAACCGATTTTTGCGATAAAAGCAACTTTTAAAAATCCAAATTAGAGTATTCATATTTTCTGTAAATAAGATTTCAATTTAATACTCTCCTCGAAAGGGAAACAAAATGGCGGACCGACAGCAACCGCATGTAACCATTTTTTCGCGATAAAAGGTACTTATTATGATCAAAATTAGAGCATTGATATTTTCTGATTATATAATTTCAACTAAATATCCTTACCGAAAAAAACAGTGTGAGACCCGGAAGTAAAATTTTCCTAAAAAGCTACATATTTTGATTCGAATAAGATTAATTATATTTTTCATTATTAAGATTTTAATCTAACTTCCTGAAGAGATGGAGGGCCAAAAGTAAGAACTTTTTGGAACCTACAATTGCACGCAACGTGTCTTTAGTTGTTACATTAGGTTACTAAAATTATTTTGTGTTAAAAATTGATCGCAGAGAACCTCAGTTAAGTTAGATTAGGTTAACTAGTATAAAATAAAAAATATATATTTCAGGGAACGTTGAGATATATACACCCTATATTTCTCCTTCCACTAGTCAATAGTGTACACCAGGTATATACATTTCCCCCCTTGGTTGGGACTTACTATTGTATTGGGGATGAACACCTGCTTTGACGCAGGTACAGTTAGAATTGCCCCGAGAACGCTCTATTGGACGCGCCTTTCTATTTTTACATATTTCACTGAAATAAGCAGTTTCAAGCAGCCAATTTTTATGAATTTCTTATTCCACTAATATTTCCTACATGTTAAATTGTGAATTAGTGATAGAACTCTGTAGATACGAACTATTTTCCTACTTTTCTTTCGCTACCTTAACATGCGCGTTTGTATTATAAGAGCAGAGTTAACATTTATTTTCCATAATAAGAAATACAAAAATTTGAATTTCAATGCATAGATAATATTTTACATCCCTTCAAGAGTAGCCTCCATTTTTTTAAGTCGGAAATACACCTTGTGGTAACAAAAATTCTCAACACACGAACGTTGAGTATTTCGGGACCGATTCTCTTACCGGTACACACTCGAAGGTGGCCAACTTCCGACTGAAGTAGAACGGCAGATATAAAACCTAGGTAGCTGTCGTTTCAATATTATACGCAGGAAAACCTGCTTCACAAAGCTATGTGAATTAAAACAGAATATAACGAACTTGGTTTTTAGATTTTTGGCCAGGATTTTCCGATTCTAACCCACTGTGCGCCGGCAGGTAGAACAATATCAGAATAGATCGCCGTCTTACTGAGAAAGTGTATTACGGCGTCCCGGGTTCCCGCGAAGACTTCGTTGGGATAACATTCTACGCACGGCAGTGCCGTGGGTATACAGGGGCAAGAAATATGCGCTTAAAAAATACGGTTTATACTTTAATTATCGTAGAGTTGTATAGTGCCAGCTCTGCGTGACAGCATACCTTAATCAGGACTTTTGTTGATGACAGCAGTGGCGCTGCGTGATATTTCAGTTAGCCATATCTTGAAAACGACGCATGGGACCCACTTCACTTTTTAGGTGATGACTATACACCTCTTACAGAAAGGATTTATAGTGAAAAAATCGTCAGCAAAGTTTGCGAAAAAATTTTCAAAAACACTGGAGCACTCCCTGGGTTCTCAGTAACGCTCTGTGGGATATTTGCAGTATATTTTTTTTCATAATCTAGAAACAAATATAAGGAGACGTTTTTCGATTTGTTGCAAAATATTTTTTTTTTCAAAAAGTTTAATTTTAATTTTATAGGAACATTTTGTTTCCTAAAATTAAAATGGCTATAACTTTTTGAAACAAAAATATTTTGTAACAAATCGAAAAAGTCTCCTTATATTTGTTTCTAGATTATGAAAAAAAATATACTGCAAATATCCCACACAGCGTTACTGAGAACCCAGGGAGTGCTCCAGTGTTTTTGAAAATTTTTTCGCAAACTTTGCTGACGATTTTTTTCACTATAAATCCTTTCTGTAAGAGGTGTATAGTCATCACCTAAAAAGTGAAGTGGGTCCCATGCGTCGTTTTCAAGATATGGCTAACTGAAATATCACGCACCGCCACTGGATGACAGTATGTTTAATTTTGAGTAAATTGAGTTCAGCAAAAATGGTTCTGTTTTTTCGAAAGGCATACGTAGTATTGTAAATAGTTTCGTATAACGCTAGATGGCGCGAGTTACGTAATCTTCCAGCCAACTCCGCGATTTTCAAGCTCACAAATCCGGATGAGCAACCCGGAGCAGACTCCCGAAATATACAGGCGCCATACATTCTGTTTCGCCTCTGCCATCCCACTAAGTCGGCTGCCGAGACATCGCATGTACGTATATATCTTGAAATTTAACTTGTAAAGTTCAAACGACGATTAATTAGAACAGTCGGCGGTTGAACGTGTGGTTTTAATAAAACTAAATAAACTAATTCCACGTACACGATGAGGGATTCCGTAGTCGGCAGTTAAACGACATCGACGCAGGACCGGATCCAGGGCTGGGTATGTGCGACGCGAATTTGCAAAATGCACGGGGGGCAATGCTAATACGAGATCTGTTGACGACTATATTGGCACGAAATTAAAGGAACGCCCGTTTTTTACTCGGAAAAAAGTTTAATTTCTTTTTTCCCTGGGCCCAGGGAAATTTTAAAAAAAAAAAAGAATTCCATTTGTGTATGAAAGCAGTCTTGAAAACAGTTGATTTTTTCCAAACGGACTTTTAGAATAACGTCCAATTCAGCACTGAAGTTAATTAACCCTTTACCGCCCAAGTGCACTGTCAAGAGACATGAATTTAGATGCTCATATTACTGATAGAAAAAAAATAAAGAAAAAATAACTAAAACCATGTATTCCCATGTTTTCGAGGTCGCTCTTTCAAATGGAATCGTTGAAATTGCAAAAAAATTGATGTAACCTTAAATTTTTAATAAAAACTATTAAAAAACGCGATTTTCTCAAAATTATTTTATTATTTTGATTGATTGTTTGATATTCGATTATTTTGCCTCAAACTTTGTAAAACAGGGGTTTTCGGGGTCGTTAATCACGATCCCGATGTCAGAATTTCAAAATTCAGGATGGTAGATATTACATGGCGACCATTTTGGAAGCAAATTTCGAAATCCTGAATTTTGAAATTCTGACATCGGGATCGTGATTAGCGACCCCGAAAAACCCTGCTTTACAAAGTTTGAGGCAAAATAATCGAAAAATTTGAAATTTGATTCTGGATGGTGGCCATATTGGATCCGCCATCTTGAATTTCGAAATTCTGACATCAGGGTCGTTATTAGCGACCCCAAAAACCCCCAAAGTACTAATAATTTTTCAAAATTCTTCTTTTGCGTCAATGATCCCGCAACTGGTAAAAAACGAGAAATATCACCCTTTCATGAATTTTGCCATATCTAGTTATTTTAACCTCAAAAATGAGAAAATTAAATTGTTCTCATTGCGTTTCCTTCAAGTAAACGTCTCGAGTGCACGTTTATATTTGGTTTTGAGTAGTATAAATGACGATAACATAGCTGAAATTGCGATTTAAAAAAAAAAATTTTGAAAAAAATCGCGTTTTTTAATTGTTTCTGTTAAAAATTGATGGTTACATCAATTTTTTTGCAAATTTTAACGATTCCATTCGAAAGAGCGACCTCGAAAACATGGGTATACATGGTTTTAGTTGTTTTTTCTTTATTTTTTCTATCAGTAATATGAGCCTCTAAGTTCATGTCTGTTGACAGTGTACTTGGGCGTTAAAGGGTTAATGTGCGAAACACTCCGAAATTAGAGGAAGACATGGACTCTTCGCATTATGTCCGTGCAATGTAAGTTGAGACGCACCACAAAAACGCACACAATTATTTATAGTATGTAAAGTGTAGCGAGTATGTCCCGCTTTTTCATTGTTTCTTCGATACGCTGTTTACTTTTCCAAAAATCGTAAATTGCATAATATATGAAGTGGTGTGCCGACACTACAAGCTTTTTAATTCGGTCTAATTAGAAAAATCTGAAACTTTGTACACGCATAGCAATAACGTCTAGGAAGAATATAGATTTACATGAACATTATTGCCCAGCTGTGTTGCACGCTATTATCAATTTAATGTTGAGTGCTCCACGCAATCGGGCTGGCGCTCTGTCAACGCGGCAATGCGCGTCTTACGCCACATTGCACTCTCCGTTTTTGCTGAAAGCAACCTTTCAAACCATTCAGCGTTGCCGTACTTTCCGACTATAAATCGACTTTTAAAAACGCGGTCAATAAATTATTTCATTGTCCAACTTGGTATATAATAATTTTATTATTTTCGTGCATTACAAACATACACAGAGTTCCGTTTAAATTAAAAAAATATGATATCAACATTATTTTGCAAGTTGGAACCCTATTTTTATACATGGAGATAGGATTTCCCCCTTGCACCTCAGACCAATATCTTAATAGGGGAAAAAAGGATTTTCACATTAATCCAGGTTTTTTTCATTAAGCTCGTTATTTTTTATTAAAACTTTTTTTTAGAGACACTCTCTGTATATTTAAATCTACATGTGTCCCAAGCTTTTTCGTTTAGTTGTACAACGCGAAATGGTTCTGCTGTTAAACTTTCTACCAAATTGGAAACCGAAGCGTTACTATCTATTCCGCGGCGTAACGACAACTGGCTGAAAGATGTGGCGTATTTATAAATAGCGCGAACAGCGCCAGCGGTTCGCTGTGCCTTCCAACGCACAAATCTTCGATTAAGTACAGTATCACTTGAGCGCAAACACGGGCCTTTATGTATTTTGTTGCATAGTCTTGGTGTGTTTGTTGGTGGTGCATCCCGGGGCCGAGAACCGCTTGAATACGGCCCTGGACGGGAACTTACGGCACAGAGAGTTGTTTGTTGGGGCGGCAATTAAACTAATCTCGAGCATAGTGAGTTTAGTATTACAAATTTACGTCGTTCCATAACTGCCTAATCCCTCATATACAATCCGGGAGACTCAATTGTCCGTGGCAATTAGGGCGGGAGGAGGGGGGAGGGGGTTGCAGCGATCGCATTAACGCCGAGCTTGTGCACTGTACGCGCTATTTATCGTATCGAATCATTGGGATTTAGGTGAACGTTGCCATATAATGTTATTTGGAGGAACCTAGAAAGTATAGGATACAAACTTTTTGTTGTAAAACAGAGTCGCACTTAAACTGCTTAATTCTTTAACGCCCAAGTGCACTATCAAGGCCGAGAGATGAACTTAGAGGCTGATATTACTGATAGAAAAAAATTAAGAAAAAATAGCTAAAACCATGTATTCCTATGTTTTCGAGATCGCTGTTTCGAATGGAATCGTTAAAATTTGCAAAAAAATTTATGTGACCTTCAATTTTTAACAAAAACTATTAAAAAATGCGGTATAAAGGACGATTCCTTTATACCACTCAAAAACAAATAGAAACGTGCACTCGAGACGTGTACTTGAAGGAAACGCAATGAATAGTTAGAATAACTAGATATGGCAAAATTCAAAGGGTGGTTTTCTCGTTTTTTACCAGTTGCGGTATCATTGACGTAAAAGAAGGATTTTGAAAGTTATTAGTACTTTGGGGGTTTCTGAGGTCGCTGATCACGATCCTGATGTCATAATTTCAAAATTCAAGATGGCGCGGCCACCATCCAGAATCAAATTTCAAATTTTTCGATTAATTTGCCTCAAACTTTGTAAACCAGGGGTTTTCGGGGTCGCTAATCACGATCCCGATGTCAGAATTTCAAAATTCAGGATGGTAGATATGACATGGCGACCATTTTGAAGCAAATTTCGAAATCCTGAATTTTGAAATTCTGACATCGGGATCGTGATTGGTGACCCCGAAAACCCCTGGTTTACAAAGTTTGAGGCAAATTAATCGAAAAATTTGAAATTTGATTCGGGATGGTGGCCATATTGGATCCGCCATCTTGAATTTTAAAATTCTGACATCAGGATCGTGATCAGCGGCCCCAAAAACCCCTCAAGTACTAATAATGTTTCAAAATTCTTCTTTTTGTATCAATGATCCCGCAACTGGTAAAAAACGAGAAATATCACCCTTTGAATGTTGCTATATCCATTTATTCTAATCTCAAAAATGAGAAAATTAAATTGTTCTCATTGCGTTTCCTTCAAGTATATGTCTCAAGTGGACGTTTCTATTTGTTTTTGAGTGGTATAAAGGACGATAACATAGCTGAAATTGCTATTAAAAAAAAAATCTTGAAAAAATCGCATTTTTTTTATAGTTTTTGTTAAAAATTGAAGGTTACATCTTTCTTTTTGCAAATTTTAACGATTCCATTCGAAAGAGCGACCTCGAAAATATAGGAATACATGGTTTTAGTTATTTTTTTCTGTAGTTTTTCTATCAGTAATATGAGCCTCTAAGTTCATGTCTCTTGCCAGTGCACTTGGGCGTTAAAGGGTTAAGTAAAAATTGAGTAATAAGCGCGTGGTACGCTCTATGGCGGAAAGTCTTATGGCCAAGCCTTTTTTTCAAGATTTCTTCTGGTGCCCTGGAATGTGTTCCAGTTCATCTGGATACATACGCCGGTCGATGTGGTTAGACTATTTTGTTACGTTGAAGTGTCCAGAATTTTACCTCTCTTTGGCAAGTGAGATTCTTGTATTTACTTTGTAATGACTATGTCTGTATACTGAACACTTTTTAAAAGGAATAATAAGAAATGTTCAGATAAAAACGGTCCCCAAATATTAACATAAGAAGTAAAAATCACTTTTCAAATAAAAACAAAATTATTAATAATTAAAAATACTTGTTTTTTAAACCTTTTAATATAATGGTAAAATTATAATCTAATATAAATACAAACAGCTCTCTTAAAAAAAATTAATATTATTCGTGCCGTTGAAATTAAAATTTTTATATTCACGCTGAAATTCACGTAAACAACGTCACTGTTGAACTGCCAACACAATATTATTTAATATAAGATAATGGAGGACAGCACGAATGGAACAATATAAAAAAAAGGATTGCTGGTAAGCTCGGCCGTCAAACTATATATAATAAGGCCATTTGCGGGTCTAATCCCGTGTAATATTCTCTCTCTTTATTCCTCTCCGGAACAAAGTCTTAATCTCATTCAGGACACGTAGCCTTCTTTTTATCTTCCTCCTCATTATTTCACAAACATTTCGCACAGCCACCGTGAAGTTTATGTTAAAAGATAGTTACAGGGTTGACAGTCCTCGTGATAAATGAGTACGCATACAAAGTGCACGTACATAGATATATTTCCTTTTTTTTTTTACAAAACGGTAACCAAAATATAAAGATAGAAAAGCTTATAATACAAGTGTTTTAAACAAGCTCTATAAGACGATCACTATCCATAATTACAAACACTCGAGCTCAGTGGCGGTGCGTGATATTTCAGGTTAGCCATAGCTCTTGAAAACGACGCATGGGACCCACTTCACTTTTTAGGTGATGACTATACACCTTTTACAGGAAAGAATTTATAGTGGAAAAAACCGTCAAGCAAAGTTTGCGAAAAAATTTTCAAAAACACTGGAGCACTCCTGGGTTCTCAGTAACGCTCTGTGGAATATTTGCAGTATATTTTTTTTCATAATCTAGAAACAAATATAAGGAGACGTTTTTCGATTTGTTACAAAATATTTTTGTTTCAAAAAGTTTGGCTATTTTAATTTTTGGGAAACAAAATGTTCCTACAAAATTAAAATTAAAATGGCCATAACTTTTTGAAAAAAAAATATTTTGCAACAAACCGAAAAAGTCTCCTTATATTTGTTTCTAGATTATGAAAAATATCCCACAGAGCGTTACTGAGAACCCGGGGGGTGCTCCAGTTTTTAACATTTTTTTCGCAAACTTTAATGACGATTTTTTCACTATAAATCCTTTCTGTAAGAGGTGTATAGTCATCACCTAAAGTGAAGTGGGTCCCATGCGTCGTTTTCAAGATATGGCTAACTGAAATATCACGCACCCCCACTGCTCGAGCTTTTGTTTATTTGTGTACATGACTAAAAATCATCATCAATCATATCATTTTTTTCATCCAGAACAGCAGGTGGCTTTAGAAAACAGGGCGGGTGTTTACACGTTTACGAGTCCTAACAACTAGATATATGTTCGGACAAACGCATTTTTCGCGAATTAGACTGTTTTTATGTATAATGAATACCTTAGATTGGCAGTTCACAAAGGCTTTTCTTTAGCCTATGATAATTTACAAAAATTGAAAAATTAAAAATTCGAAAAATAAAATAGTAATACCGTATAAAAACTGAGTCCAGACTAATGAATGTATTTTTGCAACATTCGCGGGATAGCCTTTCTCCTGTTTCAGAGTGCCATTGCGCTGTTATATCCATTAAGGTGTTTCGTCGACTTTTTTGCAAATTTTCACCAACTACCTTTGGCTCATTTCAGTAACAAGTCTCTAGGACTTTTACCTTTTTACATACCAAATTTCCAGTCTCGCGGTAATACTTTAATATGTCCCCAACAGTGGACTTTGCAAAGCACAATTCTTCCGCAATTTCGCGGATTTTTTTGAAACTGCAGTATTATTTACAATTCTCATTGCTCGAAAATTTTTTTACAATGAGCTGCCGCAATTTTTGATCAGTCGTACGTAAACGGCCCATTGTTATATAAAAATAACGAATATTTCCAAAAACTACCAGAAATCGCCTGTGACTAACACATCTAATTGTGAAATTAATGGTTACCGCGGCAACAACAAGTTTTTATTTATTTTTTAGGGCAGGTTTCTCGATTTTCCGAACATTTAGTTGTCAGCATTTTTAGCAGATTTTTATATTTTTGGTCATAAATTCATAACAAATCCAAGTTAATATTAATTTTCAGCATAATATTATCTTGCAAATGTATGTAATTTTATATATTTTAGGTTTTTAAAGCGTGGTTACAACCACGCTTTAATTTTTACATGGCAGTGAATAATTTTTTTTGAAAAAATGCGTTTGTCCGAACATATAGTTGTTAGGGCTGTAGCCTAGGAAAGATAGGTCCAATTTTTCAAAAAATTCCTCAAGCGTTAAAAAAATCGATAATTGGGTAAAAAATAGTGCAATTTGAGTGCACTAGCTTTGGATCAAATCGGTTTGTAGGAACATAACCAAAAAAATTCATAAACGTATGAAAAACCAGTTTTTTTCACTTTTTAACTACCAAAAAAAATTATTTCAGAAAAACAACAAATAGCAAGTTATAGCGCTTAAAAAGACGAAGGAATCCACTTCAACGGTTCACAACTTTTTGCAAAACTGTAATTCAAGCACCATTCAATTCGAGCGCACGAAAGCAGTCGCGCCAAGCAGTCAGAGTTCCCTCACCATGCGGCCTTTCCCCTTCGCTCGAGCGCCCGAGCGCCCGAAACGCAAAACAGCCTGGTTTTCAATGTCGTTTTTGAGATACTTCCTCTTTGACAAACTTGGTCCATTGTATGATTGTAGAGCACCTCTTCACGAACCAAACGCACTTTGAAAAATTACCGCAGGACTGTTATTGACAATTGCCGGGCCATTTTTTGAAAACACCTTTTTTACAATTTTTCGAATTGCGCCAAAAGTTATGAATATTTTTTGATAAAATTTTTACTGTAAGTAGCCGCCTAAAGGAGCTACAATTTGGTCACTACGGAAGTCCCTACGACTTTCGTAGGCCGAGTAATTAGATAGTAAAGAAAGGGCAATTTTCGAAGGTATTTATTTCTTTTTTGCAAAACGTTGTGAACCGATTTTAATTTTTAAACTGATTTTCTTCGTCTTTTTAAGTGCTATAACGTGCTATTTTTTGTTTTTCTGAAATAATTTTTCTTGGTACTTAAAAAGCGAAAAAAACCGGTTTTTCACGCGTTTATGAATTTTTTTTGGTTATGTTCCTACAAACCGATTTGATCTAAAACTAGTGCACCCAAATTGCAGTATTTTTTTACCTAATTACCAATTTTTTTTAACGGCTGAGGAATTTTTTGAAAAAATTTTCTATCTTTCCTAAGCTACTGGTATTAATCCGCCGTTTCATTTTGTGGTTTCGTTAGTATGTCAGGAGATGTCAGACTCCATGTGTGTCAAACTTTTTTGTAGGTGGTCAGCGTTATAGCTGTTTTTAAAGGTTTGTGAAGAAAATTAGTAGTAAATTAGGAAAATTAAAATAGCAGGTCAAGGGCGTTCCGTTAAGGGGGTATTCTAGTCTACAAATTTGAAAAAAATCGAAAATTTTTTTTGTTTCATATTTCCAAAGTTTAGACATTCAAGAATATGCCCTTAAAAGTATTTTTCAAAATTTCAATTATTTTATGAGTTACAGCCATTTTTGTGACGCGGCATCGGTTCCGGTCCGACCGGAACAAATGAACAATAGACGGTAGACGCTGCCCGAGTACTTACGAAATACGAAACGTATTTAGTCGGAATCTTTTCGTCTTAGTATTTATTTCAAATTAGTTTTGAGCCAACCTTCAAGCAACGTGGACGTGCTAACTGAGTAAAATTGCCGGAAACTTGTCTCAAAACTTTAAACGCGTTTTTCTCAAAACTACTTTTTTCGAATTGGCGTGCACGATATCTCAAGTTCTAATGAACCGATTTATTTGAAATTTGGTGTGAATGTTCTTTATACATTCCTCTATCGCACGCTCAGATCAAAATTTTTAATTTTACTATTTTTAAAAAATCGGAATTGTTAAAAAAAACATGCCAATTTTTTTTTTTCAAACGGCCGCCATTTTATGAAAAAAAACATTTTTTGACTTTTCCAAGGTTCGGGCTATAGGGCATCTATACTAATTAAGAATCCGTTCGGCTTTTTTTGTTTCAGATGACCAGAAGGGTTGAAATCATGCACGCCAGGACACCCTTTTTTTTGACCCCCACTTTGCCAGCTCATAACTTTGTTAATTTTGAGTCTTTTTTTTCAGTTAATTTTTTATGTTATTTTAAAATATCAATAAACAAATGATAAAAAAATGGATAGTAAAATAGTTTTTGTTTCGTTTGCACAGAGCTTCAAAAACCGCCCGAAATTCATGCCTCTAGACTAGAATACCCCCTTAATAAAATCGCAGCATATATACATCCTTTCATTTCCCAAAAGGAGTTGCAAATATTGAGTTTCGGATAACACAATAGCAATTAGAATAGCATAGGCTATGGGAAAAAATCACGAGGGGTCATATCGGGGGAATATGAATCACGAAATGAAGCAAAATATTAACGCATGCAGCGATCACCCCGCGCAGGAACAGTTTCCGCCAAGTTTTCGTTTTGCAAAACATTGTAGAAAATGAATTTAATAGATTAGGCTATAGGAAAAATCACACGGGGTCAAATCGGGACAAACCGAGGCACACAACGAAAAAATGAACGCGTGCGACGGCCACCCCGTAGGGGCAATTTCCGCCCCACTTGGCAAAGAAATTGCAAGGACAGGTAGTCCGCGTGTAAACAATGCAACAGCACCCCTTGCGCGACATCACTAATTACCGGTCCTAATTAAAACACGCTCTACATGCGACTTTCTTTATTAACAACAGCCGGTCCAGGCACCTCCGGCATTAGCGTGCGCGCGCCCCCGCTCGCATAATCACCATTACCCCTATTATTTTATAACGAACCCCCGTAATTATTATTATACCATCCAGGTTTATGCCGATATCATTGTGAAACTTTATACGTTTACCCACGTAACGAGAGGGTTTCTGCGGAGCAACGCCGACAAATAAACAAACTACCGGGGGATTTTTTTTTCAGCGGCGGACGGTACCACGTCGCTACCAGTGGCGGTTCGTGACTTTTTTTTTGAGGAGGCAAACATATTTTGTAAAATATTTTGTTTCCTAAATTTTTGTGATGGTAAACATTGTTAGTAATATGCCGCACAGTCAAGAGAAGGACCTCTACTCGGTCAATAAAATATATTAAGTGTATTTGTGTAACATAATGTACCTAATATATTTTATTGGTTCAGCAAAACCACTCGGAATGTGTAGTTTCCGTAAAGATGCAGTGAAATAAAATACTGTTTTTTGCCAGAACTGCGTCAATTTATATTTGAAGGGCTGAATTGATCATTTTCATAATATTTTGTTTTCCTAAAATATGTAATTTACAAACACAACTAATACGTTCCTGACTTTTTGAATGTGTCAATTGAACGAGATAAAGGTTTATTTTATCAAATCCAGACTTTGTTCAATCATCTTATCCGCGATTTGAAAATAATACACACGGCCAACACAACAATTTATTTAAAGTTAAAGAACCACTTAGCCATTTGCATTTATCATAGCACGTATTAACAAAACTTCGAGCCGGTTTACCCTGATGTGGCAGCAGTAATTTTAAATCTTTAACAAATAATTTATCCTCATAAGACTATTTGTACTTTATATGATATTCAACAGTATCATTACAAATCGAGCCTAGGCAATCATTCGTGTAGTGTTATAAAAACGGTTATAAAAACAAAAGAAATAAATATAATAACATTATTAAAATATTTAAACACATGTACCTGAGGTAGAGAAAAAGATCAATCTTTGGTTTGACATAGACCAGTATTATAAAAAAACACTAATTGAGCCTTGATAAAGTCTAAGTAAATTGGACGAAACGTCGGCAGAAAATTAGTAGATCGTTATTTGTCCAACATCCCAAAAAATCCTTTGTCAGTATCATTACTGGTTCGAATATTTATTTGAGTGTCATGACAACTCGTATTGTTATTTTTATGAAACAAACTGCTACACTCGCCAGTTGCCCCCATTATAATTTTGTATAGTTAATTAAATAAAACGTTAAAATAATGACTTACATAAGTTATATGGTACACTTTCAATAATTATTACCCTCCTATACCACTCAAAACACAAGATAACCCGGCAAGAATAACGGCACTTTCCAACGAACATTTCCAAAACACAGAACAATAAAAGATATTAAATTTTGTAGGTTAGGTTGTTAGGTTCATGAAATCAAATAACTCCCTTTCTGCGCTGTCACGTGTGAGAGGTGGGAGGTGGACGTGTTTGCCTCCGCTATGCAGTTTTTTTTTTACCTTTAATGCCACTGGAGTTAAGTGTTAAATTTGTTAGCAACACAGGTTCCCCCTATTCCGTATAAATACGTATGTGAAAACATTGGCATCGGAGGCTTGCCACCAGGGCGATAGACTAGACGCTGGGTTGTTTATGAGGACTAATCTATTGCAAATATATTAGTTATATTAGTCAGGAACTCCTTTGACATATGTTTATTAATATTTTTATTTTTAGAAATTAATTTTTTTGCCCGATATATGAATTTAAAAATGAAAGGTAATATTTAAAGGTTTAAATTTTAAAAAGGTTTGTAAAAAAAAACTTATTTGTAATTTTCACACTGCCTCCTTTGCCTGCCCTGACGAGCCACCACTGGTCGCCACAGACACCAGAGGTGGCTCGTCAAGTGTCAACAATGTATTTTGTGATTATTCGAGGATATAAAACTAGAACTCTAGAACTTATTTTGACATTCACGGTTTACTGTTTAGTCAAACCAAAAAATGTAGTTGTTATCGGTAGAGGAGGATAACGGTTTCTTTGGTCATCATTCCCTCTGCCGACATTACTAGGGCGTATGTCTCCACCTTCTCCAGTTTCCATAAGCGCTTCAGCTCGATTGTCATTCAGTCTTCTGAACGCTGCGGGTAAGTGGCACTGCGATGTCTATGATGATCCCTCTTTGTGGTTTCTTGTTGATCAGCACAATATCTGGTTGGTTGAAGTCCACTGTTCGGTCAGTGATGATTAGCCTATCTTAGTATATGCCTTCTCTGAGGATATGGCAATTTCTTGTTTTTATAACCCTGTCCTGAATAGCAGTCAAGAAGCCTTTGGTTTCGGGGTACAGATAGCCGTCGGTAAGCTATTTTAATGAAAATTCTTTGTCGATGTAGTCTGGCTGCAGCATTTTTTGGAAAACGGCCCTGTAAAGCATGTTCCATCCACCGTGTCCGGAGCTCCTGTTCTGTTGGTATGTCGACCGGAAGTACTTCACATCCCAAACTCAAAGGCGTGTATCCAGCGTCCTCTCTTGCTACTGCTGTTATTAGCGGGTCCCTGTTGGTTAGTAGATTTCTTCATAAGGGAAGTTATTATTATTATTATTACTAATACCAGCGGATACCCGTTTTTTCGTCTGCCCCCACCACTCGGACTTGTGGTGGCCTTGACATTCCTTTGATTTTGAGAGAAACAATTATAAAGTGTGTGTGTTTTTTTATCTAGTTTTATGTAAAGATTAATATTCGATTTCAGTGTTTCCCCTCAAAATTCTCCCATGAGGAGCCGCCGCTGCGAGGCTTAATTTTAACGTTTCGCTTTTAGGACCCCGATAACTTTTAATAACGCCCCACACGGTTTACGCCACGGCATTACCCGGGCCCGCACGGCGTATTTCGTAATTACCGAACTCGTTAAAATAAACAATGGGGTTGGTAAATCTCGCGATTTCGCCTGTGTGTCGCCTTGTAAATTGTAACGGCGCCTTTAGTAGACGTTTTCGGGGCGTAGAGGCGGATTTAAGGTGGGGTAATAATCGCTAGAGACATAAGGTTAAAGTCAAAGGGTGCGGATAATACCTTTTGGTAACAGAAATGGTTCGCTGGTAAAAAAATTAAATCTTATTTGAATAGTGCGAAATTTATGATTTTATGATAGATATATATTTCTCAGTTGAAGGTTTTAGTTAAGTTTTGGTGATATTTCTAAACTGTGTTTACGATTCTGCACAAAAAATATTAGTCCTACGAGTAATAATATACGTTCTCTCTCTTATACTTAAGAATTATTATTACTATTATTTCGCCGATTTTATAGTCACACTTCTCAGTGTAAACGCTGGGAAATATTCACTCATTCGTGCTGCAGACTGTGATGGGTTGAATACTTATCTCCGCTTCCAGCAGAAATTAGGCTCAGGCTAGGGGAGGAAATTCATTATGTCCCAAAACCTTTCTTACAATGTGACACGTTTGTAATGTAATTGCCTTCTGGCCATTTCTAATTATGTCATGAGGCAATCCCAATGCCGCAATGTTCTTGGCGAATTCCTTTTTCTTCCAGGCACCTTATCCAGTCTCCAAAGGCGCTTCAGCTCGGTTGATAGGTTTTCGTATTTTGCGATCTTCTTCCCTTCGATGTTGTCGGTAAGTGGCACTTCGATGTCTGTGATGATCCCTCTTTGTTGTTCTTTGTTGATCAGCACACTATCTTGTCAGTTGAAGTCCACTGTTCGCTCGGTGATGATTAGCCTATCCCTGTATATCACTGCTGCTTCTGATTCCAGCACAGCTTCCGGGGTATATCTGTAGTATGGCAGAGCTGTCGCTAACGGGCCATACTCTAGTGCCAGTTGTTGATGGATCATCTTCGCAAATTGGTTGTGTCTGCCGAGACATGCTGACTCTGCTAGCGTGGAACACCGTCCTGTTATGTGCTCTGTAGTTTCGCCTGCAGATCCACATTTCCTACATATCTCCTCGACGTTGTCCCTCAGGATATGCTTTTGGTAATTTCTTGTTTTTATAACCCTGTTCTGAATAGCTGTCAAGAAGCTTTCGGTTTCAGGGAACAGGTAATCGTCGGTAAACCGTTTAACTGAATTGTCTTTCTCGATGTAGTCTGGTTGTAGCATTTTTGGAAAACGGCCTTGTATATCATGTTCCACTGTGTCTGAAGCTCCTGTTCTGTTAGTATGTCGACCGGAAAAAGTTCACATCCTAGGTTCAAAGGCGTGTGTCCAGTGTCCTTTATTGCTATTGCTGTTATTAGCGGGTCCCTGTTGGTTAGTAATTTTCTTCTTAAAGAAGCCGTTGGTTAAGGCATCGAGGCAGGTAGAGTCTGATTACTGATGATATAATGTGTAAGTGTCTCAATGTTGTTAGGAGCCGAGGAATTATTATTATTTCGCCGACTTTATGGTCACACTTCACACATTCACCCATTCCTGCTGCAGACAGTGATGTCTTGATATGGCATCATCGCCTGCAGCAGAAATTAGGCTCAGGCGAGGGGGAGGAAATTCATCCTGTCCCAAAATCTTTCTTACAATGTGGCAAGTTTGTAACAATATTGCCTTCTGGCCATTTCTAATGATATTATAAGATAGTCCTAATGTCGTGATGTCCTTGGCGAATCTGGTCGTCATCACTCCCTCTGCCGATATTACTAGGGCGTACGTCTCCACCTTCTCCAGTCTCCACAGGCGCTTCAGCTCGATTGACAGATTTTCGTATTTCGCGATCTTCTCCCGTTCAGTCTTCTGAATGTTGTGGGTAAGTGGCACTGCGATGTCTATGATGATCTCTCTTCGTTGTTCCTTGTTGATCAGCACAATGTCTGGTCGGTTGAAGTCCACTGTTCGCTCGACGATGATTAGCCTATCCCAGTATATCACTGCTGCTTCCGATTCCAACACAGCTTCCGGGGTGTATTTGTAGTATGGCGGAGCCGTTGTTGGTGTACCATATTTGCAAGTTGGTTGTGCCTGCAGAGATATGCTGACTCTGCTAGCGCGGGACACCCTCCTATTATGTGCTCTATAGTTTCGCCTGAAGACCCACATTTCCTACATATGTCTTCGACGTCGTCTGTCAGGATATTCTTCTGGTAATTTCTTGTTTTTATAACTCTGTCCTGAATGGCAGTCAAGAAGCCTTCGGTTTCGGGGTACAGATAGCCGTCGGTAAGCCATTTTAACGAATTTTCTTTGTCGATGTGGTCTGGCTGTAGCATTTTCGGAAAACGTCCCTGCAAAGCATGTTCCATCCACTGGGTCCGCAGCTCCTCTTCTGTTGGTACGTCGACCGGAATAAGTTCACATCCCAGGCTCAAAGGCGTGTATCCAGCATCCTCTCTTGCTACTGCTGTTATTAGCGGGTCCCTGTTGTTTCGTATTGTTCTTCTTAAGGAAACTTCTTGGTTAAGGCACTGATTCTTGATGTTCAATAGACCGGTCCCACCTCGTCTCGAGGCAGGTAGAGTTGATTTATTATAATACCGTTACTATGGAGTGTGTCAAGATGGCAGGATCAACCACACACAATTGAAGAAGGAATTCCAAGAGAAATACAAGAGCCGCGTGATAAAGTTGCTGAATACGCTTTTATCTGGAGGCAATCTTATCAAAGCCATCAACTCGTGGGCTGTCCCAGTGCTAGCATATTCCTTCGGAATCGTCAAGTGGTCCGTTACTGATCTTGATGAGCTTATTATTATTGTTTTATTATTGTTATTATTGTTATTTTTGTTGTAAATCGAGGGAAAAATACAATTGTATGTTATCCTTACAATCGAATAATAATAATAATAATACTCACCCTATAATTACTCCGAAGAGTAACCCCTTAGGTCCTCTCAGGGACCTGTGCGGGAAGGAGTGGCTATTATTATTATTTGCCATGGCGCACTGGGAGCGACTTAAGATTATTTCGGTAACGCATTTGCTTTACAGTTCTGAGGAAACCCAGAAAACTCAGAACATTACCAAATCTAGGGCATGTGCGGTTGGATTGGCATCTATGCATCCACACCTATACACATATAAAAATCGCTACCCCGGCCGGGACTTGAACAATGCGCACAGAGGTATCGCGACTGGAAAGACGGCGCTTTAACCCACTCGGATACCCGTGGCCCTACTTTAGAATTTAATATACAAGACTGTGCCCTTAATGCGACGCATCCTCAACGCTGACACGGCTCATCGCATTGTTCTGCGGCCTATTGCACGGACCCGAATGCCCACTGGGCAAAATTAGATTTTTCGCGAATTCAAAGGTGCAATGGGGGTCATTCGATCGAGTTACACCACAGATGACTGGCCCTGCCCGCGATGTATTATCGCATTTGCCATTCACCGAGCAAGGCCAAATTGATATATAAATTTCATATTGCCGCTCACAAAGCGCGATTATTATAGGACATTAATGGCTTCAATGAGCCTTGCAGTCGAAGCCGACGCCGCTCCCGGCTCGGCCGCCCCCAGCAAAAACTCGTCTGCCCGTCCGTCCGTCCGTCGACCGGTCGCTCGAGGGCCTGTTTTGTCACGCCGACATATTATTTGCACGGTCAATTGGAGACACTATAAATGAATCCGCATCATGCTTAAGTTAGAGTTCAGTGTCATCCTTCGCAAGAAACACACGTGGTCTTTTTATCGGTAGAAATATTTAAAACTTAAGTATTTATTTCATAAAATCTGTGTTGGAAAGCTAAACCAGTATATAGGTAAGTGACACTGATTATATCAACCGTACACTAGCATCTCGATTTCAACGGTACCGTGAAAATTAATAAATTATCGTATTTACTATTTATCAGCTGATTGACAATATTACATATAGGATATCATTAAACCAGGAATTGCTGAGACTGCAGTTTTCTACCGTTGTCGATCCATAGTTCAGTGGTCTATTGAAAGATGTCGCTGTTGCTTCGTTGCAAGATTTGTAGCTACCCTATAAAGTCAAGCGAAGAAGTTATTTGTTCTGTTTGTAAAGAAGTAGTACACGCCAGCTGTACCTCCTACCAACAATGTTCCCTTCCATTAACCGACTCTGCGCATTCACTAGCAAGAGTTTGCCGCAACTGCTTCAAACCTTCAGAGGAATCAACAGATCCCAATCTTAAAACTCTTCCCGCTATACAACGCGGCACGCCGTTGGATACATCACATTTTGCAGCTATAGTGGAACAACTTAGTGTTTTAGGTAGAGCCATCGATAAGTGTAATGCAAATTTTGAGGTACTGAATGCACAGATAGCTTGCAATACCACCGATATAGCTGATCTTAAGCTAGAAAATGCTGCTCTTCATAACAAAATTAGTAAACTTGAGACACATATAAATAATATTAGTATGCAAACATCGATTAAGGAGGTTACTGAACGCATTAAACGCGAAAATAATATAGTAATATTCGGCCTTCCTTCACAAAATACACCTGAAGAAGATATCTAAGCTGTAAAAACCTTGCTAAAAAGTGCGGTTCCTCATAAAAACATTGCTTTAGTTAATGGTTTTCGCATTGGCAAGGAAAATAATAATTCTAATCCGCGTCCATTTAAAGCTACCCTTTCGTCCAAAGAAGACGTCATTTATGTGTTACGACATAAATCCAACTCACCTCTAGAGCAAGTTTCAAATGTTAGAATTAGACAGGACCTAACACCAATGCAATCTAAAGAACTTTATGACCTGCGGCTAGAATTAAAAAAACGCCAACGGGGTGGGGAAACTAATCTCACCATGAAATATGTCAGCGGTGAACCAAAATTGTTCGTATTGAAGATATTTCTTCTCATAAAAGAGGACGTGAAGAGGAAAATTCACTAAAGCCAGATAAAGGCATACAAATTAAGTTTACGGCAACCAGCTCAAAATCAGTTCATCAGCCAAAGGCAAACTTATAGCAACCACTTAGTATAATATGTTGGAATGCAGAAGGGATCAACAACATCGAAGAATTTGTTTTAATGAAAGATCCTCAACAATTTAATATCTTATGTGTGTCCGAAACGTGGTTTACTGGGCAAACCTTCACTTGTGCTGCTCTTACCAATAGATACAATGTTCATTGTGCTATTAAAGAAAAAATCACGTGGAAGAGCAAGTGGTAGTCGGGCAATTTTCACATCAAAAAAGTTTAATGTCACTTTACTCCATAAATCTTCCTGGTGGATTTTCTTACTCATAGATGTATGTTCTAGGTTTAAGTTTGTTTTATGTGTGATTTATTTCCCACCTAATTATGATATTTTTTTTCAAAACTTACACTACCCCACAAAAGTTTCCGGACAACGTCATAATTTATTGTATTATGGTATTTAAGGTGCTTTTAACAGTATTAACCTACATGATATGAATGCTCGCGCATTTGTGACAACATGCAACAAAACTCCTGGTGGTTTTAGTTTGCCTGAGTGCTAGAGTAATGTTAACAGCGTGTATTCTGCGTGGTCAAAAACTTAAGTCTGCTTTTAAAAGCAAGCTACCCTCGTGTTATTCTATCAAACTACGACTACCTACGACATCATCCGACAGGTATCGCTTTTATTTATTTACAGTTCCTAGTCAGTTCAACGAGTGGGATCGTGCAAAGTTGATTCAGTTGTAAAGTACAGTAGTACAGTATTAGACAGTTTTCAAGAGCTTTGACTACAATGCCTCGGCAGAAAAAGGAACTGGATGTTGAGAAGAGAGCAGCAGTGGTGACCTTGCGAAAAGAATCGTATACGATTCGAGAAATTGCCCAAAAACTCAAGTTGCCCCGTTCGACCGTTAGTGACACTTTGAAGAGGTTCGCCGAAACTGGACAGAACAAATCTAAAACGCGCTCTGGAAGGCCTAAATCTACGACTTCTGCTGAAGATAAGTTTATTGTAGTCACTAGCAAATGTGATCGGCGTAAAACTGCGCGTGAAATATCAGCGCAGTTAAACAAAACAAGGGGTAAGCCAGTCAGCACTGAAACGGTACGACGGAGACTTTTGTGCTGCGGGACTAAAAAGGGCGTGTTGCTGCTCGGAAAGCCTTATTGCGCTCTGTAAACAAAAAGAAGAGGTTGCAATGGGCCCGAAAACACGTTAATTGGGGTCCAGAAGATTGGAAAAAATGCTTGTTTACTGATGAATCAAAATTTGAAATATTCAGTAATAAGCGCAGGGTGTATGTGCGGCGAGGCAAGAATGAAAGGATGCTCCCGCAGTGTATTCTACCAACTGTTAAGCATGGAGGAGGATCTGTTATGGTCTGGGGTTGTTTTGGAAACAACCAAGTTGGAGATTTAGTTCAATTGAAGGGCATAATGAAGAAAGAACAGTATCATCAAATATTATGCAAACATGCAGTGCCATGTGGCAAGCGACTCATTGGCAACGGGTTCGTAATGCAGGAAGATAATGACCCAAAACACACATCTAAGCTATGCCAGAAGTATTTAACTACAAAAGAAGCTGCGAATGAGTTAAAAAGTATGGAGTGGCCTCCACAATCCCCAGATTGCAATCCTTACGAGTTGCTCTGGGATGAGCTTGATCGAGCGGTTCGAAAGATGTGCCCCACCAGTGAAAAACATCTAATGAAGTGCCTACAGGATGCCTGGAACGCGATTACGTCGGAAAAACTCCAAAAACTCATCGACAGGATGCCTAAAGTGTGCCGAGCTGTCCTCAAAGCTCGTGGAGGCCACTTCGATGAATCGAAAATTTAAGTTTTTGTGTTAAAAAGCAATATTTTATTTTTGTTTTTGTTCTCAAATGATGAGAAAAAGAGAAATATAGTTAAAATAAAACTTTTCAGCTGTAAATTTCCCTTGAAATTATTTCAAAACACCGTAAACGGAAACATAGCAGTTTGTCCGGAAACTTTTGTGGGGTAGTGTAGATCATTTATTCTTAACGAATAGCTTTTTCTTTTCCTTCTTTTTTTTAATTCTTATTTGTTTATTTATTTTTTCTTATTACTAGGATTATCTACTACGATTTAACTGTTAATATTTATTTTGATTTTTATCTTTTGTTATTTTATAGAATCATAGTTTTAAGTATTACTTACTGTAATATTTTGTAATCGCGTCCTGAACTCTTCCTATAGAGAATTGTATTTTCTTTAAAAGGAATAAAGATTATTAATATATATTATTATTATCCTTCAGTCGCTAGTCGCTCGTTTTCAGCGATAAATGAGGTCACGTGGTACGATTTTGAATTTTCCGCCATTTTAAGAATCGCAGCGACAAAGTTGGAAAAGTTCAACTTCTCCAACAAGTTGAACTTTGTCGCTGGGAAAGGAGCGAGGAAATAAATCCGGGTACAAACATCGATATAGAAATAATCGATACATTCGATACATATCCTTTATAATATAAACAACCACATACAATACAATAAGTGTACATTGTTATTCATGGAATAAATACATACATAAGTGCAATCAATGGATTTAGATGAGGTAAATATTTCTAACGATTTAATGACAATATTTAAGAGGATTCAGTGATTATAAAACTTGTTTTTTGTCGTGATTCGGGTCGGGTTTTTTATTCGCTATTTTTTTACCTACACTTTCAGGGAATATAAGAGAATTTTTTTCTTTTTCTAAACAAAAAAAAGTTAATAATTATTTAATTGTTTAAATTGTTTTTTTATTATTTGTATTTTTATTATTATTATCTTCTCCGTAATCTTATCTACAAATACTGTAAAAATAAAGATAGTGTTATTTTTCAAACCATTGTTATTAAATATTTTTGAGCGCAAGTCTTGCAGCGCGCTCCGCTGGCGGCAGAGAATTAAGACGATCTCGCCTGTTTTTCTCTTATAATTATGTTTTGCCTTGCAGTTGGAAAGCTAATTATATTTAAGGATAAAATTTAATGAATTTAATGCAAATGAAAGCAGTTTTATTTGAAACTCAAGTTTTTTTGAAACTTTTAACTTTTAACTTAAAAACCTTTTTAGAAAAAGTTTTATTTCAAACTTTGAAACTAAGGGATTACAATATTTCATCATTGTTCTCTTCATTCTAAAAACAATATAATACGTGATTTGTAGATAAGAGTATGGAGAAGATAATAGTATTTCTTGCAATTCATTTAACTTGGGGG
The DNA here is from genome assembly GCA_029963805.1 of Aromia moschata. Classification (NCBI taxonomy): domain Eukaryota; kingdom Metazoa; phylum Arthropoda; class Insecta; order Coleoptera; family Cerambycidae; genus Aromia; species Aromia moschata. The sequence continues at coordinate 1,339,264 of JAPWTK010000086.1, read as the reverse complement.
GGGGGGCGGGTATGAAAAAAACAATTTAAACAATTAAATTATTATGAACTTATATTCCCTGAAAGTGTAGGTAAAAAATAGCGAATAAAAAAACCGACACGAATCCGATTATTACAACTGTCCGATTCTGTGTTTTGCGTCAGTTGCTATGCATAGTACGAGACCGATAGCCGTGCTCAACGAAGGCAATGCTTTCTCAGCGCACTACGTTTTACAATTATTCATTATTTCCGTATCGAATTTGATACTTATGTCTACAATGAGGGGCTAAAGTTTGGAATAAAATTGAAAACTCAGGCTTTATTGATATTTGAACGAAATGCTTCGACACGTCGATTTTAATTTTCAGTTTCATGTACCGCTGTCGATTTTCATTTTTTTAAATGGAACTGTCTAAACCTGTCTAATTCTGATCCTCAATTGTCTGACGTAAAAGTTTGTTTCACATTAGACTCTAATTAGCTTAAAAGTGTCACTAGAACGTAGGTTAATCACTTCGGGCCCATAGAATGGCCGGCATGTCCTCCGGATTTCAATCTGTGTGATTATTTTTTATAGGGCTATTTAAAAGGCTAAATCTAAATATCTTACAACCACCTAACATTGAAAATTTAAAAACGCGAATTAGAAATGAAATTCGGGGAATCACACCTCAAGTTATTAGAAATATATTAAGCAAATTTGAAAATCGTGTGACTGTAGCACAGGAAGTATTTGGAGAGCATATCGAACATTTAATTTAGGTGTATTTTTATTTGTTATCTATTTTGATCACTATATTTGTTATCTATATTGAAAATATTAATGTATCACTTACTGGATTTCTCCATGTTACGTTGTTTGTGTTACTGATACTAGTTAGATACATCCCAATTCAACAGCTGCTATCTCGATAGCCACGTAAGTAACAGGTAACAAATGTTATATTTTTGAAATTGTCTCTCAAAAGTCTGCTCAAAAATAAAATATAAAATGATACAGGGTGCTCCATTTAAAAAAACTAACGCCCTGTACACTTTCACTATTTCTTGAAAAATTCTAAACTGAAAATAAAAATTGGCGTGTTGAGGCATTTCGTTCAAATATTAATAACACCTGAGTTTTTAATTTTATTCCAAACTTTAGCCCCTCACTGTATATAAAACAAAAAGAATGCACCATTCTCAATATCGAAATATACCTAAATTACAATATCTATATTAGGTTAAGTATAATTTTTAAACAGTACAACCAACGGGAAATTATAATCAATTTGAAGTTCAAAGCGATGCATCGCTTGCGTTCTCTAGCGAGCCCTCGCCGAGCAGAATGTTACTTTGCTTTTTAGGTCTAAAAATCGACTCCATTGCACTGAAAACTACAGGAAAACACATTTTTTTGTACCCAACATTGACGTTTTTAATTTCCTTCCCTCTTGGGCTCTGCACTACGAAACCTCACCGTTTTGTGTGGTTTTATGACTCCATGAAACTAAATTGGAACGTCAGCGCCGGCCTGATAGTATTCGGTCCTTTTTTCCTCATTTTTTTTTACCGGTCGCCGGCCTTGTTTTATTCCCAATAATTTTTTAATGCTCTCACAGGCTGACACGCTAATTGCTGCTGCAAGGGCAAAACTATCGTGACGATACAGCACGACTTGGAAACCTCCCTGCTCGTCTTTGTATGACCTGCGGGAATTTATGGCCAGGCGTTTTTATAGATCGTAACTAATAAACTAATTACTAGACTAAGCGGCAGTAATATTAAAATATTCAAATGAGGCCGTTAAATCTTTCATTTCTAAGATTAATGCGTTACTGGGTGAGGTGCTGGCAAAGTGTGAGATTGCTCTAAGTAGGTGGTGAGGTGAGGTGTGCAGTTCATCTACATCGCGAAGCGTAGTACCGGGTGGGCAACGGTTATTGTAAACTAAGGCATATTTGACTATTCTCATTCGGATTTTTTTTCCCAATTAGCTTGTCAACATAGTCTGTCATATGTAAAAAAGTATTTTTTTTCCAAAAATTTCATTTAAGAAGAGATATTTAATTTTTAAATCTACTGTAATAGATTGACCAGATTGTAAATCATTAGCGGTTGAAGAAAATTCTTCTTTCTTCCGCTTCTTTAGGAAAATGTAGTTTACAAGCCCTGTTATATTTTGTTGGTTGAAAATTCTTGCGAGGGATAACACTAACACATTTCCTATACAAATCCACATAATTACGAAATTTAAGGGCACGCCCTTTTGGTCCATCTTTATACTTTCCTTGGCAACCTGCAACACAATAAACATACGGCTTTATTAGTTATACCAACAAATACAACGCGCGTATGAAAAAAACACTATTAGGTTAATAGTAGATAAACCTAAAAAAGGTTTTGATGCATTGAACACTTAAGGGGTTACATGGGTTTCGAAGGCTAAAAGAAAGTATATTTTCTCTATTTTTTTAATAATATAATAAACAATTTGTTTTATTCAAACTTTAAGCATTTAATTTAAACAACACGTTTAAACAATATTTTCTGAAAATTTCATTTAAAAATTTTTAAAATTGAGCTGTTGCACTTGATTTTCAGAAACCCCTTGGAAAAAGTGTCCTTGGAGTAGGCAGAATAACTCATGACAGTGGCGGTGCGTGATATTTTTCAGTTAGCCATATCTTGAAAACGACGCATGGGACCCACTTCACTTTTTAGGTGATGACTATACACCTCTTACAGAAAGGATTTATAGTGAAAAAATCGTCAGCAAAGTTTGCGAAAAAAATTTTCAAAAACACTGGAGCACTCCCTGGGTTCTCAGTAACGCTCTGTGGGATATTTGCAGTATATTTTTTTTCGTAATCTAGAAACAAGTATAAGGAGACGTTTTTCGATTTGTTGCAAAATATTTTTTTTTCAAAAAAGTTATGGCCATTTTACTTTTAATTTTATAGGAACATTTTGTTTCTCAAAATTAAAATGGCCATAACTTTTTGAAACAAAAATATTTTGTAACAAATCGAAAAACGTCTCCTTATATTTGTTTCTAGATTATGAAAAAAATATACTGCAAATATTCCACAGAGCGTTACTGAGAACCCAGGGGAGTGCTCCAGTGTTTTTTGAAAATTTTTTCGCAAACTTTGCTGACGGTTTTTTTCACTATAAATCCTTTTTGTAAGGGGTGTATAGTCATCACCTAAAAAGTGAAGTGGGTCCCATGCGTCGTTTTCAAGATATGGCTAACTGAAATATCACGCACCGCCACTCTGACTCATGATAAAAAAAACCTTCGTTCAATCACCAGTCAATCCTATCTAGAAGAAGTGTGCAAAATTTCAATAAAATTGGTGCATTAGTTTTTGAGAAATCGTGACTACCGACTTCAAAAATAGAGTTTTGAAAAAAAAGACGATTTTTACAAAAAAAAAAAAATGAGTTAAAAACCACAATGTACACGAAGAAACCTTGTGGCTCAACAAGCAACACGAAATAAAAATATTTGAAAAGAGGAACCTTTAGAAAGCGAGAGAATCGAGCGAGAAAGGCAGACAAACAATAGCAAAACAGCTGCCTCGATATAGCTGCGACGTTCCCGACCCTCCGACCCTAATGACAGGAATTTCCAAATATCTCCTAGAGTCTTATTTTGATTGACTTGAAAAAATATTATTGACATAATGTGCTATTAGATAACGAAATAAAAAAAAATGTTTTTTTGTAATTTCAAACCCCATGTAACCCCCTAAAACACACAAACTTAAATAAAATAATCTTTTAGTCTGGTATAAAAGATCTGTTTCACGCAATACGTGCAAATGAGACGCCTACGGGCATAAGATTGTCCTTCGTCCCCTTGTTCCACCACAGTTTAAAGCAGGCCTCTCCAACACTCGGTGTGCTCGCCCCCTACCTTCTCCACTCCTCCGCAACGCAGACGCCTTTGCGCGACAGAGACAGCATCATATTATTGTTTTCCGTTTCTATCTCTCCCACCCACACAAACTCGCGCGCGCGATCCACGCGACACTCGATTCTAATTCTAATGGGAAAAGAATCGGTCCGTCATTAACAGAATGGACCTTCGTAGACATCGTAATGCCAGGGCAATCTAGCCAGACATTTAATTCCCAATGGGAGGATTCATATCTTTTTACTAACGTCGACTGAAAAGCCCAATGTTTAGTTTGTCATACAATCGTAAACATCAAGTCCTCGACCGTGCGGCGACATTACGAGAACAAACATTCTTCGTCGCATGACGCAATTGTTGGTGACGAAAGGACGGAACTGATAGCCAAATTAAAATCAGAACTACCAAGCATTCCAGAGGTGCGCGTCATTATTTTAGTACTATTTATTAAAAAGTGACCCATCTTCCGGAAAATATCAGACTTTTAACGTTTTCTGGTATTTTAGATTTCTTAATTTAATTTTAACTTTTATAGTCCAGTAGGCAGGAGCGAAAATCATCAAAACATGTTCTTGAAACACATAGGGCTGGTTTTGACGGTTTCATATGTATTTTTCTGGTAGAACACAATGCGCGGGGTCCGTAGAGCTGAAAACCGTCCGTTAATTTTTTTAAATTAACAATTTGTGAAAAAAAAAACGTCTTTTTTTCACATTTCCACTTGTATCTTCGTTCCTTGGCATATTTTATATATATGCATATAAGAAGTTGTGGCCTATTGAATTTCCAAAATTTTAAGCACAACCCGAAGTCTCCAAGTGCTATTGATAAACTTGCAAATGACTGCTGAAGTTGAAAAAGTGCTTTTTTTGCACTATTTTTTTACTTCGAAAGTAGGGCGACTATGATCATGAAATTGAAACTTGAAAGTACGCTTCAAGGCACATATTTAAAAAAATGGGCGTCAAGATATTATAGTCACAATTCCGAGAATTTCGAAGCGGTAACGCTAAAACAATATACATATACATCGCGTCAAAAAAGGTAATTGCATAGAAAACGTTATAAAACTGGCGCAAATTAATATATTTCAAAATCTCAAAACGTATCGCAAACTTGAAGAGATTTATGTTTTTTCTAGCCCAACCCGGTCAATATCGTACAATAAACAAAGAAATGGCGTCATTGTTAATTAAGGCTTGCAAAAAAATTCGATCGTTAATTACTCGAAAAGTTATTAACGGATCGAGCTGAAATTTTCAATTGCTTAACTTTTCAAATAAATAAATAATTAGAAATAAGCACCTTTTCAGATTTATTAGCCAATTGTTAGTTAACAATTGCACTTAGAGACTTCCGGTTGGGCTTAAAATTTTCTAAATTTAATAAGGAAACATTTTCTTAATAGTACCTTATATACCGAAAATGCACAGGAACGGAGTTAAATGCGAAAATATGAAAATTTTCGCATATATTGTTTACTTAAACAATGTTCCACACGGATGCTGCTCTACGGACCCCGCTCTACGGACCCCGCTCATTGTATTCTACGGGAAAAAATACACGGGTATCCGTAAAAACCTGCCCGCATTTCACAAGAATACATTTTGAAGATTTTAGCTCTCTGCCTACTGAACTGTTAGTGCTGTCTCTGCCATTACTCGGCTCAATGGTGTCGCAGCCCGGCGCGAGAGTGCTTGGCTGGCGTTCGGCCGGAGCGGCAATTGCACCAGAGTTGGAGAGGTCTGGTTTAAAGTAAACAGTTGTTGCACTCGTGTCTCTAACCTTTTAGTGCGCATGATCTTATTCTGTCCTAAAATATCCGTACTGCGCAACTTGTTTTGATAATATAACAATTAACCAAATTAACCTATTTGGTGTATGGCATGGCTTCAGTTTGTTAGTAATGTGTTAGAAAGCATTTTTTCAGTGTTGTCTATTTATTTCCTCTTTGGTTTGTTAATTATTGTGGTGATTAGATTAACAAATTTGTGACAATAGTTTTTAAGTTATATATACTACCTACACGAACTATATTGGTACCTACAAGAACAAGAAAATGTCTGGATTAATGCTTTGTGTGTTATAAACAAATATGTATTTGACGTTCTAATACTTCAATTTTAAGTCATTAATAATTCAATTATCGCCGGGTTCAAGTTCAGTGCACGTTTGAAGTAAACTTAACAAACACAGTATCTCTCTCTGGCAGTAAAAGTAGCTACTGCGCAGGTTACCTTACCCTAGTATAAAAAATAAAACTTCAAAGGGAACCGGCAGTTGTGACACAATTGATTACTTTAAACTATGGTTCCATTAGATCACTGATTGCTTACGTCACAAAATATTACGTCAGAGCCACCAGGTGTTCTTTCCCGTCGGTAACGCAGTGCCCTTACGAAAAAGTACACAAAAAGTAAAGTATGTAAAGCAAAGCAACTGAACAAAACGTTCTAAAACCATGTCCCCGTTGAACTTACGAAAGTCGTTTTATTTAAAAACTCCCGAAAACTGTAAGGTCTTTATTAAACTCTCCCTTAATCGCTTAGGTACTAATTAAAAAAGACTGCGGCGGCTCCGAGGAAAAAGTTAAGACGAAACACATAAAGGGAGAACAGAACGCATATTAGAAAATGGCATTTAAAACGGCCTCGGTTGACAGTACCTAATGCCGTTATAAACATTTCATGAATAAGGATAACGTTAATATGCAAAATGAAGTGGAAGAGGCCGCTGCTCAGGAGGTGCAGAAGATATATGCGGCTTAGCCGAGGAGGACGTTTATGGAAGGCGCTTTCGGCCAAACTCGGCGGCAATTCCGACGGCGGTCGTAAAAAATTCGAATTCGGTGGGTAGAAATATAGTCCAGTAGACGGGGAGCTAAAATCATCAAAAAGTGTTCTTGAAACATATAGGGCCAGTTATGACGGTTTCCTATGTATTTTTTTTTGCGTAGAACCCAATGCGCGGGGTCCGTAAACCTGAAACAGTCCGCTAATTTTTTAAATTTATCAATTAGTGAAAAAAAAAACTTCTTTTTTTCACATTCTCGCTTATGGGTAATTCTTTTACAAACCGAACACCTTTTTGACTGACACATCTTCAATTTTGCTGAAACATTTTTCACGGATTCTATATCGAAAAATAAGAGATACGCGTCTGAGGATTTTTTGTTTTTCACATATTTTCGATAATACAAGCGATCGAAAATTTGATAATAGCGAGTTTTTTGGCTTGGAGACTCATTTTTTAAAAATTTATAACTCCGGTTCTATTTGAGCTACAAACTTTTTTTTTTTATTAAAAAAATTAAATAAAAATCGTTATCAAATTCATATTGTAATTAACAATTTAATTGTTTAAATCAATTTTAACAAGGCCCCCACCTCGTTGCAAGTTTTTTATATGTTTATCGTATTCTCCGTCAAATTTTACATAAAAAACATGTTTTCAAAATATGGTAAATATAATAGTAATGTGAAAAAAAAACGTTTTTTCGTTAATAAAAAAAAAACTATAGCTCGGATGAACGAGTTAAATACAAAAGTTGTAGATAATAAAAAAGATCTATAATTTTGTCTTAAGTGTTTTTCGTCATACCCTCAAACTTTTCAAACAAATTTTAATTTTAAAAATCACCTTTTCTAAATTTATTTGCCACATTTTTTTGCCTCATGTCGTTTCTTTTTTTAATATAAGCAATTATTATGTTTTTTCTTAACAAATAATATTTATTAGCAATCAATGCCATGAAAAAAAGCATAAATTAATAAATGATAGAACATTATTTTATCAGATAAAAAATATATTGTGGTTTCATTACTTATACGTAAATATTTAGCAATAAATAAGTAATGAAACCACAATATTTTTTTTATCTGATAAAATAATGTTCTATTATTTATTAATTTATGCTTTTTTCATGGCATTGATTGCTAATAAATATTATTTGTTAAGAAAAAACATAATAATTGCTTATATTAAAAAAAGAAACGACATGAGGCAAAAAATGTGGCACGTTCGGTGGGTAGATATATAGTCCAGTAGACAGGGAGCTAAAATCATCAAAAAGTGTTCTTGAAACATATAGGGCCAGATATGATGGTTTCCTATGTATTTATTTTTGCGTAGAACCCAATGCGCGGGGTCCGTAAACCTGAAACCTTCCGCTAATTTTTAAAATTTATCAATTAGTGAAAAAAAAAACTTCTTTTTTTTCACATTCTCGCTTATGGGTAATTCTTTTACAAACCGAACACCTTTTTGACTGACACATCTTCAATTTTGCTGAAACATTTTTCACGGATTCTATATCGAAAAATAAGAGATACGCGTCTGAGGATTTTTTTGTTTTTCACATATTTTCGATAATACAAGCGATCGAAAATTTGATAATAGCGAGTTTTTTTGGCTTGGAGACTCATTTTTAAAAATTTATAACTCCGGTTCTATTTGAGCTACAAACTTTTTTTTTTTATTAAAAAATTAAATAAAAATCGTTATCAAATTCATATTGTAATTAACAATTTAATTGTTTAAATCCAATTTTAACAAGGCCCCCACCTCGTTGCAAGTTTTTTATATGTTTATCGTATTCTCCGTCAAATTTTACATAAAAAACATGTTTTCAAAATATGGTAAATATAATAGTAATGTGAAAAAAAAACGTTTTTTCGTTAATAAAAAAAAAACTATAGCTCGGATGAACGAGTTAAATACAAAAGTTGTAGATAATAAAAAAGATCTATAATTTTGTCTTAAGTGTTTTTTCGTCATACCCTCAAACTTTTCAAACAAATTTTAATTTTAAAAATCACCTTTTCTAAATTTATTTGCCACATTTTTTGCCTCATGTCGTTTCTTTTTTTAATATAAGCAATTATTATGTTTTTTCTTAACAAATAATATTTATTAGCAATCAATGCCATGAAAAAAGCATAAATTAATAAATGATAGAACATTATTTTATCAGATAAAAAATATATTGTGGTTTCATTACTTATACGTAAATATTTAGCAATAAATAAGTAATGAAACCACAATATTTTTTTTATCTGATAAAATAATGTTCTATTATTTATTAATTTATGCTTTTTTCATGGCATTGATTGCTAATAAATATTATTTGTTAAGAAAAACATAATAATTGCTTATATTAAAAAAAGAAACGACATGAGGCAAAAAATGTGGCACGTTCGGTGGGTAGATATATAGTCCAGTAGACAGGGAGCTAAAATCATCAAAAAGTGTTCTTGAAACATATAGGGCCAGATATGATGGTTTCCTATGTATTTATTTTTGCGTAGAACCCAATGCGCGGGGTCCGTAAACCTGAAACCTTCCGCTAATTTTTAAAAATTTATCAATTAGTGAAAAAAAAAACTTCTTTTTTTTCACATTCTCGCTTATGGGTAATTCTTTTACAAACCGAACACCTTTTTGACCGACACATCTCCGATTTTGCTGAAACATTTTTCACGGATTCTATATCGAAAAATAAGAGATACGCGTCTGAGGATTTTTTTGTTTTTCACATATTTTCGATAATACAAGCGATCGAAAATTTGAGAATAGCGAGTTTTTTGGCTTGGAGACTCATTTTTAAAAATTTATAACTCCGGTTCTATTTGAGCTACAAACTTTTTTTTCATTTTAAAGCTAAAGGACTGAGTTTTGAAAAAAAATTAAATAAAAATTGTTATCAAATTCATATTGTTATTAACAATTTAATTGTTTAAATCAAGATCATTGTTGTAGATAATAAAAAAAATCAAGATCATCAATTATTGTAGATAATAAAAAGATCTATAATTTTGTCTTAAGTGTTTTTTCGTCATAACCTCAAACTTTTCAAATAAATTGAAAAAAATGTTTAAAATCACCTTTTCTAAATTTATTTGTCACATTTTTTTGCCTCATGTTTCTTTTTTTAAAATAAGCAATTATTATGTTTTTCTTAACAAATAATATTTACTAGCAATCAATGCCATGAAAAAAGCATAAATTAATAAATGATAGGACATTATTTTATCAGATAAAAAAAATATTGTGGTTTCATTACTTATACGTAAATATTTACCAATAAATAAGTAATGAAACCACAATATTTTTTTTTATTGGTAAATATTTACCAATAGTAATGAAACCACAATATTTTTTTATCTGATAAAATAATGCTCTATCATTTTCTATTATTCTATGCTCTATCATTTTCTATTATTCTATGCTCTATCATTATCTATTAATGTTCATCATTAATGTATGCTTTTTTCATGGCATTGTTTGCTAATAAATATTATTTGTTAAGAAAAACATAATAATTACTTATATTAAAAAAAGAAAAGACATGAGGCAAAAATTGTGGCAAATAAATTTAAAAATGGTGATTTTAAACATTTTTTTTCAATTTATTTGATAAGTTTGAGGTTATGACGAAAAACAATTAAGACAAAATTGTAGATCTTTTTATTATCTACAACTTTTATATTTAACTTTTGTTCATCCGAGCTATAGTTTTTTTTATTAACGAAAAACCGTTTTTTTTTCACGTGTAGCTACCACTATATAAATTATTATTTTAACCATAGTAATAATAAAGGTACCATATTTTGAAAACATGGTTTATATGTAAAATTTGACGGAGAATACGATAAACATATAAAAAACTTGCTACGAGGTGGAGGCCGTTGTTAAAAATTTATTTAAAAAATTAAATTATTCATAACAATATAAATTTGTTAATAATTCTTTTTTTTAAATATTTTTTTCTCAAAATTTAGTCCTTTAGCTTTAAAATGAAAAAAAAAAAGAAGTTTGTAGCTCAAATAGAACCGGTTATACATTTTTAAAAATGAGTCTCCAAGCCAAAAAACTCGCTATTCTCAAATTTTCGATCGCTTATATTGTCGAAAATATGTGAAAAACAAAAAAATCTTCGGACACGTATCTCTTATTTTTCGATATAGAATCCGTGAAAAAAGTTTCAGCCAAATCAGAGATGTGTCGCTCAATTTTCATCAAAATCCGTACAGTTTGTAAAAGAATTACCCTTATATTTCCGTTCCTTGGCATGTTTTATATAGCATATGCATTTAAGAAGTTGTAGCCTATTGAATTTCCAAAATTTTAAGCACAACCCGAAGTCTCCAAGTGCTATTGTTAACTTGCAAATGACTGCTGAAGTTGTAAAAGTACTTTTTTTTCACCATTTTTTTACTTCGAAAGCAGGGACGCCTTTTTATATCTTGAAAGTACGCTTCAAGACGCATATTTTAAATAAAAAATGGGCGTCAAGATACAGTGGCGGTGCAAGAGCACCGTGGGCCCCTAAGCAAACATGAACAATGGGCCCCCTTCCCCCTTACAAAAAGATTAATTTAGTATTCATTTAGACAATCGTATATTTTTACAATTATCGTAAAAGAACATACCTTATTGCATTATTATTGCGCAGACCATACAAAACAACATGAAAAGGTACATAACAAAAAATAAAATAAAATCCTCATACCATAACAGAAATCAAAATAAAAAAAAAATAATAATCAGATAACAAAAATAAAATCCTCATGTCATAACGGATCTAAAAATTAAAAAAAATAATCAGATGTCTAAAATCTAAAATCTCTATAACAATCTCGATAACAAAAAATAAAACATTTTTATGTCATACACCTCAAAATTAAAAAAAAATAATAATAATCAGATATGTCGAAAATCTAAAATCTCTAACAATTTATAGAAAACAAAAAATAAAAAAAATCTCAAAAATCTCACGTCATAGACCTCAAAATGAAAAAAAAAATCAGATACGTCAAATGTCAACTAATCACGATTACGGCGTACAAGGTCGGGTTCGCCCGGGGCCCCTAAGCATTGCTTATACTGCTTATACATATCACCGCCACTGCCAAGATATTATAGTCATAATTCCGAGAATTTCGAAGCAGTAACGCTAAAACAATATATACGTCGCGTCAAAAAAAGGTAGTCGCGTAGAAAACGTTATAAAACTGGCCCAAATTAATATTTTTCAAAATCTCAAAAAGGCTCGCAAACTTGAAGAGAGTAATGATTTTCCTAGCCCAGCCCGGCCAATATCATACAATAAACAAAGAAATGGCGTCATTGTTAATTAAAGCTTGCAAAAAAGGCGATCGTTAATTACTCGAAAAGTTATTAACGGATCGAGCTGAAATTTTTTTTCGTAACTTCATACTATAAACAGCAATCCCAAGAAATTTCATGATCATAGTCGCCCTACTTTCGAAGTAAAAAAATGGTGAAAAAAAGCACTTTTTCAACTTCAGCAGTCATTTGCAAGTTAACAATAGCACTTGGAGACTTCGGGTTATGCTTAAAATTTTGGAAATTCAATAGGATACAACTTCTTAAATGCATTTGCTATATAAAATATGCCAAGGAACGGAGATATAAGCGGAAATGTGAAGAAAATACTTTTTTTTTCACAAATTGTTAATTTAAAAAATTAGCGGACAGTTTCAGCTCTACGGAAGCCGCACATTCTGTTCTACGCAAAAAAATACATAGGAAACCATCAAAACTAGCATTATACAAATGTTTCAAGAACACATAAAAATCTCTGCCTACTGGACTGTAGATAGACACAGATAGTTACAGGAACCCCGTCTTTAACTAATATATAAAGTGTAGGAATCCAACTTCCCGAATATACGAACTATCTATCCTGCCGTTCCCGACTGCTGCATGCCAGGCACAAACTATTCGGTTAATTAATAAAATCGAAACGGTTGACTAGGGAGGGGAGCGGGAAGCGAATGCTAATTAGTCCATATATTCCCCGAAAAATACGACCGGCCGTCGGGAACAAATCATATATTTTACAAAGAACCACATAAAGCATTGTTATGGGTTAATCGCGTTTACATAAATTATGTTCGGAATCATATATAGCGGATCCTTAGAGCGGGGGAGTTTTTTATTCTTATTCGCATTATTAAAAGCTTTTATTATAGTTTGTATGTATGTTAAATGAGTCGAAAATGGAGTCGAACGTATGGTTGTCTACCCTCATTCTATGTCGACCATGGAGTTTGATTGTCTCAAATTTAAAAAAAAAATCGATATAATTCAGCGCACGTAGTGATTTCGCCGACTAAATGCCGAGGACTTAACCCCGAATACAAATAACGGGTGAAAGAGAGGCAGTGCTTAATCGCCACCAGGTTAATTCCATCGGGGACGACGCGTTGTCCCAACTCCAGTGGTTATAGTGGGAGAGCTTGTTACCGTTTCGTATATGGTGCTTTCTATCTTTTGAAATTTTGCAGGTACTGTTTCCTGTAAACAGTATGGATAATTTGACAGGTGAGCCATCAATTTGGCCAGCAAAGTGTCCAAACCTCGGTCCTGTGAACTATAACTTACGAGATTGGATGGAAATCTTTCGCACTATAAAAACAATGAATTGGATATGGTATGTTCATATGAACTTTTTTGGTTAAATAAGTAATGCTTAAATAATGAAGAACATTTTTCTTCAATGCAGGGAGATCTGCGTGAAATATTCTGTATAAACATTGATGACAGTGTTGGTTGGTTTCTCTAAATTCCATAAAGTTTTGAGTTTGAATTAGAAACTTAAGCTTTCCACTATTACATTTAAACCTGAAAATATTTAAACGAGGTTACAGTTGAAATTTAGAAAAGTCTGTTTGGTACTTTTACATTTTAGTAGATCAGCTCCTGGACTGTCACATTTTATAATTACGTTTTAATTTCGCGTATGAAGCGATTCGAGTGGCTAACGGGGTCTTTGTGCGTTCCAGCGACCAACGGTGGTGGGATTTATAGGGGCGCTCTTACGCTAGTCTTTTGTTTTATTCGGACCGTGTTTATTTTTCTGTAATTCCGTTTTTCTACGGCTCCATTTGCCGGATTATTTTTTTTGTCGCGGCCTTTGTTCTAGGCACACGAAAAACGAGTCCAAAATTTTCTCGCTTTTCTCTAAAACCACTTAGTCGATTTAAATAATGTTTTTACAGTTTTTTGTTGAAGAATTTATCAATACAAGTATATTTCCCTTTCCATTAACATATTTTTTTCCGAAATTAAGCATTTAGTTCATTTAGTAGAATTTAGAAATGGCAAACCAAGGTTTTGACTCCAAATAGCGCAATTTATCATCTCCATATTCTGGTACAAGACCTTACGCTCAAGTTTCATGTAAATAATCATTCAGTTTTTTCCTGGTCATTTTTTTTTGTCTTGATAGAAGCTTGATTTAGCTGATTCACTTGATGTGGCTAATTTAGCTACTGCTTTGTGGGTTCTTTCTATCAGCGATTTACCAAAAACCTCTTCTAATAGAGATACCTCCTCTACAGGTTAGGACATACACCATCTTCCCTTGCTTTGTATCTGCCAGACCTTATGCAACTCATACCAACGCTGGATATCCTTCAGTCGGGGGGAATGATAAATATCTTCACCGATGGATCAAGAATAATGAATTCAAACGACGTGGAGCGGCATGGATAGTTTACCCAGAGTGCTCACGTTCCGTAAACAAGCAATACTGATCCTAAAACGCCATAAGGTAGTATCGTGGTCAGTATGGGAATGTCATCAACAAGTCTAACAGTACACCTGTGAGTTGGGTGGTCATGCACAGTGCAAAGGCAATAAAGAAGCTGACAAATTGGTTAGAAGTGCGGTAAGTCTAAGTATTTTTGGTTCAGCTCCCAATAGTAGCCTGTACGCAGCAATGACATAAATGATCAAAGGAAACACTCACGAGAAATTCGGGAAAGTGTGGGAGAGCAAAGCTTAGTGAAACACTCCTTTGCATAGGGTGTGAATAGGAAGAGGAGGCAGATGAGCATCTACTTTTTGATTGTTAAACTGTCTCGTCGATGAAAGATCCCATATGAGGAGAGCGCTAACCTTAAATGTTTATAGCAAGAGAACTCCCTACGGTGGCTATCCCAGGGAGAATGCACAAGGTGACCAACGTTAAGTGCCATGACTCTCTCAGTCACACTGTATTAACTTCAGAATAATAAATCCAGACTTTTTCTAGATGAAATTATAGATATTAATTTTCTTAAACAGTTCCTACCATTTTATTGATTCTCTTTTGTTTCATATTTTCGATTCTCTATTCGAAATTTTCAATCTCACGAGTCCAGTAAATAAATTCTAGCCACGATATGCCCATCATATTGGTCAAAGTACGACTATTTTAATACACGGCATTCTACATCGAACGAGGCGCGAAAGATCCGACACAGAAGAGGCATAAAAACTGCGTTTATACATCGCAAATGCGTCAGCCATAACTGCGGTTTATCCCAATCGCATTGGGGTGTACACGGCAGAGCGTATGTATCCATTAGAAGGATAATAATCGCGGCGCAATAGCCATAACTGGTAGCCCGAGCAATTAAAACGGCCTAAACTATCTTGATTATTGTGCCGTATAACAAGTGGGTGTGCGACGCTGCGGAGCTGGGAGCAGGACCGGCCCTGCCCACTGTGCCGCTACACAGAACGTAATAAAGAATTACGTAGAGTTATCTTAACCCGTTTCGGCCGAAAACGCCACTCCCGGTACACCGCTCTTCAGCGTCTCATAACTAATACTATTTGCGACAGAAAAATTTGACAGGGACATATTTCAAAGTGCCCTTTCCGATGGTGTCCATGAAATTCCCCCAAAAAATTATTTTTTGCACAATTTTTATAATAAAACTTTCAAGGGATTTCCGGTCTGCAATGGACCTGGAACCTCACTAACCGGTGGAATAAATGTTTGAACTTTAAGTATACGTGGTTTAAAGATAGATTTTTTCCCTTATGCGTTCAAAATGGCGCCTGAACTACAAAATTTTTGCGTAAAAATTCAAGACTTTTTTATTGGAAAATGTAGCACTTTTACAAAAAATTGTCAAGAATAAAGAGTTCTTAAAATCACTCAAAGAATGCGCTGGAATTTTTTGAGCAACTTTTTGGATTTTGCAAATAGGCAATTTTTGCAAAATTTAAAAAATTGCTTAAAAATTGTAAAAGTGCATCGTTTTCGAGAAAAAAAGTTCTAAATTTCGATAATAATTTGATATTTAGAAATTTTTTTCTCGAAAACAATGCATTTTTACTATAAATTGTCAAGAATAAAGAGGACAGGATGCACTGGATTTTTTTTCAGAATTTTTTAAGCAATTTTTTTAAATTTTGCAAAAATTGACTTTTGCAAAATCCAAAAAATTGCTCAAAAAAATTTGGAAAATTCAAAATTCTAATGCATTTATTGAGTGCTTTTAAGAACTTTTTATTCTTGACAATTTTTTTTAAATGCATCATTTTCCAATAAAAAGTTCTTGAATTTTTACGCAAAAATTTTGCAATTCAGGCGCCATTTTGAACGTATAAGGGAAAAAATCAATCGTTAAACCACGTATACTTAGAGTTCAAACATTTATTCCACCTGTTAGTGAGGTGCCAGGTCCATTGCAGACCGGAAACCCCTTGAAAATTTGATTAAAAAAAAAATGTGCAAACAAAAAGTGTTTTTTTTTTAAACTGCTTTTTTTTCATAATTTTTTGGAGGAATTTCATGGACACCACCGGAAAGGGCACGTCTTAAACTTCAAAAATATGTCAAATTTTTCTGTCCCAAATAGTATTAGTTATGAGGTGCTGAAGAGCGATGTACCGGAAGTGGCGTTTTCGGCCGAAACGGGTTAAGGTGAGATAGATTTCCTTACAAGTACTTATGACGTGGTAAATCCAGACTGCATTGTCCTTGTGGTATAATTTGAGGTGTAACAGAATTCCCATTCTATTATTTTAATTAATAAAAATTAGATTTTGTGTAGGTGTGTTTTAAAAATATATACTTATGTTTGAGTAAAATACATTTTAATTTTCTTTTTTGCAACATCGAATGAAAAATACTGCACCTTCAATTAATTGATCTTAGTATCCCCGTTTAGTATTGATCCCTAGTCGTAATGATGTTGCATACGAGATTTTTTATGAAGGAAGTGAACTAACTATTTATTTCATAATGTGTATGGTATCCAAACAAAATTGCAGCTTCAAGCATGTTCAACAACCAGCGTTCTCCTAATTTGGATTCTTACATTGGCGAGATAGCTGAATCATCAGCATCACATAGTAGATGCTAGACTGTCTCCTCTTCCTGTTCAAATCCTCTGCAAAGGGGTGTTTCAGACATATATCGTATAAGTGTATTGGCATTTTATTTGTAGCCTCCCTCCACAGGCGGCGTCTTGTCTCTCCATATGCTGTGCTGACGTCTATACTAACCAATTTAATGCGAGAAGCTTCATTTTTGCTGTGGTTTGTTAGCTTTTAGCCGTGTGTGCTATAACAAAGAAAAAAATAACTTCCGAAAAATATAATAAAGCCTATTTATCCGTGCCATTCAATAGAAATTGGGAGACACGCGTTAAGAGAAACGTATTTGGAGAAATACATTGGAAGGAAGGTTTAAATTCCTTGATTTGGCACTTTATTTGGTGGAATGTTGGGCCGATCCGGCCCTGGCATTGGCGCGCCTATATTAACATTCAAATGGGCCGAGGAGCGGGCCGCCGGGGGATTACGAAAACGCGGGCGGTGGAGGCTCAGGATTCCTCCTCCAACCTGGAGGACGATAAGCCGCACTCTTATTCTCTTAATAAACGTTTACAACGGGCGTCCCGTGGCCTGAGTGGGGCTGTTTTATTAAATCGTCAATATTTATCCTCCCGTGTGGGGCGAGAGGCCCGGTTGCTTTATTAAATCGTCAATATTTATCTACCCCGAGGAGGGGAGAGGTCAGGGCCCTTATTTTCGGATCAGGGATCATTACATCCTGTGGTGTGACCGCTCGAGATACGAGAAGCCACGTCCTTTATCTTCGTTCCTGTTTAGTTATTCTATCACATTATTCTCGAAAATTAGGTGGCTATGTCCCGCCTTGGCATGGAAATGAACTTTTCATTTTTCATTTTTCAAGTTTGCCCACGTCTGGTGCTCTTTACCGCGAGGTATGACGTTGATTTTCAAGTCATTTGAATGATGGCGACCACAGACCAACTAGATCAAGCCATACTTAAACAGGGCCGCATTCAGTTAAAATAAAGAACGAGTTTGTTCAACTTATTCAAATTAACATAAAATGTACATTTATTTTATATAGACAAAGAAAATTCATGAGATAGTAGTTTTTAAATTATTAATTTTAATTTAATTTTAATTTTAAATTAAGAATTCTCAATTTTAGCCATATTCGGTAGCAACGCGGTCGAGGGCACGTAAACTGTAAGCCTACTCTGGAATTACGAAAGTATAAGTTTGTGTGAAAGTAAGTTTAAAGTAAACTTAGCAGGACATCAATTATTTTTTTTAAAAAAGTGCGGTACATTTTTTTTGTCCACGATTAATTTACGGTTAATTAACGGCAAATTATAGGCCTATGCGCGATTCGATTCTCCAAAGTTGTCCTGCTAAGTTTACTCCTATTAATTACTGTTGTGTTCGTTCAACTGACAGCCAGAACCTAACCTCAACTATCACTTTGCATTAAAGCATTGACAACTTTTTCTTCCATAAACCCGATTTTTTTGTTTTTTTTTTTTCCCAGCTATTTAAAGAATCTTATTTATAGAATATTTGAATAAAAAAACGACAAACGGTCGAGCAACGGTTATGCCGTTTGAAACCGTGTGATTCCGTTTAATTCCGTGTGATAACGTTTACACGGTTTCACACGGTTCACCAGGAAAACCGTAGATACCCGAATACGGGTGAAACTGACTCACACGGGTCAACCGTTCGGTGTACGTAAGCACTTCCTTTTTTTTTCGAATAGAATTACAATTCAGTATTGTCTCCTTCTAAATAACTTCCTTGGGAAGCCACACAGCGTTGGAGACGGTTCTTCCATTCCTCATAGCAGTGCTGGAACTCATGTTGTTTTTAATGGTCCCAAAATGACGTCCTTTGAGGCGATTGTTCAATCTCGGGAAGAGAAAACAGTCGCAAGCAGTCAAGTTAGGCGAATAAGGAGGCTGAGGAGTCACAGGAATGTGTTTAGTGGCTAAAAACTCGTTTACTGAAATGGCTGTGTGACTAGGCGCATTGTCGTGATGCAACATCCAGTTGTTCTTGATGTTTGGTCTCACATGCATGATCCTATTTCGAAGTTTTTCAAAATATTTTCTGTAAAAGTGTTGATATACTGCTTGGCCTGGAGGCACAAACTCTTTGTGGACAATTCCCTGGCTATCAAAAAAAGTAAATCAGCATGAATTTATCTTCGACTTGCTCATTCTTGCTTTTTTGGGTCTTGGAGAGCTTGAAGTGTGCCATTCCATGCTTTGGCGCTTGATTTCCTGGTCGTACTCAAACACCCAATTCTCATCACCAGTAATGACACGTTCCATAAAATGGGGATACTTTTCAATCGATTCCAAAAAAGTCAAGACACTTTTCTCTCCTGATGTCCTTTTGTTCATGCGAAAGGTTTTTTGGAACTATTTTTGCGCAGATTTTTCTCATCCCCAATTCGTTAGTTAAAATCTGATGAACAGTGGTGTGATTCAAATGTAACTCTTCCCTGATCATTCTTGTCATCAACCAACGATCAGAACGCACAATATCCCGTATTATATCGACATTTTCATCGGTTTTTGAAGATGAAGGCCTTCCGCTGCGTGGTTCATCTTCAATCGATTCTCTTCCATCTGAAATTGCCTTAAACAACCGAAAAATCTGGGCTTTTGAAAAAACATTGTCTCCGTAGGCGTGCTGAAGTTTTGCAAAACCAGTTTACGAAAACAGTCACAGAGAACAATCAAATGACACACAAGTTCAAACTTGTACTGAAGGTGCATTACATGTTAACCTATCGCCCTTCCGAGTCCCGTCTCCGCAGTGTTGCTAGATAGGATAATTATTCTTAACAAATCAACTTAACTCTAGAACGATAACATAAAAATTTAAATTATTATTTTAGGGATAGCTATATAAAAAGATAGCAGATCGTTAGAAATAGAAAGTGGCTTGGATGTGGACCTATTTTCTACGACCAAACAGTACGCGCTTCATCAGCGTAATGGAAACGACCCCTTTACCCCTTCACCCCTCCCACAGGCCGATACGGAAATCGCCTTCGGCGTTCTGTAAATGGCCGACACGTGTTCCTTCTCAAAACAACGCCATAAATAAATATTAAAGTAACAAAAGGAGGAGTAAATAATTTATCGTAATCTCCTCCGGCCGCCTCCGTTATTCCGGCCTTGTATCGGCCAAGAAGTGGAAACCGCCGCCTTGCCAGAAACGCGTTCGAAACGTTGCCAGCTCTCGGACAAAAAAAGGGACCCGATGTAAAATCCTCCTTACTATATCACTTCGACATAGACAAACTATTCTGCAATTTGCGCATTTCCGTGGATAGGTGAAGTTTGGAGATTCTCATATAATATACAGGGTGCTCGGTTTCTACCTGACAAATTTCCTTTTGAGTTCATTAGAAATCACTTGCGTTCAACAACATTTAACGTCAAAGTTGGCTTTGTCAACTCAAATGTACGTCTTTCAGGCCTACAACAAAACGTTCAGGCCTACAATAAAACATTCTGAAGTCCTACTTCAGAAACGGACAGAAAGTTGAAGGACAATGGACGTATTCTCTCGAAGAGTGTTGCTTGGAGTTTCAACAACAGCTTGTTGTGTTTCCTTTGCCAGATTATTCAACTGTTTAGGGAAACAGGGAGTGTGGAACGAAATAAAGGTAGTGGAAAGTGGGAAGGTAGGGATAGTACGAATGGAGGAGCTGAAAAAATGTGTATCAAAATGCTCCCAAAACATCTGTGAGGGTTCTTTTGCAGCTAACCGGCGTGTCTAATGGTACCTACCATGGAAAAAGACTGCTCTTGTTTCCCTACCGTTTAATTTGTCATCAGGTACTTCGAAAAGTGGTTACCCTCTTGGTACATCGACAACATTTTTTTCTCCAACTCCAATGAAGCATGGTTCCATTTCAATGGTTATGTGGATTTGCAAAATATGTGAATGTGGAATTCCGAGGAACCAGACATTTTTTTCTAACTTCTTCATGCGGAAAAAATGAGTTTTCTGTACTATCAGAAGGAGAATTATTGACCCAATTTTCTTTAATGGCACTCTAACTGACGAACTATATAGGAAACAAATTATTATATATTCATAAAACAGTTGGATAATGACGAAATTGCTACAATTTATTTCCAGCATGACGGTGTTAGAGCACTTCCTGTAGTGCGTAGTAAAAAATAATTATATCATGAAATAATACCCAGCACTAATAGGATTTAATACACAGGTTTAATACACAATATACAGGGCGACAAAATTAGGCCGACCCTCTAACCCAGAAACTAGAATATATTTTTCCGAATGTTTTTGATGTGCTGAATCAGAATCTCTCAATTGGCTGTGGTTTTCGAGATATCCCAACCTAAAAGTGCAAAAAAAAGCGATTTTGGTCTATATTTGAGGTTATGTAGTATCGCATTTTTTTTTTCTCAAAAAACTATGAACAACATCTTAAAGTACATGCCTTGTCCTTTTAAATGACGTCGAGTTTACTCAAATATCTATTTTTTTCGCTGCGATATCGCATTTTAAAATTAAGTTTATGAATTTCTCTATAATCACAGGCCGACAAGATTTTAACTCAGAAACCAGAATATATTTTTTCAAAAGGTATTTGATGCGCTGAATCCGAATCCGAGGTCCAACTCTCTCAATTGGCTCTGGTTTTCGAGATATCCTAACCTAAAAGTGCAAAAATAATGATTTTGGCCTATATTTGAGATTATGTAGCATCGCAATTTTTTTTCTCAAAAAACTATGAACAGCATCTTAAAGTACAAACCTTGATCTTTTAAATGCCGTTGAGTTGGCTCAATTTTTTTTTTCGTTGATTATCGCATTTTGAAATTTTTATGTTTGTGAATTTTTCTATATTTGAAAACCCATTAAGGACCACGTGTACATCAAACAGTTGATTGCTTTTTTGATTAGGAAACAATGAAAAAATTTGAATTTCAGGTCAGTTTTCCAAAATTTTCCTCGAAAATTTTTGACTGAACGAAGCTGAACGAGCAAGTCTTACAAAAGAAAACATTGACCTGTTATTGAATTTCAAACATTTTCAGTGTTTTCTAATCAAAGAAACCAATCGACTGATTGCCGTACACGCGATCCTTAATAGGTTGTCAATTATAGAGAAATTCACAAACTTAAAAAAATTTTGCGATAAAAACTTAAAAAAATGCGATATCGCAGCGAAAAAAAAAAAGATATTTGAGTAAACTCGACGTCATTTAAAAGGGGAAAGGCATGTACTTTAAGATGTTGTACATAGTTTTTTGAAAAAAAAAAATTGCGATGCTACATAACCTCAAATATAGGCAAAAATCGCTTTTTTTTTCATTTTTAGGTTAGGACATCTTGAAAACCAGAGCCAATTGAGATATTTGGACCAATTCGGATTCGGATTCAGCGCATCAAAAACATTTGGAAAAATGTATTCTGGTTTCTGGGTTAAAATCTTGTCGGTGTGTGTAATTTACCAGACCAGTGCAATGTCAAATAAATTGTAAAATGAATATTATGTTATTTACTTAGTATTTAAAACTGGCATTCGTATTAGAGTGGTAATCGCTTGGAAGAATTTGATTTTTGATCTAGACCAATAGCACCTGCCTTTGTGGATATTGCATGCATATAAAGGCTCAGTTAGTCAGATAGATAGTCTGAAGATTTCCCTTTAATTTCAAGAACTTTGAAAAGGATTCAAGATTTTCGGAGTTATTTATGATTTTTTAGTGATATCTTATCACACAATCAACATATCTCCTTCAACTAGGTCTTATTAGACATATAATTTTACAAGCTGTAATCCTATCAGAAGCAAAAATTCATATAATCATGTAATACAAAAATTACCAGAATTGAAGTAACCTTCAAAGAGTGGGTGTTTGATTAGCAACTTTCGTTCCTGACTGTACATTAACTATGCATTTAAACGACTTTATTTGCAAAAAAATACCGGTCAAAAAATACCAGCGGTCATTTTAATCTGAAATTTTCATTCCCGTATTCTCTTGTCTGTACTGCCAGCAAGCTGCAGTACTCTCTACCACTACGGCCATTGAAGCCTTGCATACTTTTACCTTTCGCATGCGAAACTCTTCAGTTTTACTTAATTCCCCGCCGCGCGCGCGTGTGTGGTCGGATAAACACCGGATTAGTCCAAAGTGCTGCGATCAAAAGCTCCCGAAAGCCGTTCAAAGGGCACTTCGTTTGCTGAAATCGCTTCTGACGAAAGTCGTTAAAGAGCCACCTCGAACGGTTCGGCTGTAAAACCGCGTCGGACGCAAGAAAACAAACGCTCGGGAGAGTCTTCGAGGCAGGAAACGGTCGGACACATAATAGCCGCGCACTCCTGGAAATCCGGCAGCCTTAGAGCTCGAAATAAAAATGACGAATATTCAAGTTTAAAAGTTAGAAGCCCTCTCGGGACCGCATAATGAGTTTACGCAAAATGTATACCTCCAAAGCTTTATTATTATTTGCAGAACCCGAGCTCGGAGGCAATCTACTTTATTCCGCGGCTATACTTACAGGAAACTTTTATAATGGCATTCATTAAACTGTTAGATTAATTCTTTGTATATAAAGAGCTTAAGTAGATGTTTTCTTTGGGTTTCTTTCCTAATTTTATGCGGTTGCAAAGCAGTTACGTTCCACGTGCTTCTTCGCTTATGATTAGAAGTCATGGATTAGGGAGGCGAAAGATTGGAAGCAACGTAAATGTTTCGAAGGTGGCGCCATCTACAATTTCAGATGTAGGGTCAAGGGGGTAAAAATGACACGCCCTCTCCTGACTTCTAATATTCAATGGTAACTACTATTAGCTTCAGCAACTTCTTCGCTCATGATTAGAAGTCATGGATTAGGGAGGCGAAAGATTGGAAGCAACGCAAATGTTTCGAAGGTGGCGCCATCTACAATTTCAGATGTAGGGTCAAGGGGGGTAAAAATGACACGCCCTCTCCTGACTTCTAATATTCAGTGGTAACTACTACTAGCTTCAGTAACTTCTTCCCTTATGATTACAAGTCATGGATTAGGGAGGCGAAAGATTGGAAGCAACGCAAATGTTTCTAATGTGACTCCATCTACAGTTTTAGATGTAGGGTCAAACAGTATAAAAATGACACACCCTCTCCTGACTTCTACTATTCAGTTCTGATATTCAGTGGTGACTATTATTAGCTTCCGTAACTTCTTGATTCGCTACACATAAAATAGCTATAACATACAAAATTCAAATACAGTCTCACAACGTTACTCCAAATTAAAATGCAAAACTCCTAAATTGGATAAATTGAATTTGTACGAAATTACTTTATTTACTAAAAATGGTATTAATAAACGCAGTGAAATAGACGACTTACGATTCAGTATATTACACCATTCTAGGAAAAAAAAACTATAATTCCAAAACATAACAATGGTTTAACAATTGAACATAACAATTTTATCTTTATTACGACAATTATGGAGTACATATATTTTTTCTGTTGTAGGAGCCGTCCCTAATGCCTGTGGCACTGCAGGCTATTGGTTTATTGTCCCAACTCCTACATTACTCCACCCACTTCTGTAGTCTGCTGTTTTTCAGAAGACGATACAGTATGATGTATGTTGTATATCAAAATGACAAAATATTTTGATTCTTCAGGAGAATTAGAAGTTTCGGGGTAGAAACATGTTTCCACTAAGACCAAAACATTTACACACAACATGTGCGTTTTGCCGACCATGTTGGCATCATCAGGAGATGATACAAACAAATTTTAGTTATCTAAATCATCACAGTTCGGTTTTAGGGGGAAAAGTTTTGAATAATTAGATGATAGTAGACCCAAGTTCAGTCAGTCCGTTTTATATGATGTTAGGATATTGTTCGGCATCACGCTGTGTACGGAAAAACGGAGAAACGCGATGTAAAAGGAAATCGAGCCACTCGACGAAACTGGCAGAGATGACGGACGGGATAGAAAGCCCGATGTCAACATAAAGAGGATTTATGTCCCTAATCCCAGAGAAAACAAGACTGTCGATGATACTCATATTTTATTCATTTAGATTAACATGGCGCGTGTTCCACAATCGCAATGGATCCAGGGCCGACACGAGTTTTATTACCTTGCGTTTACGATGCGTAAACATTTTTTTTATCGTCCCCAAACTTTTCGGTGACACTTTCTCGCCCTGATTTCCGTTGAAATCCGCTTGGGCGTTAAGCGTTACTATTTTTTTTTAAAGCGCTCATTAGCTTTTTTCATCCACTTTATGTGAATTGGAAGAGGTGGAGATTGCCGGCAATTTATCTAATGAACAGCAATTTTCCGTACGCTTTATTTTTAGCCTTTATAATGGTAATACACTGGAACTCAAATCCAATGTACCACATAGAAAAGGAAAATGGTTCCTAGGGCCGATTTTCGGACCCCTGCAAAATTCGTAAGTAGTATCTCTTCTTTATAACTTAAAAAATGATAACCAGTCTAAACGGAGCGTTTCCGGACTCTGTTGACGCGCATATGAGTCCAAAAACGTACAAATGCACGAACGCAATGTTAAGAGTAGAAAAAATGCAGTATTCAATTAGCAATATTCGCTCTTGAACCAAAGAAACTATAAATTCAAGATTTTCACCTTAAAAAAGCTGCAGGATGTCATATCGTAAGTTTACGATGACGTCACGGATAGACCGCGTCATTCTCACAGTTCTAGGGTACCATCATAGAAAAATTTGCTGGTGATAGTAGGTACTCTGTATATAGAGACATACTCATTACTTGGGAAATTAAAGAGTCTCACTTGTCAAAAACAGGTATTTTGAGAGGTATGCCCTTGGAACAGGAACACATCATATATATTATCGTAAAATTCTGGATACTTTTGGAGAATTTTAATTTAAACAGTTTAAAAGCGACTTTCTATTTCAATAAAAACTTTGTATTCTAGTTTCAAGTTACAAACTCTGAGGTCAACATTTCAAAAAACACCTATGTCATCTACAGCAAACTAAAACCTTGCTTTAAATTTATGGCTAACACCCCACTTTATCAAGATACAATAATTTAAAATTTCAGAGACCGCTGCCAATTCAGATAAATCCAGCGATCATGTTTTAATCCAGCCGGAGTAAATGACGGATTACGGCCCTGTCTACGGGAAAATATGGATGCATCGGGCGGCATTCTTGCAACGAATTTCACTGGAGCCGAACCGCGAGATAAGCAACATTAATAAGATCCGCTATTTAGTCAGCATTAATTAATGTTCGGAGAGTGAATTACAGGGCTAGATAGTGGAGCGGTTGATGGTGCATACTGATTAGTAAATTCTCTCTGAATGGAGTTTAGCTCGGCTGTACGTCATCCGTTCAGTAGCGGCTGTATTTTCCCCTCGTTTACGTTGAATTCGTTCGAAAACATAACAATGGAGAAAACAAAGACATGATCTATCAGGATGTCTTTGTAATTTGTTATAATGCATCCATAATCTATAGAGAACATACAGGGTTGTATTTAGGTGTATGTTGACTTATGCATCAGAGTACTAGGAATATTACAGAATCAAGGAGGATTAATAAGTGAACTTCTCTTTGAGATAAACGCAAACCAAATACGAAAGTGGGGGTGAAATAAATAACGAGAGAGGTGGTAGGGTGGCCCGCAGCTCACTGTGGGATCGATTGAAATTAACGTTTTAGTAGAGTGTTTTTCTTACATATACTTACAATATAATACAACAACATACAAGTGTATGACTTCTCTTAAAACAAATGTTGCATCTAACCCAGTATTTTCATCTGATAAGTCGTTATTTTTATTGGTTATTTTTACGTTAAAATCAAAAGTATCTGTATTAACTCAATTAAGTAAACTAACTCAATTAAGACGTCCTTTAGATATCTACCTAAACAAAAAGGAAAGGTGAAGCTCTAATTGTAGTTTTCAATGATTTACATTTCTTTTGAAGAATCATATACCTTTGTGATATACTATGTGTAACTTTTATTTTAATAAAATATTTAATTACCCCATATTAGGAATTATCTTCTTATTAGGCGGCATTCCCCTATTAGTGTTGCATTGTATTTGAATTCCAGTGTATTTTTATACATAAGACCTCAAAAAAGATGCAACACTAGTAGGGAAAAGTCGCCTAATATTAAGTAAGACCTATCTTCATATTAGGCCACTTTTCCTTACTGGTTTTGCATTCTGTTTGAGCTCCAGTGTATTTGTACTTATACACTGGAGCTCAAAAACACTACGCGCACTTACCCCGACTTCTCTGTGGGCGCCCACGTTTTCCACTAATAGCGGGAGCGAAAGGGTTGCGCACGAGGGCTTTTTCATAAACCTTCCAGCATTCCGCGTAATTCCCATTAATCGACGGATGAATCGGCGAAATTAATAACCCCGAAAATATTTTCGGGATACGCCAGCGGATTCGGCCGCCGACCGCCGAGCCGGTAATTTAATTTGGAGACCGAAGTTTCGCATGATTGCGTTTACAGGTGGCGCTATCGATCTGGTCGTTACGTGTGAACTTGCCCCCCGATGCCGGGATGGAATCGGGGACGTGATCTCCGAGACTCCAGCTGCGGTTCGTCGGGGATGGCAGAGGGGGTCGTCCACCCAAAAATTTAAAGGAGGGTAAGATATGGAAAAATCGATTTTTTTGTTGCTCGTTAAAAGTACCATTCTTTTCACAGCACCAACGGAAATATTCCTGGGCAGTATTTCAGATAAGAGCACAGAAAAATATAGCAGGGTAACAAATTCTAGGGTTTTCCTCAAACCCTCAAATTTGTTATATCCGTTAAAACCACAAACCCTATGGCTCCGAAACCTCATAATCCTATAATACAATAACCCAATGGTTGTACATTACGTTGGATTACGGCATGTACATATATATATATATATATATACAGTCGGAGTTCTGGCATTCCCAGATTCATTAATTTATTTACAGATTTATTTATTTATACATTTTTTTATGGTGTATATTTGCTTGAGAACTGTAAAATCAGTTTCATTGTGAGAGATTGCGTTACATGATTACCGCATCGAGTTATAGGGTTATTTAATTATGTGATTATGTGGCTGTGGGGTTATTGGGTTATTGCATTATAGTATCATGAGGATTAAGAGGCATGGGGTTTGTGGTTTTACAGATATGGTGAATTTCAGAGTGTTTTTTGAGGTTATGGCCGAACTCTAACATTATGGGATAAAACTGACCCCGGATGCAGATTAAGCGACCCCAAAAACAAACAGTACACATAGTAAGACCCCCACCTCAGAAACTTTTTTTATCGGGTTTTAGGGTTATAGGGTTATGTGGTTATGGGGTTATGTGGTTATGTGGATATGGGGTTATGGAGTTATTGGGTTGTGGGGTCAGTTGGTTATTGTATTACAGGGTTTGTGGTTTTAACGGATATAGCAAAGTGGGCGTTTTTGTGACGTGCTGGGATAAAACTGATCCCGGATTCGGATTCAGCGACCCCAAAAACATATAGTACACATAGTGAGACCTCCAGGGCGGAAACTTTTTTTGTGTGGCTGTGTAATAATTCACACAGAGGGAGAATACACATGGAAAAGACGTAGGACACACAACCAAACCCTTTGACAGGTGCCAATTGCCACAGGCGGGATTCGAACCCGCGCAGATAATAGCTCTCGGAGTAATCGCCACCTTCTCACCTGGCGCTTTACCCACTGAGCTATCGCCGTGGCATATGATTACAAGAATTACTGAATGAAGGAAAATCTCCACACCAAGTTGCTTAGCAGGGTAAAACCATTTTCTAGACAGTAGGGGCTGCTGGTGTTAAAGTTTGCAGGTTGTTCAACGTCCAAAGATTCATCGAAAAAACTCATTTTTACTTTTAAATTCCAGTCGTAATAAAAGAAGATAGTAGTTCATTTGTGACAACACACTTACATACCTGTATTTGTCGCTACCCGTCGTATATTTCTATATACCTTGTAACACCAAACACTGACTGTACTATTGTACCCACTTAGGAATCAACAGACAAGACATCATTGTATCGAAAGTTTGAACGTTGCAAAGCAAATTACCTTTTATATATATGTTACCGGCAATGTACAAAATCCGGCAATGTGCGAAATGTCTAGATATTCTGCAAACTGACCAATTCACCAGACATAATGCAAAATCACTACTACTTTGGGTAATCTGCGAATTTACTACGCTGTCTTAGGCAATCTGCAAAATGCCTGATGCGATAGTCAATCTGAGGATTAAAAATGTTTACTTCTCACATTGACTAGACAATTTGAAGCTGGAAAAAAAACATTTGCTACATCGCTAGAAAAGATTTTATTTCTACATTAAATGAAAAATACATTCGCTACTAAATACAAGTATTAGTATGGTACAACAAAATATCTAAAAAAACTTAATTTAATTAAGAAACACTTGTTATTTATTTTTGCAGGTCATTTAATTCAAGGTCATTCGCATTTAATTCAAGGTCAAATACACGACTAATATTTCCATTTTACATTTATGTGTTTCTTCATAGTATAATAACCATATGTAGAAATACACATTACAAATACACATAAATATACAAATGTAAAACGGGCTTAATACAAACGTCAACATAAAACTAACCTAAATTTGTACATAACCGCTTTTTTAATCTCTAATACTTGCTGTTATCCGCGACTTGCATTCCCTTTAGAATATTAATGATGTTTTCTCTTTCGTCAAACGATAGGAACACATTGTTATAGTTCTTATTACTGCATAATGTATTCAATTTCTTTAAAAATACTTCCTTCTTCCCGCTCGCCATTATGAATCACTGACTCAACAGCGAAGTTCAACAGAATCAGGTATTGCGCACATTGCCTAGTCAATGTGCGAAGTAAACACCTTTAATCCTCGGATTGACTATCGCATTAGGTATTTTGCAGATTGCCTAAGACAGCGTAGTAAATTCGCAGATTACCCAAAGTAGTAGTGATTTTGCATAATGTCTGATGAATCGGTCAGATTGCAGAATATCTAGAGATTTCGCACATTGCCGTATTTTGTACATTGCCGGTAACATATACACGCCTACGCGTTTGCGAATGATTTAATTGTGGAAATGTCCCGCTAATAAAATTCAATAGGTTATAATTCTATGGATAGTGAGACATAAAAACATTGAAAAACTACAAATTTTTCCATTTGCAATCCTCACACATTTTTAGCACGAGCCGCCACTGACTGCCTTAGTATGTTTTTATTTATTTGGATGTAATAGACTACACATTTTTTCTCTAGTTCATGACCAGCTTTGAACATGCTTATTTTTTTTTTTGGATCTTCCGGTATTAAAACGTTATTCCAAGAGTCCACGAGCCGCCGCTGCCCCTTTCCAATCCCACCGGCAGGAATTAGACGCGGAATAACGCCTCTAACGCCTCTATTTAAACTTTTTGCCGCCCGGAAACGGTCGGGGAACTCTAATTGAGGCCCTCGATCCATTCAAATTTCGCAAAGGTTCGACTAATGGACTTTGTTAATCTAACATCTAGTATCTGCTACGTCGGTAACGAGCCGTAATAAAATTGGACGGCCTTCCGGGAGAATCGAACGGGTTTGCGTTGACGAAGGAGACAAATTATATGGTCGGTGATCTAACATTTACGGCTGACATTCCTCGTATCCCCATAGGCGTAACGTACGGGTAGGGCACACTGGGCAGCTAAAAGTAATATGGAATGTTACTGGAATCCTCTAGTCCTGATGAAATCTAAGTAAATCAGACGAATCTTCGAAACAAGAAGCTGTTTTGATTACAGCGATTTTTAGCAGACAGATTTTTTTTTAACTCAACAACCCCATAGCCTGAAAATCTGTGATCAAAGGTTCTTAAAATCACCTAAACCCTTCTACTCACTTTCTGGATGTACTGATTAAGCACAAGATCAAAGCAATCGGGTAATCGAATAGCCCAATTTGGGAATAATTGTAATAATAGCCCAATTTGGGAGTTAAAGGTATGGGGTATGAGTCTGAGGATTCTGACTCTCAGACCCTCAAAGCTTTGGGGTTATTGAGGCTGAGACAGTTGGCTGACGAAGCAAGAATGAGCATGCTTGACAAAGATGCATGCTGATTTGCTTTTTTGATAGCCAGGGAATTGTCTACAAAAAAGTTTGTGTCCCCAGGACAAACAGTAAATCAATATTTTTATCGAGAAGTTCTTGAAAAACCTCGAAAGAAGGTAATATGTGTGAGACCAAACATCAAAAACAACTGGATGTCGCATCACGACAATGCGTCTTGTCACAAGCGATTTCAGTAAACAAGTTTTTAGCCAGTAAAAACATTCCTGTGGCTCCCCAGCCCCCTTATTCGCCTGACTTGAATCCTTCTGACTTTTTCTTTTCCAGAGATAGAAAAATCACCTCAAGGGACGTCATTTTCAGACCAAAGGAAACATTCAAACGGCTGGAACCGACCAGCTGAAGGCTATTTCAGTATTTGAGTTCCAGCACTGCTATGAGGAATGGAAGAATCGTCTCCAGCGCTGTGTAGTTTCCTAAGGAAGTTATTTTGAAGGAGACAATACTGATATGTAATTCTATTCGAACAAAAAAATTAAAAAAACCACTCATTACTTAATTTACACACCTCGTATATACAAACCGTTGGGCTATTGGATTTAAGCGTATTGGGTTATAAGGTTTTGTGGTTTACTCTCGGTTTATGTTGCTAAAAAGTCACAATCTCAACCTATTTTGAAGGCATTAACTGTAAATATAGGTTATTAAAAGTGGAAGAATGTGACAATTATACGTAGAAATGGGAAAAATCAATTTCCACAATTTAAATTGTTCGAATTGCACAGAAAAAAAATAGAGCTGTCCCATATAAAGTTCAGTCGAACGTTACAGCGCATTTTGTCAGGTCGGTTGGCTAATCTATTGGCGATTTAATGAGGACATGTTTCGCCGTTTTCAATCGGGCCAATAGCGCGGATCGCGACTCGAATTGCCTCGCATAAAATATAATTGGATTTTTATTATTAATCTGCATTGTGTTGCGTCGGGCCGCCTGACCGATTCAATTAAATTGTGACGCTGTATCGCGATCGATTAAAACTCGTAGTTTATTATAATGTTTTGCTTTATTGGCGATGCCAATCGCGCCAAATGGCGATGAGCTATGGCCGCGAACAATAGGAACTGCCCGATGTAAATTTAAACCGTATTCGTTTTGCTTTTATTTGTTATTTTACGGTATTATTTGCGCACGTAATGTCGACTCATACGCATGATCGTCTCTTGATGTTTATGCGGAATCTTGCACATTTGAAATATTATTTTGAAGTTATACTTATTATGACCAGTTATACTTCATATATTAAAAAAAAATAACTGTCCCACTTTGCTCCAGTAGTAAATGCTGGCGGCCTTTTTTTTGTTTCTCATTTCTTATTTCGATGTAATGGACTATACATAATGTCTAACGACATCGGAAAACGGATTTCATGCCAGAGACGGACTTAACGTGTTTCTCTAATTTACGTGACTGAGATATATATAGGGGAAATTGAGGATACTGTGCGTTACTGGAATTGTAATCATCATATTTTTTATACCTTAAGTGATGACATGAATAAAACTAATTGTTTAAGTATGTTTTACTTATGTTGTAAGTTTACAATCTAAGTGTTCTTCTCTCATACCTTAAGGGAGTGAGTACCCCCTCCTCTTCCTTAAAGAGTACCTATAGAAGATAATACGAATAACACAAGTCTACAAAAAAAAGTTCTGTCTTTGCGATCAGACCCATCATTTCCTATGTATTTTGATGCACTGAAACCAAATTTGGCAAAAAAAATTTCTACCGCATCAATTTTTCTCTCCACCCCCATATGACCCCCATAAACTCTTATAGAGGATGTTTTTTTAATTTATTTTTTGTTTTTTTGGGTTGCTGATCATGAATCTGAAGAATAAATTTCGACTTAATCACAGCTGTCAAATTTCACTAAAAAAGTAAAAAGTTGATATTAAATGCATATTATTAAGTTTTTTGGGTTGCTGATTACGATTCTGAAATCATTTTTGACTTCAGAATCGTAATCAGCAACCCAAAAAATGTAATAATATGCATTTAATATCAAATTTTTACTATTTAGTGAAATTTGTCAGCTTGTTGACAGCTGTCATTAAGTCGAAATTTATTCTTGACGTCAGTTTTTTTTTGCCAAATTTGGTTTCAGTGCTTCAAAATACATAGGAAATGATGGGTCTGATCGCAAAGACCAAACATTTTTTTTTGTAGACCTGTGTAATCCATAAAATGTAATATAGAGAAATATTAAAAATCATTTAAAATATGTATAAGCATGCATATGTATTCTTTTTATACGAATTTTAAATGGTGAATTTGTTTCAAAATATTATTTATTGTACCATTGAGGATATTGAGAAGTGAATTTTAATGTGAAATAGAATCAATGTGATGTATATTTTATACGTGTTTAAGGTAAAGGTAGTCAAGTGTCAAATGTGTAAGTACTTTCTTTAATATATTTCAAGATTAAAGAAAGATTAATAAAAAATATACGGTGCCATCCATAAAGTTTGCAACATATGGGAAACAATTGTGTTAGCAGTTAAGAAATTCTTTTGACAGTTAGTTGTTTCGGCATGTCTTTAAACTAAAATAACGCCCATCAAACCTAGTAAAAAGTTGATAATATACGAGTAGCATACGAAAATTTGAAATCGACCCGAACGTAAACTAATTTTATTTTCAACCCTAGAGAAAAATATTATAAAGAAAAGCTATTCCTTTGTAGAAGATTAGTCCAAATATGAAGTTTCAGTGCAGTATAGTGAAAAAGCGTTTCCTGACATTTTCTCAACTTACCCTCGGATCACAATTCGAACGAAATCTCTCATCATTAAAATTATATTTTCTGGAGACTCTTCTCGAAGAAAAATATTGTTATTGTTCAAAACAATGTAAATGGGCAACGAATAACTGAATTATACATTATCAAATCAACGTCATTAACAAATAGACGAATATTTGCCTCAAACTTTATTTTATGTTCAAGGATAATGCAGAAAGTCAGAGCGCACATTTAGAATAATTTTTTATTTATAAATGTTTTTCAAAAATATAACTGCTATAAGGTGGAAATAATTTTAATTTTACAAAGCAATACGACAGCAGGATATCAATGAAGAGCAAAACTAATGTTATAAGTAAAATATAGTAAATATAAATAAATAAATAATAATTTTATAAAAATATATATAAATATAGTAAAACAAATAGGTATATCAAATGACACAAACAAAAAATAGAGAAAGAAAGAATTAAAATACATTAACTATTAGTCTAGTTAATTACATTCATTAATAGTTATTATTAGAAACCCCACGCGTGGACATAGAAGAAACAGTAAAAGTAACAAGTAAAGAGACACAAATATTTGACACAAATAGAATTATTATTAATAGCACTATTAATAATAAAAAAATAGTATTATTAGGCTTAGCACGGTTTACGACATCACATTAGAAACCTCTAAAATTATCAGTGATTCTCTACTATATTATGCATGTATTTATATATTTATGCACTCTATCTATTAAAAAAAAACCGCATCAAAATCCGTTGCGTAGTTTTAAAGATCTAAGCATACACAGGGAAAGACAGACAGCGGGAAGCGACTTTGTTTTATACTATGTTATGAAGGAACTTTTAAAGCAACTCTTCTTCAATAATGTTTATTCTACGTCTGTGCGCTCGTTCACTCCTTTGTTTTGGATACATAAAATAGTTCTTGATAATCATAAAATATCGAACATTTCTTTTTCGACATTAACAAGAAAATGTGGGAAGATTCATCCACAAACTAACGATTAGCCTCTTCAAAATGACTAATATTGTGAAAAGGTCTAAGCATATAAACTTTTTCTTTTAAACATCCCCACATAGCGATTTAAATTACGTTTTAAAATATTTGAATTATATGTTACTGTACTTTTAAGGAATATAATTTTGCACGTTTTTTAAAAAGTTATTACAAAATTATCGCTTCAAAAAAGTGTGCTTTCTATGAGGTTTCCATAATTATTTACTTTTTGTATTATTCTTGAACCTAAAATTAAGTTTTCACCAAAAAAAATCGTTTATTTCTTGCTGACCTCTTTATAATTGAGTTATTTGTTGCCCATTTACATTGTTTTGAACAATAACAATATTTTTCTTGGAGAAGAGTCTCCAGAAAATTCGATTTTAATGATGAGCGATTAGTTCATAGATCAGGAACCGCTTTTTCACCATACTGCTTTTAAACTTCGTATTGGGGCTAATCTTTTACAAATAAATAACATTTCTTTAAAAATATATTTCTCTAGGGTTGAAACGGCCAAAATAATTTTTTTAATGCAAACACAATTTGGTGCAAACCCCATATGGTGCAAACTTTATGGATGGCACCATATATTAAGATTAACTTAAAAGAATGTGGAAAAAGATTGTACGTGGAAGTGGTGATTCCTGAGGCAATGTTTTTTATGTTATTTTTGGCATTAGAATGTTTCGATATTTCAGAAAAAAGATTCGAAAACTCTTATACCAAAGTTTACAGAATAAATAATTCTGTAAACTTTGCTTATACCATAACGGATCGGATCGAACCCCCAATAAAACCGTTCCCACAATCGCGCCCTTTAAGGGGTTACCTGCAGTCATAAAATTTGAAAAAATCGATTTTTGGAAAATGTCACACACAGTGGAAAAGTATGGTCTTTTGACTATTCAATTCCAAAGTTTAAAGTCGGTACGAGAATAGGAGCTCTGTCTCTTATTATTCGTGCTAGCTTGCTGGCCTGTTTAAAAGGTCAAAAACGTATTATGTATCGTCGTGGCGCCATCTGAAATCATTTTAAGAAATATTCAAAGAAGAAGAAGAAGAACTTTAAAGAAGAACTTTAAATGCGATTTTCTCGAAACGACATTTTCCAAATCGGTGGACAGGATTACAGACAAACTTCTCGACGGGTTTTAATGAAATTTTTTGGAATTGTTGGCGATAGCATTGGCTCGTGATTGAACGTAGGATTTTAATTTCTGATCAAAATCAATATTTTTAAAGGTTAAAAGGGTCAAATTTTAGGCAAAAAAACAGCTCTTTTCTTCAAACGGTTGCCATTTTGCGTAGAATCACCGTAAATTAATTTCCAATGTTTAATCACTAGCCGATTCAATGTAGAATAAAGTGCAACTTTGCTTGTTTGTTTCTGATAACCGGTTGCCGAGGAATCGTGTCCCCCGCGCATCCCTACCCCGAAAACATGCTCCCGACGACAGGCCATAACTCCGTCATTTTTACTATACAGGTTGTGTAAAGCCGACATCGGCCACTTATGAAAAAGGACAAACAGAAGAGAGACGACAGATAAGAAGCAACCGCATACGCATCGAAGGTAGTGGGAAAATAAGACCGGCCCACTCACCACCAGTGTTCCTAAACGGCACGGACAACTGACGCATGCGCAATAGCGGGGGAGGCACCTAAGCGCGCATTGGCGGAACAGTCCGCGCGTCGTTCAAACGCACAAACTTTGCTACGCAGCGCGCTTAAGTTAAGCGCGCCACGAGAGTTCAAGCAGAGTTCCGCCAATGCGCGCTTAGGTGCCGCCCCCCGCTATTGCGCATTTACTGGTGGTGAGTGGGCCGGTCTTATTTTCCAACTACCATCGATGCGTATGCGGTTACATCTTATCTGTCGTCTCACTTCTGTTTGTCCTTTTTCATAAGTGGCCGATGTCGGCTTTACACAACCTGTATAGGTATGTTCATAGAAATTCGCGAATAAAGTTTAATAATACAGTATTTAAACGTACTAATTGTTGTTTTAATCTACAGCATACTTTCAGAGAACAAAAATGTCAAAAATGAGGTCCAGAGTAAGCTCGTGACTGCAGGTAACCCCTTAAAAACCCAATCGTGTCACTCCGCGATCAAAACGCAACCCCTCACTCACGCATCTACCCCGAAAGGAAACGAAACGGAGTCCCAGAAGCGAGAATTACGAACGAAAAGGAAATAGGAGAGCAGGAGCAAACGGCGTCGAGTGGGCCCACCGAATTACCAGAGTAATTAACCGGGCGATTTCTCAAGAGCCGCCCGCCCCCGGCCCGGGGGGCGGCCGTGGCGAGAGGCGGCGGCGGCGGCGGCCGTAGATTCATCAAGGGGGGATCACGCAGGTCATCTGATAGAGGTTGGCACGCGCGTTATCCAGATAGCGCCGGTGATTTACAACGCAGCATTTCCCCGTGAATCCATCACGTACGGCGAGGGTGGCGGGGTTGGCGGTCCCCGCCGCCGCTACCTGTGGCAAGGCGAGGCCGCAACACCTTCGGAATTAACCGGCGACACGTGTGCGGCGGGTTACGCGCCCGTTCTTGCGACTGCGGCGAATATACATGCACAAATACGGTTGGTGCTTACGGGAACGTAGCGGACAGGCTAACGAGAAAGGCATGCGTCAGCGATGACGTTATCGGGCTCTCATATCGTTTTTTTTTTTATGAAAATCGGTTTAAATTAAAAATTTTTATATGAAAAATATTTATTTCAAAAAATAAATTTTTTGAAAAAACTATTTAAATAGACTAGGTTCTTCCTGCTAGATGCATTTGATCTCTGATCAGTGAGTTGACAAGATCCATCACGCATTTGGTCCTCAGATCTGTCGATAGATGACAAACGCAAGGCTTGTGATTGCCGATTTAAAGCGAATAGTTACTATGTTTTTGCAAAAGTAATGTCACTCAAAAGGCTGAGTCTGAAGTTCCTTGGACAGTCTATATAAGATACTAGGATTATTCAGAAGTATTTTGGTCATAGTAGGCAGTGGGTGGATTCAGCCCTTTATGCATGTCGATTTTTTGTATGTGTCGATATCTTAGTTAATCTATTATATGTTTTAAATTGTAGATACGCGGTGTGTATGGTTAAGTAATGGGACTGGTTTTTTAATTTTTTTTTTATTCGAATAGAATTACAATTCAGTATTGTGTCCTTCGAAATAACTTCCTTGGGAAGCCACACAGCTCTGGAAACGGTTCTTCAATTCCTCATAGCAGTGCTGGGACTCTGCTGGGAGGCTGCGGAGTCACAGGAATGTTTTTTACTGGCTAAAAACTCGTTCACTGAAATGGCTGTGTGACAAGGCGCATTATCGTGATGCAACATTTGGTTCTTCATGTTTGGTCTCACACGCATGACCCATTTTCGAAGTTTTTCAAGAATCTCTCTGTAAAAGTGTTGATTTACTTGGATGGCCTGGAGTTACAAACTCTTTGTGGACAATTCTCTGGCTATCAAAAAAGTGATCATCTTCAAAGTTTATCTTCAATCGACTCTCTTCCTTCTGAGAATGCATTAAACCACCGAAAAACATTGGCTCTTGAAAAAACGCTGTCTCCGTAGGCGTGTTGAAGTTTTGCGTGTCCAAGTCTGAAGCAAAACTTGGTAGCACACCGTTGCTCAAAATTGGTGTCTTTGTCTCTGTAATTTTTAAAACGCTCTAGAAAAAACCGGTTTACGAAAACAGTCACAAAGAACAAACAAACGACTCTAACAAGTTCAAATTTGTACTGAAGGTGCATTACATGTTAACCTACCGCCCTTCCAAGTCCCGTATCCGCAGTGTTGCTAGATCGGGCGCTACGTTGCCAGTCTCATTACTTAATTTACTCACCTCGTACATATAAACTGCGTACTACGATGTTAACATATACATACTTAGTCAAATAGTGAGTAGACGTTATTATGATTATCTTTCTGTGATATAATGTGATGTGTGGTCGCCCTTAATTGGTTCACTCACTTTTACAATTTGTTAAGATGAAGTGAAGTTGTTGCTGTAACGTTTTCCACGAACCATCCTGCTTCGGTACTGTTTTTTCTTTTAAGTTTATTCTTTCTCCTTAGAAAAATATTGGTTTTCAACTTTTTTTTTACACAATTAATTCCCAACAAAATTAATTAAGGCGTTTTATACACAGCCAACTGCGCACTTCATCAACAATACCGGTAAATCCATAATTTTAACGAACAAAAAAAAAACAAACACGAAACTGCTTCCGCCGTAACTACTAGTTAGCGAACATTTTTGTGTGTATGCAAATTACGATATACTGCACGATCCTACACGCCCATCGATTTTTGAATTTCGCCTCCATTATTTATTGCCGGCTCTAATTTGTTTTTATTGTTCTGTTTAATGGGTACACGCCATCAATGTCACAAACAAAGGCATTAATTAAAGCTTGTTTCACCGTTGCATTATGTTTATGATAGGTATTTATTGTTAGCGCTGTACAGCGTGCGTCGCGCGAAGTCAAAAGAAAACAATAACATGCTCTGTACACTCCGATTCAAAAATATAGAATTTTTTAGTAACATACGTAGACTAAAAAAAAGGTAATACATAATAAGTAAGCCCAATTTTAGAGCACAGTCAATTAAACCAGTTTTACATCTACCTGATATTTCCGTGAATAACAGAGATTGCAATATGATGGGCGCATTTGGGCCTAGTACTGAACCCTGTGGAATGTTGTTAACTACTTTATTAAACCATGGCATAATCCATGGCAAGCTGATCACTAGCAATTCTGAGGCAATTGCTTAGTGTTGACACTTTATTTGATTTGAGAATGAGTATTGGATGGAGGTTTTTTTATTTAGAAGCTTGAGGATGAAAAATTGGTCTTGGAAAAATTTCAGTAGGAGCTGGCAGTAGGAATTAGGCTCAGATGAGAGGAAAAAATTCATCGTGTCCCAGAACTTGTGTACCAATGTAACAAAAAGTTTGTAATGAGACTGCCTTTTGGCCACTTCTATAAATGTTGGACGTATGATTCTACTTCTTTCCAAAGGTGCTTTTCTCGTTCAGTATTCTGAATGATGTAAGTGGCACTGCCATGTGATTCCTCTTCTTTGTTCCTTGTTTCTCAGTAAAATAACTGATCGGTTGAAGTCCACTGTTCGATCGGTGATAACTATCCTATTTCAGATATTGCTGCTACTTCTTATTCCAACAAAGCTTCAGGAATATAACTGCGGTAAAATATCATACATTACTCTCAAGCATCTTGTTGGTGAACTGTCTTTGCAGGCTATTTGTGTTTGCTGAGATGTTGACTCTGATATCTCAGAACCTCTTGTTATATGTATGTTCTAAAGTTTCACCTGCAGGTCCACATTTCGTGCATACATCAACGTCGTCCCTCAGGATATGTTTCTGGTACTTACTGGTTTTTATAACTCTGCCCTGAATAGCTACCAAGAATGAATAATAATAATATTCTAAAGGGTGGGCGGGCCATCTATTGGTTTCTTTTTAAACTGAGTGCTATTTCTACATTGCCGACACTGACGCGCTTGAGATTTGACATACGTATATGTGGTGTCTAACCTCCGCTGTAAGAAATGGATCGTTTTACGCTTGAACTTGAAGTGAATGCTGTGTTGCAGAAACAGTGAGAAAATCGAGAACACTTTTGGTTAAGAAAGTTCTTAAGGAATGTTCGTGAAACTGGCATGCTTATGGATAACAGAAGTCATCCACGTGCTCGTCCGGTGCGCAAAGAATTGCTGCTGTTACCCAAAGTGTGCGTGAAAACCCAAGAACCTCAACTCGTCACAGAGCACAACAACTTAATGTCAGTCGCACTTCTCTGAGGAGAATATTACATAAAGACCTCGGATTATTTGTTTACAAGTTGCAACTTACTCAAGAGGTACCTAAAGGAAAAGACCATCCACTTCGTTATCGCTTCTCCGTGTGGGCTTTAAATGAGTTTGAAGATGACGCCGATTTCAATCGAAAAATCATTTTTTCGGACGAAGGACAAACAGAACTGTAGGATATGGGGTTCCGAATATCCACATGTAGTCGTAGAGAAGCTAATGCAACCTGCAAGAATGACTGTTTGGTGTGGGTTTTGTAGTGGTCCGTATTTCTTTCAAAATGAAGATGGTAACAGCGTTATAGTAAATGGAATGCGTTACAGAGACATGTTAACTGATTTTTTTGTGGCCGCGATTGGACGATTTGGACTTGGACGAGCTTTGGTTCCAGCAGGATGGAGCAACGTGTCACACAAGCCGTGAAACAATCCATATTTTGCACACTAAGTTCGGTAACCGGGTTATTAGCCGTTTTGAGACATTAATTGGCCATCACGTAGCTGCGATTTAACACCGTTGGACTATTCTATATGGGGACATGTTAAGGACCGTTGTTACTCCAACGATCCACAAACTACTGACGCACTGAAGGAAAACATCAATCGAGTTATTCGAGCAATACAGCCACAAATAATCGAAAATGTACTGCAAAATTGGGTGAAAAGAATGAACTACTGCCAAGTCAGCCACGGCGGCCATTTGATTGAAATTGTTTTTCATAAATAATGGGAAGGCATACTTTCTTGAATAAAGCAACAATCATTTAAAAATACTCAACGATGTAGTTTTAATAGCAATTTTAAAAAGAAACCATCTGATGGCCCATCCTTTAATTAACATTAAGCATATGTAGAGAGTACACGTATAGATTTTGAAGTAATTCTATTGGTTGCGTACCTAAGGCAGGGTAGACAACATGTGCCTAAAATACAGCATGTCCGACTATGATTTATTCAGTGTGATTTTTCGAAAATTGTATTAGTGACCTGTTTTTTGTCGAAAATTTGGCAACTTTGGCGTTATTCAGCGCGTTTTAAAACCCTTACAAGTTTGATATACAAGTATCAAAGATATCTTAAGTACAAGAGTAGAAAATGATTATTTCCGAATAGCGTTTAGGAGGCTTTGGAAAGAAATGAAAACCACTTCCTGCTGTTTGTTTTTTTTGTTTCGCGGCGGTGCGCCTTCGGCCCCAGGCCTACAGCGTTCGGACGCATCGCCTCCTTATCGGGCCTCGTCGATTAAATTGGAATATTTGGAGTTGGCGTAGCGATAAATTCGATTCCGGCGGAACGAATCGTTCGCGGATCCGATCGACCGACGGACGCGATTAACTCGTTTCGCATTTACCGCGCGCGCCAAAAACCAAATTGCCAAATAAATTAAATGATCGGCGCTGTATTGACGCTAGGTGGATCGTTTATTAGGCGTCATGTAATTAAAAATGTCCACGAGAACTGGCCGTTCGTTGAAGACGCCCAAATCAACGTTCATCAACGTTCATCAACGTGTTTGCAATTATAATTAGAGCTCGACGCAATGGTCGGCAATGAACCACCGTTCTCGAATTATTCTAGAGTTATTTGAAAAATTCATCACATTGCTTAATCCAATCAGAAGTAAGGACATTCTTTTTCAGTAAAAATAATCAAAGGTGAAGATATAACTCGACTCAATTTACTACGTACAAAAAGTACCCGGAAATTGTAAGAATAGCACATACATTGTTATTTATTCATCAAAATTTATTTTGTCCCCTTCAAAATAGACTCCATGGAGTGCAATACAGCTATGCCAACGTTTAACCCAATCCTCCATACACCGCTCATAGGCCGCCGAAGGTATCGCCCTCTGCTCCTTCAGCGAATTTTGTTTGATGGCCTCTATCGTTTCAAAGCAGCGACCCCGTAGCGGCAATTCTAGTTTTGGAAATAAAAAAAAATCACACGGAGCCATATCCGCTGAACACGGTGGTTGGTCGATCGTATTTATTGAGCTTTTGGCCTTATATTCGGCCGTAGCTCGTCGTGCAAAATCCAAGAATTTTCCTTCCACAATTCCGGCCTTTTCTGACAGATACGTTCGCGCAAACGCCTCATAATACGCGCAAAATGCCGAGATAATACTCCTTATTAACCGTCTGTCCTTCCGGAAGGAATTCTGAATGTACCAGGTCTCGATAATAATAAAAAAAAAACGTCAGCATCACCTTCACTTTCGACAGACTTTGGCGCGGTTTTTCAGTTTCGGCTCATCATCATAGCGCCATTGACTGGACTAGTAGAATAACGCATCGAATAAATGCGTTGTTTTACTATTTTTTCCAGTGTACAATTCGCCGAGCACACTTGAGGTCGTCTATTACTAACAGCTGCTGTAAATACACTGAGTGACAGATCGCGCTCTAAACACGCTTGGTAATTAAGGGGCTACCAACCTGAAGAAAAAAAACATTTTACCGATTCATTTTAAGCGGTTCATTTAAATCCAAATTTCCGTGTACTTTTTGTACGTAATTAATTGACACAGGCGCGTACCATTCTTCAGGAATGACACTGTACATTCGCATAAAAATAATTTTTTGTACC
This sequence comes from Aromia moschata, assembly GCA_029963805.1. NCBI lineage: Eukaryota > Metazoa > Arthropoda > Insecta > Coleoptera > Cerambycidae > Aromia > Aromia moschata. The sequence goes on along the minus strand of JAPWTK010000086.1, from coordinate 1,295,897 downwards.
CATTTTGAAATAATTTTATAATTAAGCCCACACAGGCCAACAAAAAAAGTAGTCTGTGCTGGGGTGGCGACCACAAATTTCCATGCAATTATTTGTCCCTATATATATGCAACCAGTAAGATGTCCCTTTGGCAATGCGTCATCAATCAATTAAATACAGTTCCCAAGGAGTTTTTTTTATAAGTTTGTGATCATTTGTGCACATGACTTGTCACTTATGAAATTTAGCTAATATATTAATTTTAGTTTTTTTTTTCCAAATATTTCTTTCTTTATCGAGTAGTGATATACATTACGTAAATATTATCTACCTAACTAGTATCTGTTAACGAAACAATAATACAAATTATCTGCAAGAATTGTATGTGTTACCTTCCTATAACGTCATATAAATTTTAAGGAATTTTACCAAAGCTTCCAGGGTTTCTCATATACCCTTACCATCTCTATTACAAAATAATATACAATATGTTCCTATTTATTTCCCCTCAGGAAAAAGACATTGCCCTTTGTTTTCATTATAGCTGGGTGCCTATTTCCGTCCTTGTTTCAACGTAAATTAAAAAATCTTACTCCAATAGCCCAATGACCTTTGTTAATAAGAGTTCACGAGATCCATGCGGTTCATCAGACCCATCAACGTGGTTTATCGGAACCTCCTCAGTTTCCACCGAAAATGTAACGGTAAAATCTCGGCCTCTGCGAGCTCTAACCATTTCCACCGACATGAAAATATAGAAGGCCCTCCAGAGACGCGACCTTAAAATATACACCTACGTTCACGGCCCGATCTCTGACAGTAATTTGACAAAGCAACGGCCAGATCGCATCCAGAAATAGATCAACAGGTCCATAATGCTAAAACCGCCGTTTTGTACATCAAGAAGCTTTTATTTCCACTGTAAAATTTATGTAGGGAAAGGCCAGAGTGGGCGAAAAAGATGACACATCGGTGTTATGACTTCATTTGCACTTGGAATATTTGCGAATCACGGTGACGCTGTCTGCCCTCTGCGTAACTATTGGGTGATTCATTGACAGTATTTGAAAAGGTTAACCGGGGGTCGTTTTTAGGTTTATATTGTTTCAATTTTTAATGTATTCCGCCATCTATTATTTATTTAACGAATCCATTTCGTTTGGTGTTTTTTCAGCTTGTGTAAAAAAAATGTGAAGTGTCTTTCAAAATTGAGAACCGGAAAAAATGAGCTTTGTTCGCAGAACTGATTCCATCGGTTTAATAACTAATTGTACTAATTTCAATTCTTGATACAAAAGTATGAAAGAAAAACTGCCCACGTTAGCTACAATACGTTTTATGTATTGTCGACTTAGATTTTATTTCATTTTAAATTATTTAACTCTCCTAAAGATTAAAGGACATACCTGGAATTTAGGTAGGTATATTTAAAAGAATTTGAAGATGATACACATCTTCCGTATCTAAATTTTTGAAGAGGGCCCTATAAAAGCAGCTATGTAGGTAAACAAAAATGTAAAAATATTCTTGGAAATATACAGTGATCACCCAAAGTATGGAATAATGCCTGTATATTTTTAACCATTCGTGTTATAAAAAATTATTTCAATTAAAAGTTGTTTTTGTATCTTCGACTGCTGCGGCAATCAACTTTGTTTTTTTTTAAATAAACTGCTCGTCAAAATTAGCGTAACACTTTTTAGATTAGCGCCATTTGCGTTCTATTAGAGTTAGATACTTGAGATTTAGCTTCTAGAGTTGGTTTTAATGCCCCAAAAGCGCTACGTTGTGACCTCAACGGTTCACCGTCCACACCCCAAAAAGCAACCCCATGTCGAAATTTGAATTCGCAAGATTTTGACGGCAATTTCAGAGATACAGGATGGACTAAGAAGGACGCTGTTGGGTAAAACGTGGGATGTCTATTTGTAACGAATTCATGTCATGGCATTACTTGACGGCTCTTGAAGTTAACGAGATCCACTGTGAACGGTCGATTGAACACCAAATGTGATATTCCATCTCTAACCCCCCCCCCTGAAAAATTGCCGCTCTGAGGGGTTGTAAGCAGGTCTTGATGCGTGGGGTGATGCTTGAACACTTTTCGGCCCACCTCGAATCGTTTATCTTCTTCAAATCCTCTTTTGCGTCCCATCGTTCTCTTTTCTTGACTTCTCTTTGAAAACTTTTTGAGTGGGTTAAAATTCCTGAAAGAAGGCTCGTTGGGTAGGCGGAACCTTTCTTTACACTTGTGTGAATCGACAATCGCGAAATTCGCGAGAAATGTTTGGTAAGCGCGGCAAATGTTCACTGTGACTTGGGCTCATGAAGCCTCGACGGGGTTAGCGCATGCGAGGTAGGCCACCACTTGTACCTTCAGTAGATAGACACTCTTACCGTGCTGGCTCGGGTTCGCGTCCGAGTCTTGTGATTTTTTTAAATGCAAATTAGAATATAGAATTTATATGAAATACAAATATGTTGCGCTCAAGTTTTGACAATATTTTATTAAGAAACTAAGATCCGTCGCATGAATTCCTTTGAGCCACGTACTGAGGAGATAGTTTCCTCCAACATACAGGGTGGAGACTTTAACTGGAATATATTCGCTAGCGGGGTGGTGAATGATTTTTCAAAAAATTCCCGAGACACGTCAACTTTTAAATGTATTTACCTACATTTTGCAAGTAATATGAAAAATATAGCCCTTCAGGGGTGGCTGAAACCACCCTCGACATGATTTTTTTCAAATGCAACCCTATGGCTTGTGACCCCTCATTGTAAAGCTGGTGGAAAGAGGAATTCAACGCACTGATCAAATTTTAATTTTTAGTATGTTTGTAGGGTTGCATACAATTAAAACAATTTAAAAATTAAATTTATTTTCAATGTAACAATTGTTCAAAATGTGCACCATTCACTTGTTGGCAGCATCCCAGTCTGTGGTAGGTTTCGTCCCTTACAGTATGCAACATTTGCGATGTTATTTTTCCGATTTCCTCTCTTATCCTTTCCTGCAGATCTGCTATGTTGTTGGGTTTCTGAATGTAAACCCTACTTTTAAGATGTCCCCACAAAATAAATCCAGTGGTGTAAGATCTGGAGATCTTGCTGGTCACTCAATATTACCTCGCCTCCCAATCCACCTACCGGGAAAAATTCTGTCCAGATACTGACGAACAATGGCAGCATAGTGTGGTGGGGCCCCATCTTGCTGAAACCATAACCTCTCGTCGGTCAAGTTAGGGTTTAAGGGGTTTGGAAATAAATGACATAGCACTGGCATTAGTTCGTGCTGGAGTAAACGCAAGTATCTTGCTCCATTAAGAGTGTCATCAAAGAAAAATGGTCCTACAATTCTATCTTGTATTATTCCTGCCCACACATTAGTTTTCTGTGAGCGCTGAGTATGAAGTTCCCTCATCCAATGGGGGTTCTCTTCAGCCCAGTAACGACAATTTTTGGCGATTTACGTGCCCATTTAATGTAAAAGTAGCCTCGTCAGAGAAAACTATCCACTCTAAAGATAACTGGTTTTGATCAATACAAGTCATCAATAAATCGCAAAATTCCACTCGTCGATCTGGATCATCTTCAAGTAGCTCTTGAACAGCTTGCATTTTATATGGGCGTTTTTTCTCATATTTAAGTATTTTTAAAACTGTTTTGTGATTAAGATTACTATCACGGGCCAGTTGACGGGCTGGAGTGATTGGATTTTCTTCTAAGCAAGCAACAAATTCAACTTCGTGTCGTCATCAACAACAGCCTGCCTCTTACTCGGTACTTTCCTGACATGATCCATCTCTCGATATTGTGCCTCAATTTTACTAATGGTACCTTGATTTAGTGGTGGCAAGTCAGGATGCGTTTCTCGAAACAAGCGAATAACTTCGCATTGAGTTCGCGCCCTATCACCATATCCAATCATCATCAAAATTTCGATTTTTAGTGATTCAGTTAAATAAGACATTTTCACCAATTTGAAATAACACTTCGTTTCAAACTCTGAATACAGCATACAAACTAAATTAGTCTTTGCGGCCGTGTAAAAACACTAGCAAAAAATAACAAATATCAGTTGTGGCAAAAAATTGCTTGGAATTTTTTGTGGGGACATATGAAAAGTAAGGTTTACATTCCAAAACTAAACAACACACATTTTGAGTACGAAATTGTTGCGTTAAAAATAAATTAAACTATAAAATTACGTTTTAATTGTATGCAACCCTACAAACATACTAAAAAATAAAATGTGATCAGTGCGTTGGATTCCTCTTTCTACCAGCTTTACAATGAGGGGTCACAAGCTATAGGGTTGCATTTGAAAAAATCATGTCGAGGGTGGTTTCAGCCACCCCTGAAGGGCTATATTTTTCATATTACTTGCAAAATGTGGGTAAATACATTTAAAAGTTGACGTGTCTCTGGAATTTTTTGAAAAATCATTCACCACCCCGCTAGCGAATATATTCCAGTTAAAGTCTCCACCGTGTATATGTAAGTATAAGCCCGACTCAAACTGATTTGTAACATGTCTGATAGTCCCCTTGTAAGTCGTGTAATAGTCTACTATATTCTAAGAGCATTTCTAGCTGGTACTGCTGAAAATTTGCGTGCCAGCACACTTCCATAGTGACGTATGTTCTTGGTTAACGTCCCTTGAAACGTAAGAGCGTTTCGCCTTTTACCCAGGGCATCGAAAAGAAGATTAGACGCATTTCCTTCTCTCGACGAGGCCGGATAAGGATCCAGGACGAGGAAGGACGTCCATAAAGCGGCCCCCGTCCAGGGAGAAACGGAGCGTGCAGTTCTCGTGGCGGAATCCCGCCCGGACGTCGGCGAAGAGCGAAGAGCGGCCTCGTAGCGTGATAGGCCACGGGCCACTATAGCCGTTTCCGGTCCGCCATTGCGCCTAACTGTAGGACGAAAGGGATATATAGGATGAACGTTGGAAATGTTCCGGCCCGTTTCTTATTACACACTTGTTAGCCTTGCGGATGCAGGAAAACGCGGAGGAAATTTTCGCTCCACGTTTTTTATTTTTGCCTTTTTCGGTGATTTATGATTTTTCTGAAGCCCAGTCTTTGGCATTATTTCGAATATTTTCAATGTTTCTGAAGATTCGCCATCCTGAAGGTCATTCCTTGGATCTTTTTTGAAGGGATATGAAGAAAAATCCAACAGTAAATACTAATAATTCACATAGTGCAATTAGAACTAAAAAACAAAAGTGTGATTTTTAAGGGACCACACTAGTCAAAAAAACTGGAAAAAATGAGATTTTTTTAGCCTACACAGAAGTGACGCAAAATGAGTAATTTCTTCTTCTTCTTTTTCGCTAAGGGCCACGGAGAAGAAATAAACTAACTAAAAAACGCATTTGTCCAACGTACAAAATGTCTGGGCGCATGTATTCGTGTGACGAAATCACGTTTGAAAAAGTCGGACGTTTTTTGCCTTTTTCTCAAAACAACGTTTTTGCGAACATTTGACCTTTTTTTTTCAGAAACTACAAGAGCTATCAGACTGATTTTTTTTCCTTTAGTAGCTTAGTAGTTTGCCGATAGTTTTGCATTTTAATAGCGAGAAACTGATTGTAAAACTTAAGTTAAAAAAACACAAAAAGTTCACATTTAGACCTTTGGATACCCTCTCTGTATAAATTCGTATTTATTACCATGAATATAAAAAATGCTGATTTATATAAAAGATGTAAACAAAAAAAAAAAAAATATGCATGTCTCTACCATCTATGGATGCTGAGAAAACGGAACACAAATATCACCATTTTTATAACTATATCAAATATCAACATTTGTATAACTAGCGAAATCCCTTAATAATAATAATAGTTACTGATAAGAGTTAAGAATAAGAGTGTTAGACGGTGTTTTATCCACGAAAGGATATTTAAGTTTCTTGAGTGAATAAAACACAACTAAAACACAAATGCAATACAACGTTTTATCCACAATAGGAACAAGTATCAAGCCATCCAAAAAAAAAAGTCATCAAAGTTTGCCGAGTAAAAAATACTATCTTATACGTATTCCTATCTTAAATCTATAACCTTATTTAATTCTGGAGTGGGTTTTTTTTCTTATTTAATTGTCAAAGCTGTCTCCTTATATGATAGCCTTTATTTATTTTACAATTGTGATAGTCACTTGTCAAAAGTTTGACATAATCGAAATGCCTTGACATGATCGCTATATGCATTTCTCTCGTTCATAGCCAGATTTGATGACGTTTTTTTGGATATCTATAATCTGAATATAATTTGCAAATAACATAACATCGCAATGTCACGTCGAGTGACAGTTTCAACTTGGCAGCACGGGGGTGAAACTAGCATTCACGACCTCGCAACACGCTATCAGTGCAATGTTACCAGATGCACCTTAAGTCGTAATAATTTCAGCAACACTCTGACGCGATATTTCGTTATGTTAGATATATCCCCTTACATGCATTAAATAAAGTAAAGTAAGTCAAACTAGACATTTTGAATAATAATAATTACAATAATAATACTTTTCAGAGATTAAATAATTGACTTTGAAGTTGGTATATTTTTTATAATTCCCCAAATCTGGGGAAAAATTATAAATAACGAAATGGCCGCGTGGTATCGGTGGCGGCAATCCCATAGGTCTATTTGCCTAGGCGATCCATATCCAATAGAAACGCGGCATTTTAATTTAAACTTTGATTGTTGTTGTTTTAGGAAGCGTCCCTAATGGAAAATTTTGATTCGCATCAAATTATTTTGTGCATTATTTTGTGATAAAACTAGTATTTCTTTTGTGATTGGCATTCAAGGATATAATATAAATTATTCTACTTATTGGTAAGTAAATACTGTACTTAAATTACTTATCTAACCTATAAATGATTAGTATATTACAAGAACATAATAAGATGTGCATGAAAAGAATAAAAAGATACGTGTAATTTAATTAATTCTTAGGTTTAGCAAAGTTCTTTCTAGTTTACTGTTAATATGAAATAGTCTTGTAAATGAGCTTGTGTACATATTAAATAATAGAAGTTTCTCAGCGTTTGAACTTTAAAATGGTAATAAAATATTATGTGTTTTTAGAGTGTTCTTCACTGTATGGAGCCATGCAACAACAAGCGTTCTACTTCATCAGTAGGAAGTATGTTCACGATGTCCAGCAGGTATGTCCAAGTTAAATACAACCTAATCTCGATGTGAAAATGTTCTTATTTTAATCTCCTTTGACTTATTTTGTTTTCAAATAATTTTTGTTTACTATGTCAGTATGTTTTCATAATGTATTGTTTTAAATGTTTATAATTGTAGAAATAAATAATTTCAAGCAAATTGTTTTTATTTATTCCACCTTGAATGATAAAATCATAAAGTGGGGTATGGTTACAAATCAATTTTTTATGCAGCAACAACGAGTTTGCTGTATGAAAAATTGAATTGTAAAATGAAGTTGGCGATGCCAATTCACGGCTACGCATTTCGATAGAGCGTCGCGCATGCGCAATATGAAAAACTGGCCACCGGTACATATGGTGGCCCCGATGCGTGTTTCCCTCCTTATCTATGGAGATTGCCCTTCTTCTATTTAGATGTTTTGTGCTTGGCAGGCTCTGTTATGTTATGGTATGTGCCAATTTTAAAAAAAATGTGAATATCGAGAGACATGGAAGAAATTCACACAATTCCTGGAGAGGTTCTTGAAGAAGCTGAAGAGACCACTTTGAATTCATTACCAGCTAAGTCTCGCTGCTCCCTTCAACTTACTGCACCTTTTAACAACTGACTCAAGGAAAGTGTATAGCTGTATCATGAACTTTATAACGGAAACTGAAATTAAGCTCTAGGTTAATCTTAATCTCGAGTCCCTATGTTTTTACTTGTGTTGTTCTCCCTATTTACCGAGGTCTCCCCTGTAGTGTCTAATGTATAAAATCGTCCTGATCGACCCCAGGATGTGAAGAGTGTGTCCCCGTCTTTCCTTATCGTTTTTATAAATTTTAGGTTTTTGTTGGTGTAGGTTAGGTTTTAAATTGGTTAATTAAATTTCCTTTTGTGACTGGCTGCATGGTATAGGACCTAAAGCCAAAAAAAAACCAGCTAAGTCCAGGGAACTTTATGAAAACGAGTTAAAACCAATAAATAATGGAACAAATATGTTCGATTTCTGTTCATGATTTTCACTTTGGTGAAATAAAGCTGCTTTATTCCACTAGTGGAATAAAGTTACTTTAACTGTGTAAGTTCGTATTGTTCATCTGAAAGGATTTTCCAATCTCTCACCTTTTTTTAGTTTTCCACTCTGTACGTTCTCTCTCGGAGGCTCACACGTCAGCGTGAAATATACATTGTAATTAAACAACTCCGCTTCGTCGAATAAATCAGGGTTTTTTTCCGAGATCACCTGTGGAATATGGATGGATCATTTCCTGGGATCGCAATTTACAGCTGGATAATCGCCGCGAGAGATTACGAGACGTTGTTGAGCGCGATTCGCAACGAAAGTGGAAAATTTACACGGATCTAGATAGCAATAACTTAACGCGATCAGCTATGGGATTAGCGAGAAATTGTAGGATACTGAACTGTAAGGTTTATCGAACGTTTGTTGTAGGTACAGAGTGATTCACCATACATCCTTGACTTTTTTTAAATGAAACACCCTGTATGTCAGTGAAAAATCGAAATCCTCGGGTTTTTTTAATTACAGCAGTGTAAGGTATCTGTCTCTTATAGTTTTGCTGATGCTGAATATTGCCAAAAATATTCAGTTTGCAATCTGAACACAAAAGTTTAAGTATGCTTTGAAAACAGTAAGATATCATGTCAAGTATCAGTGTCAAAGATGGCTATAAGATGGCCCTTAGAAGACCTGACCTCACGCAACTTTCTTCACCGAGTTTTTCTCAGTTTTCTCCCTGACCTCACGATTTTTTTATGAGGCTGTATGAAAAACAATGCAGTTACAATCGCGTATTGCAAAGTGAGCCGTGAGTCGATGACGAAAAGCTGAGAGAAGTGAGGTTTTGACATCCTCCCCCTATAAATAACAGCAAAAGCAAAGCCTGACGTGGTCAAAATACAACATTTTAAAGGCAAAAAACTAACGACCCGAAAAAAATAAAAAAGACAAAAAACCAACTGCAACATTCAAGACAACAGCGATTCCGTCATCCAAATCAAGGACCCATAATGCAACAATTTGTTTAATTTGCTGAGAAAATAACGATGAAGATTAGATAGGCTGCCAAGCTTATAATCAGTGAGTACATGAAGCGTGTGCTGATGTTGAAGAAGGCTCAGATAACTATATCTGTGAGTTTTACCGACTGTATTGAAATTTCTTAGAAAACGTTCCTAGTTCTGACCAAAGTTCATTAAGATTAAGTTTAATTTGCTTTAATGATTGATCAGTTCTATTGGAATAACATTTTTACGATTTTTTTTTGTTAAAATATTTTTTAAGTTCAAATAATAAAGGAAAAGTTTACTATCCGACATTAGGGGACATTTTTTCAAGTGTTCTCTTAACTATATAAGTTGTTACTTAGTAACTACTACATCTAAAGTAATATTTGAGACTGATTACATATCTATGTTGGTTAAGTATATAATAGAGAGTTATCATAACATAGTATAAAACAAAGTCGTTTCCCGCTGTCTGTCCCTATCTTTCTACTACCTATGTATGCTTAGATTTTTAAAACTACGCAACGGATTTTGATGCGGTTTTTTTTAATAGATAGAGTGATTCAAGAGGAAGGTTTATATGTATAATACATGCATAATATAGTATAGAAACACTGATAATTTTAGAGGTTTCTAATGTGATGTCGTAAACCGGGCGAAGCCGGGGCGGGTCGCTCGTTGTAACATAAATAATCAAATTAAACCATCACTAGTTTTTTGTTATTGGTAAGATTCCTTAAGTGTCCGGTACTCGGGGACTTCCCCCTACTCCTATATTTTTTCCTGTTTGCGCTGAATTTTTTGCCCGTCTGCAAGGAGCAACATTGCTCATTAAGAGGTTAATGCCAGATTAAAAAAAACAACACACTTCCAGTACGTCCGCAGGCGACTGGAATTTATTAACTCCGACACTTACCGTATAACATTACACGTTAGCATAAGTGCTACGTATATTTACATAATAACAACATACGACGGGGATAATTATATAACCACGACGAAAGCCGTCCCGAAGGAAGCTTAATGACTTAATGTCACGTACGTCGTAGCGGTAATTGCGGTTTCGGTGCCATTGTTGCTCCTGCGAAGCAATCTCCTACAGATAAATTTCCTTAAAACTATTTTTAAACGATCTGTCTGTTTCTTTTTCCAAGCCTATTCGTTTCAGCTTTCTCTGATAAAGATGATTGCTTTTAATCTCACATGAATACTCACACAGTGGCATGTCTTGTGGCACCTAAATTACGATACTCTCTACACCGCGGTGGAACGACAATTGTCTGAAATATGCGGTGTTTTTAAATAGTACGCGCAGAGCAGCACTACCTCGAACCTCAATAGCTTGCACTAGGAATGCGAAACACTGTATAATCAGTGATAACATTACTGTGTTTTTAAATTATTTTAAAATTAAAATAGACGGTTTCAGAAGAAGTCAAGTACTTACACGACACGTCAGGAAAGTATCTTTACTAGGCTCAGCGGCTATAAAATTACTCGTTGTTTAATTAATTAAGCCACCTCGCCTATAAAGCCCTGCTTTTCTGAATTCTGAATTTTGTGCAATTAGACATTAAACGTATACAGATACAGTGTAGAACAGCCAAATGGAATAAATTCAGTAGCTCCATTATTATGCATTTTTTTAGAAAATCCTGAGACATGTCAATTTATAATTCTAAAATGACATCTTGCGACGTAAAAATGTCATCTCTAAATTCAACCCCCTTTAGGTGACAGCTACAACCCCTAAATTTTCAAATTGGAAGTAGGGGCTTGTGATTTGAAAGGTCTTTTCATTCTCTATTCAAAACTACTATGGTTTAAAATTTTATTGTAGAAATTAACAAGAAAAAAAAGATAAGTTTCTGTAGCGTAGGAAATTCGTTACATTAAAATATCTTCTAAAAAGTAACAGTAAAAGAAAAAAACTTCTATAAGTAACACTATTTGTCAATTTTAGGTTCTGAAATGTTAATAAAAGCAAAAAATAAATGTCTGTAATTGCCGACATTCCCTACTATAAGATAAAAACTTACTAATAAATATGTACAATTTGTTGCTTGACAATCGAATGACAAAAACGAGCAAGCAACAAAAAAACAAACCTGAAATTTAAGAAGTTGGCCATTATCAGCTTAAGTGAAATTACCTAGAAACATGCTTGTAATTGTAAGAGTAATTAACAGTTATCAGTGTTAAACTTTTTCTTTAGTTTTCGTGTTGCAATTCAGAGAGATGGTTTACCTAACAGAAATGCAAAAGATAACGATTCTGCAGATGGTTGGTTACGGAGACAGAACACGAACGCATGCCGAAGTTGTTCGCCAATTTCAAGAAAAATATCCGGAGTTGCCGCCGATATCTCAAAGTACCGTAAGTAAAAAAATAGAGAAGCAGTTTCGGGAACGTTGACATGTACGGCAGCTAAAGATGTCCTCCCAATAAACTGATGATCAGAAATTGGATGTAATGCTTATGCTTGAAGAAAATCCACATACGTCGAGTCGTCAAATAGCTTCAACATTAAATATTAGCCATTCCTCGAGTCTCCGCGTATTGACAGAAAACCAGATGCACCCATATAAACTGGTACCAACTAAAGAGCTCGCGGAAGACGATTTTGATAGACGAATTCTCTTTTGTGAATAAATGATGCAAATGATAGATGACAATACTTTACAAATAGACAAATGTTTTTCGGATGAAAATACATCTACACTTCACGGCCATGTTAATCGCCAAAACTGTCGCTACTGGTCGAGAGAAAATCCTCACTGGATGAGGGAACTACACACGCAAAACTCTGAGAAAGTTAATGTTTGGGCAGGATTTATTGGAGAAAGGAATTAGAGAAAATATCATTGGTCCCTTCTTAGCGCTGCTCCAAAATAATGTTGTACCGACGATGGCAAACTTGTATCCAGCTGAAGGAAACCCACAACTTCCAGGTAATGCAATATGGTTCCAGCAGGATGGTGCACCAGTACATTACGAAGTCAATGTCCGGCAATATCTCCACACAATCTTTCCAAATCGCTGGATAGGGAGACGCGGTTCTGTAGAATGACCTGCACGATGTCATGATCTCACGCCGTTAGACTTCTTCCTAGGGGGATATGTAAAAAGTATGATCTACAAAACCAAACCCGACCATTTAGCTGACTTAAGAAGAAGAATAACACGTGCAATTAGGTCGATTACCCCGCAGATGTTAATTAACGTTAGAATACATTTCTATTTATATCTAAGATACTGCCAAGATGCTGGAGCCATGCATTTTGAACATCTGCTGCATTAATAATGATTTGTTTGTTATTCCAATGTAACGAACTTCCTATGCTGGAGAAACTTTTTTTCTTGTTAATTTCTGCAATAAAATTTAAAACCATAACAGTTCTGAATAGAGAATGTAAATAACTTTCAAATGAAGCATCACAAGCCCCTACTTCCAATTTGAAAATTTAGGGGTTGTAGCTGTCACCTGAAGGGGGTTGAATTTTCTAAAAAAATGCATAATCTGATATATAAAAATCTCGTGTCATGGTGTTTGTGGTCGCACTCCTCTGAAACGGCTCGACTGATTTTTATGAAATTTTTTATGTATATTTGGTAAGTATGAGAATAGGTCGCAAAGTATATTTCATACCGCAAGGTGATTAGGGGAGTGATTATCCAGAAAAAAAATTTTCTATTTTTTTGACAATTTTTTTTTATTTGTTTTTGATTTGGCATAAAAAAAATACCTACAACCCCAAATTTTCACTCTCCTACCCCCACCCTCACATTTTTTAATCGCGATTTTAGAGAAATAATTTATATGGCAGAACAACGTTTGCCGGGTCAGCTAGTAATGTATACAAATTTCGATTACGTGAGTTTTTTTCTTGGATACTTGAACCAAAGTACGAGATACCAATCTCGCGCAAACCTCTCCCCGATAGACGCGTCCTTTTTATCATCGTTACTTCTGAAGAGGTGAGACGCATTAAAATTTCACCGGCTCCGACGGGAACGTCGGGACGCCTCCGCGGCCTACCCAATTTCGTATTCATAGAAAAAAATAAACATCCCCACGCAATCTTGTTATAGTCTCGAGTTTATGATAAACACGTTGTTTAGGACGCCGGGGACGCTGCTCGGCAAATAACCATTACTAGGACACGATGCTAAAACATTTATTCGTGAATTTCGGAAAACGCGCGCTCCGACCCTCGCCGAAAATTGGATTTATGCGATATTGACGGTGGAGAATGAAAAATAACGACTGCGGCGAAAAATAGCGGTTTATTCAGTGCTACCATTTAGCTTGCATAACTACACAGGCCGACAAGATTTTAACCCAGAAACCAGAATACATTTTCCCAAAGGTTTTTGATGCACTGAATCCGAATCCGAGGTCCAAATCTCTCAATTGGCTCTAGTTTTCGAGATATCCTAACCTAAAAGTACAAAAAGCGATTTTGGCCTATATTTGAGGTTATGTAGCATCGCATTTTTTTTCTCAAAAGACTATGAACAACATCTTAAAGTACATGCCTTGCCCTCTTAAATGACGTCGAGTTTACTCAAATATATATTTTTTTCGCTGCGATATCGCATTTTGAAAATTTTAAGTTAAAATTTTAAGTAAGTTTGAAAACCTATTAAGGATAGCGTGTACATCAAACAGTCGATTGATTTTTTTGAATAGAAAACACTGAAAATGTAAAAAGACTTGCTCGTTTAGAATCCAAGGTCAGATTTTCAAAATTTTTCGAGGAAAATTTTGGACGAGCAGGTCTTTTTACATAAGAAAACATTGACCTGCTATTGAATTTTAAACATTTTCAATGTTTCCTAATCAAAAAACCAATCAACTGTTTGATGTACACGTGGTCCTTAATGGGTTTTCAAATATAGAGAAATTCACAAACATAAAAATTTCAAAATGCGATCTCAACGAAAAAAAAAGAACTATATTTGAGCAAACCCAACGGCATTTAAAAGAGCTAGGCTTGTACTTTAAGATGCTTTTCATAGTTTTTTGAGAAAAAAAATTGTGATGCTACATAATCTCAATGTTGTCAGCATTTTTAGCAGATTTTTATATTTTTGGCCATAAATTCATAACAAATCCAAACTAATAATAATTTTTCGCATAATATTATCTTGCAAATGTATGTAATTCTATATATTTTAGGTTTTTAAAGCGTGGTTGTAAATTTTTGCATGGCAGTGAATAATTTTTTTGAAAAAATGCGTTTGTTCGAACCAAGAAGACTAAGGAGACAGAACTGCGGCTTTTCTCTGTATAACGCGACGGGCTCGAATATATCCGCCTCCAGAGGCGCTGTAAACAGTTGTGTACGACGGTTGCCACGGTATACAAACAGATATCAATACGTATACCGTGGTTCTGTACTAATCTGTGTGCGTTAGAGGTTAGAGCCCGTGTGAATGTCCGTGGTGCGAATACATGTGGCAGACGCTCGATATTTTTCGTTAATTTGTTGTTATCTTTGGAATTACAAATTATCGTAATTATCATTATGAAAATGTGCTCAAAGTATTTCATGTTACGTGCTTCAACGTTAACAATACAACAAAGGAAAATATTTCATTTCATACATACATCAGTAAATGTCAGGTAATTCTGACGCTTCGGAACGCTTCTTATATCACATAATGCAACACAGCACTTTCGAATCATATTTATCTAACATTCTTCATATCGAATCATATTTTTATTAAAGCGAAAGGGCATATAAGCATATTGTAACATTTGTGCAATGTTATTAGTGACATCTGACAGTCATTAAGTTTTATAGTTTACATACTTAGTCTATTTAGTTTATACACTAGCTGTTAGTAAAGAATTGTATGGAATGACCAAGAAGTCTAGAACTAGTTCTAGACTTCTTGGGAATGACATATTAAATATTCTAGATGTCAAATGAATTATCTAGAACATTTAAAAACTATAAATGGTGTTGTTGTTGCTAGAATAGAGTTAGTTGTGATTCGAATTTTACACAGTTAAGATCGACTGTGTAAACGCGCGAAGTTGTAGAGTATTCACATGTTGTCCGCTGCTCATCACGTGACGTCGAGTACACCACTGTTTACAGCGCCTTCTGGAGGCGGACATATTTGATCCCATGGTACCGATCGAGTTCGGTCTCCTTAGTTCTAGTCTTCTTGGTTCGAACATACAGTTGTTAGGGATCGTTTTTCGAAAATAAAACTCGACAACCGACCCATATAACGAATTAACCTCTCGCCTCCCCAACCGACCGACCCGCGAAACGAGCGCGATATCATCCGCAGTTATTTCATTTCCTATACACACATATACATATATAGAGAGGATGTGGCCGTCGTCTGGAGCGGCAATTTCTCTGCGGGAGTTTATCCCGGGGAAAAAGGGCCGCATAAAACAGGGAATAAAAGTAATTTTTGAATATAGGGCGCGCCGTAAACGCGGTAACTAGAAGGGGGGCTTAGAGCCGCGATGCCTAACTAAATCCGATTGTGGCTTTAGCGGAGAGGCTATCACAATAAATCGCTGGAATGGCCCCGCATCCGCGGGACGTACAATTTGGTCTCGGTATTCCGGATCGCAAATCCGGCTCGCTCTCGCTTTGTTTCGGGGCCCCTCTCGCGTTATTGCCTCCGTCGTCTCGGCCGATTGGATAGTCCAGACGATTTCAAGGGGATATTCGGCTAGTCCGGGACCAAGTTTTCTACCAGTCCCTCTCAAGCGATAATTAGTGGAATGCATCAGGGCAGTGGCGGTGGGCTATAAGTTGCGCTGGTGCGCGCGCACTACCAACAATTTAGCATTAATAATTTTATTTAGTAATTAATGGATGCATTCTTAATTTATCGCCTTGCCGCATCCCTAGCGTTAATACCATCTGAATATTATTTGGCCTCAGCGTTACGAATCCACTAGACGCTAGGTCTCTATCTCCAACGCCACTGGTTTCCGATCGCGGCGCGGGAGTCGACACGCGCAATACGAAAAAGCGGCACGACGATCATGCTTCCGTGCAATACGAAAATGCGAACGCGTATTGTTACTGCTTGCCCCTCCACAATTAGGACGCGTAGTGGGCGAATCCTATAGATATGATGTGCGGAGTTTAAGAGCGTACGAGAGTGATCGATCGGTTAGTTTGTGAATTGTTTTCGTACATTGCGATTGCTGTTTTATCGCTCACGTTTTATAAATATAAACTCGGTTACAATCTAGTTTGGAATAATGAATTATATTCAAAACTTATTAAAAACTCCATTCTCTAGCTTGAGTTTGGAGGAAAAAGTGCAAATTAAAACTCTAGGTAGGCCCACTCCACAAATTAATTTAAAATTAGCCGTGAAAGGAAAAAGTAAACAATTTGTAAGAACATTTAATAATGACTTATTTAAAAAACATTTGTGGTTAAGTGGATGCGATGTATTGAAAGCAGTGTTTTGTTTGGCGGAGAAACACCTTGGACCAAAACTGGAGTAACGGATTTAAATCACATAAACGAGAAAATAAAAAAAACATGCAAATTCTGCTGGACACATGAATAATGTTTTGAATTTAGCCATGCTAGGCACTGCAAATATTGCGATAATGCTCGATTCTGTTCATCGACGAGCAGTGGCAGCATACGATGAAGCGGTTTCAAAAAACAGGTATGTTTTAAACATTATTATTAACTGTATTCGTTTTTGTGGAAAATTTCTATTTAAAACGAATAAAGACATTTTTGCGCAACACCATGTGCCAGGAAAGACTGTCGGCTTTGGCTATGTTCTCCATTGAAAAAGACTTTATTACAAATATCGAAAATTTTAACAACAAAGTAATTGAAAAATTTGCACAATGTAAAAATCGCAGAATTGAGCTCATTTACAAAGAAAATTAGGTAAGTTTTCAAATTAATAGAGTTAATAAGAATAACCTTAATATGAGATAAATATTTATCTCATATTAGGGATATTCTTATTATTCTTATGATTATCGTTATTTTTATGTATGGTGCACCCCCAATCTTAGGATCACGCACCGCCACTGCATCAGGGAGTTGTATCATAATGCCTCGTCAACGTCAGCTGCGGTTCCGTGGGTGGGATGAGCGGCGGTAGCCTCCCACGCACGGAGAAAAAAAATTTAGTCATTTCCTCCTGACTAAAAATTTGTCAAACTATAGCGTATCCAATATCTTGAAGAAAAAAAAGTCAGCTGACTATAACATGGTGTATTATACGTCAGCTGGTCGCTTGAACATGAAAAAAAAATTATAGGTACATTCAATGATTTCCCCTCAACTAAAAATTTACCTGATGATAGCTTATATGCTACTGTGAATGAATGTAAATGTCAGCTAGTTGTACCTCGGTGGAAAGATCGTCAGCTTATACCTTGAAAGTTGTAACGCAGGGAGCATCTATCGCCTATTTAAATGCACCAGCTGACGAGTTTTCCCTCGACTTACCGCTAGCTGATTTTTTTTTATTAATTACAGAAGTATATAATCAGGTTACAAATTTGTATCCGAGAGGAAATGACGTATCTTAAATTACACTTGTTATTCCTAAAGATTGAAGCAATATTCAATCACTTTTTTAAAATGAATGTTATTTATCGAACAGCTAAGTTACAATAAACTATAAATTGATTAATTTACTTATCTAAATATTTCTTCAGGTATTCTATTATATACTTATTAGTTTTAAAGTATCTATACAGAATATTGATTTAATCGGAACACTCATATCGAAGCGTAATGCCGAATAATTTAATACATCATTTCCTCCCGGGTAAAAATTTGTAACCTGATTGTTAATATACTTCTGTAATTAATAAAAACAATAAGCTAGCAGTAAGTCGAGGGAAAACTCGTCAGTTGGTGCATTTAAATAGGTCTAACGCCTAACTTCTGCGTTACAACTTTCAAGGTATGAGCTGACGATCTTTGCACCGAGATACAGCCATCGGACATTTATATTCATTCACAGTAGCATATAAGCTATCAGCAGGTAATTTTTTAGTTGAGAGAAAATCATTGAATGTACCTATAATTTTTTTTTCTTGTTCAAGCGACCAGCTGACGTATAATACACCATGTTATAGTCAGCCGACTTTTTTTTCTTTAAGATATTGGATACGGTATAGTTTGACAAATTTTTTGTTAGGAGGGAATTACTAAATTTTTTTTCTCCGTGCGTGGGATGCTACCGCCGCTCATCCCACCCACGGAACCGCAGCTGATGTTCACGAGGCATTATGACACAACTCCCTGATGCGTCTCACTAATTATCGTTCAAGAAGAAATAATTGACCAAATTTTGACCTGGCTCCCGGACTAGACTGAATATCCCACGGCTTGCTCAATTAAAAACTGGCAATCTCTTACCGTTACCCTGGAAATAACCAATACAATATATACCTACTGATTTGATTAAAAACCTCAACAACCAGTGTTAGTTAAGTAATCGATTTCTAATTTTCAACCAAGATGTACTTCAATATAACAAAGAAACGGTTAAAAGAGAAGTTTTAACAAAAAAATTCAACGTTACCTTGGTATTTGTCGTTGTTTTCATGTAAAAAGTACATCCTGGAGGGGGTACTGGAACCTTCGGCGTAGAAACAAAAAAACTGGACGTTTTCCACGAAACACCGAACTACTATACTTTTCTCGACGCGCGTTTCGCCAACTAAGTTGGCATAGGGTCATAAGTTGGCATAGTGTAATAAGTTTATTATCTTAGACAAAAGAGATTATTTTGAAAGAGTCGACAATTTGATTAATAGTGGTGCTTAAAATAAATTATTAAAAAATCCTTTGCTAAAAATGACAACGGAAGTTAAAAAGTCTTTAAAAGAATGTAACAACCTTATTACTCCTTCACTGAGACAAAAATTACAATTGTCAAATAGTAATACCTAAATTATATCTATTGTTTGATAGGATCCTCAACTTATAATTCGTCAAAATGGTTAACGAACGAGTTCGAAAATTTGCCTATTGCACAAACACGTTTTTCAGTTAAAAAATCTAGGGCTAGAGTTCATTGACAATATCCAAAATATGTCCCAAGTGTCCCAAAGTTTTAATTTTCTAATTCACCGTTTGTTAAATTTCCCCCTCAGTAAAGAGAGGTTTAAACATGAGAAACAATTAATTAAGAATATAGCTAAGAATAACGGTTACTCAGTCCATTTAATAGATAAGTTAATAGGGCAGCATAAATATAAGAGAACCCTGTACAATGCCACGACTTTTCGTAGAGATACTGACAAATCGAAATTTGTCTCGTTACCATATGAACCTAAATTCACCCGCGGACTAGATAAAATATTTAAAAATATTAATATCAATTTGGTTAATAATCCTAATAATAAACTACAGACGCTTTTTGGTAACCCCAAAGACAAAATCGACAATAACGAAAAGTCAGGAATGTACGAAATAAGTTGTAAAGACTGTGATCAAAAGTATATTGGGCAAACAAAAATATCTATTTTGATTAGATTTAAAGAACACATTTGAAATATGGCAGAACGGAAAAATCTTGTGTTGCCCAACATGCTTTTCACAACAACCATAGGATAAACATACATAATTTAAAATTAATTAGAAAAGTAACAAACAATAGATAGTTAGATGCTTTTGAAAGTCTAGAAATCATTAAGTGTAACAGTAGTATGAATAAGAACAATGGTCCGATACTCACCAGTCCACTGTTTGCTCTGATAAACAAAAACAGATGTTACGGTTCAGTGAACAGTGGCAACAAATTTAGTATAAATGGTGCAAGTGTGTAGGTTAGAATTTAGTTTCAATCTTCTCCTGAAGATGCTAACTTAGTTGGCGAAACGCGCGTCGAGAAAAGTATAGTAGTTCCGTGTTTCGTGGAAAATGTCCAGTTTTTTTAAGTGCATGTTTGGAATCAGTCTTTGCTAAACATAAATAAATTTTTGCCGTCCTGCCTGAATTCGACAAATCCAACATTATCGTCAATTAAGTGATTTTGAATGTGGCCGGATTTTCTTTTAGGGAAATTGACAACCGCGTGGACCGTAACCTGACAACTGTTTTAATATATTGGATCAGATGGTTTGAAGAAGGTGTTTATGTTGGCGGTAAGGGACAGATTTTTCACATCATGAGCTGTTGGAAATTTTTAGAAGGAAACTTTCAAACGAAGAGTTACTACGTCTACTTCTAGACATAGAAGCGTTTCTATGTCTACTTCTTAATCCAATTCATCGTCTCGCAGGCTCGAATTGGCGCAATGAACGATTCATTCTTGTTGTTTATTGGGAACAGCTAAAATAGTTGTAAGACAGTTTTCAATGCCAAGAGTTCTGAGACAACTACAAAATAAAGATTACACGCTAAGCTGTTGCCACAAAGTAAAGTATGACAGTATTGGTACAATTGGGCACGTGGGGATACTCCAGAATAACTACAAGCATATTTGTGTTTTCTACAACTATAGACTTAGTAAGTATATATTCATTTCGCCGTAGTAAAGATCGTGGTGGGAATGCACGAGAATTAGAAAAAGACAGATTGGAACAGTAGTCTCATCGTCGCCTAACTGTGTTGTAGTGGGGGGAATAGTTGTGTAGTTTCAACCACTCGACTACTCCTCCTTCATTGCTTTTCAACCCCATTATATCACAGTCAGACGAAAGACGAGACTACTGTTCTAAAGAGTCTGTCTCTTCTAATTTCTGAACATCCCCACTCATCGCATCAGTAGTTCATTCTTACTAAGTCGATATCTACAACCAACACAACATCTGCAACATCTTTAACAGTTAAGCAGATACAAATTTCCCATGTTGGGTTAGTTTGGGTATTATCAGGTAGACAGCAGATATTGTATCTCGCTTGTTTAGGAATCACCATTGAAGTTAATTTTATATGTGACGTGAAAGATGCGTATTGAAAGGATATAAACAAAATTGTGAAAACAATAGTAACTTTTGGATGTACGTAAATTGTTTTTGAGCTATAGAGTATGGGTACACCTCTTTGTACACTGAACGGTAATTACAAAAATAAGTCGATATCTACAACCAACACAACATCTGCAACACCTTTAACAGTTAAGCAGATACGAATTTCCCATGTTGGGTTAGTTTGGGTATTAGCAGGTAGACAGCAGATATTGTATCTCGCTTGTTTAGGAATCACCATTGAAGTTAATTTTATATGTGACGTGAAAGATGCGTATTGAAAGGATATAAACAAAATTGTGAAAACAATAGTAACTTTTGGATGTACGTAAATTGTTTTTGAGCTATAGAGTATAGGTACACCTCTTTGTACATTGAACGGTAATTCCGCAGCCTAGTAAAACAAATAGCTGTTTGAAAGTATTTTTTTTTTGTTAAGGATAAACTGGCTCGCTCGTCGTTTGCACATTTGCTCTAGCGCCCCTATCTCCCATACATGCATACATATGTATTTTATGTTAGCGCCGTCGTCGGGCAGTTAATTTCGCCAGAAACCAACACTTTTAATTTGCCAGAACAATTCGGATACGTCCGCGTTTTTTAATGGGCCGTTTAACGGAATTTGCATAGAGAGTTTCCACTATTCCCGCTCCAAATTGGATTTCCCTATGGCGGCGCAGCGCCGGCCAGTCCGAAAATTCGTTTTCCGCACAAACGGAACTGGGTCACACTATCGGGGCTGTATTATAAATGCGGAGCAATAGTTTCTATTTCGTTTAGGCGGGCCCGGTTTCCGCTCTGTAATGGGCCGCAGTTTAGGGTGTTGTGGAGTGCCGAGGGCAAGATTGCTGGCCACTTTGTTTTCTGCTGCTTAACTGAGTGTCTCTGGTTTACGTGGGATCTGAAACATTACTAAGCTGGTGATGAGTTTGAGGAAAAACTGTGGGAAATATCCCATTCTAGCTCATCGCTTACAGTTCCATCTGCGTCAAGAAACAAAAGTGTTAGGAGAAGCAGCTGTGCAACATCGACGAAAATAAGCAGTACTCTTTAACTAGCTTTGCCACAGTTACTTCAGTGTTGTCATATGGTAACACATATACAGGTGTTACCAAAGATATCAAAGGCAGAATCTGAATGTTGTTTCTTCAACAAGATTAGACTCATCACTATTTCTAAACATGGATTTCCTACATAAAAAGGTGTTGATGAAATCAGGGCATTTGGAGCACATTCTTTAGCTAATTCAGAATAAATAGTTCTGAAGTAATTTCTAACAGTGATGCCAGGTTTCAGGTTTTTCTAGACTTAACGAAATATTTTTACATAATAAATAAAGGGTCAAAAATTTTACCGAATTTTTAGTGATTTTTCAGAATACTGTATCTCAGTGAAAAATGGTCTTATCGAGGTCTCAAAAAAGCATTTTGAAGCATCAAGTTTCTAGTTTTGATTAGAATTTTTTTTGAATTTTTTTAGAACTACATGTTTCGCATAATTTTAGGAAATAGTGTGAGAAAAAAAATTTGCGAGTTTTTTTGCTTTTTTTTTTCAAGTCCACGAGCTTGAAAAACATTTTCAAGCTTAGACATGGTATGGACCGGATAGCTTGTTTATTCAGCTTCAATTTGCTTTTTTTTAAATCTCGATACGACCATTTGTTGCTGAGATATCGAACTTTAAATCAAAAAGGACCCTTTTGTCTTTGATCGACGATATCTCAGCAACCAACAGTAGCACAGAAAATCTAAGGGCAGTTCTGAAAACTGGAATAAAACCCCTACAAGGTTCTGCTGCGATTTTTGAGAAGAATTTTTTTTATCCTTGACATGAATTTGAAAAAACAGGAACAAACGGGTAATTGATGGTTTTTCAGAACATTAACGGCTGAAATTAAAATCTTCATGAAATGACTAATGTTGCGTGTGCATTTTACAGTTGAATATATCTCCAAAAACCATGCTAAGATACATTACGATCTAAAGAACCGTTTTCTTGTTGCAAACGGTCAAACTTTTGAAAAAAATAAAAGGTCAGGTTTTTTGAGCTTAAACATGTCCTAATCATGGCTAAAGTGAAGTGAATGTTTTTCGAGCTTACTCAATTTTTTTTTCGCAAATACCATTGAAATTTACAAAAAAATGTTTTCAAAAAAAATTTCAGAATGTTGTTTTTTCGAAAAATGAAATCCGATTCATACCATGGCTAAGTTGGTGAACTTGAAAAAAAAAAGTAAAACAAATCGCAATTTTTTTTCTCACACTATTTCCTAAAATTGCGCGAAACATGTAGCTTGAAAATTTTTTTTGTCGAAATATCTTAAAACTAGAAACTTGAAGCTTCAAAATGCTTTTTTTAGACCTCGATAAGACCATTTTCACTGAGATACAGCACTCTGAAAAAATCACTAAACGGGAAATTTTTTTGACCCTTTAATTTTTTCCATTAGTGTATTAGGATTTGTTCTTTAAATGTCGACAGGCATCTTGTCTTGGAGTCTTTCATATAACTGTTTTCTCTATTTCGATTGGAACTGTTTTCCTAGTCTTCGTTGTCTGGCATCCTGACTTAAAAATTAGTCTATATAAGCTACATATCATATTTACAGCTTCGCCAGCCTCCGTAAAGTCCAAGCAGAGCACCCTGCGACTTTTGGCTGTTCCCAAGATTGAAAATTCCGCTCAAAGGGCACCGGTTCGACGACACAGAGACCATTCAAACAAAAGCGACGAGTGCACTGAAGGCCATTCCCAAAACCGACTTCCCGAACTGCTTCAGGCCGAGAAAACACCGATGGAACCGTGTTCTTCAGTCGAATGGGGATTACTTTGAAGGATCCCTTGATCCAGATGACGAAGAGAAGCGGAGCGACCTTGGCGTTGTCGCCGTAGCATCTCAAACATGCCATTTATAAACTGTCGTTAGCGCTCGCGTTTTCTATTATTTCATAAATTAAGGTTATGTTAACCTACATTTGTTTTGTTTGTTTTTCATTTTGTAAACATGGATTTGACATACAATAATACCAAGTTGATGGGATTGTTGGGTGTTATATTATGTTTATATATAAAATCTTGCTCCACAATGATGTCAAAACGTAGAAACTGTCTAAAATCATATGCTTAATGTCATTTAATAAAACGTCATATAACGTGACTACATTAATGCCTTGTGATTGGTCGCGGTGTGCGTGCTACGAGTTTACTACAAACGGCCAACGCTAAAACATAAAATTAATTTATCTCGAACGCCGGCGAGCGCCAGAATTCGCCGCCAGCGCCGTTTATAAACGACTATACCTAAAACTACTGTTTTAACTTTGGACGTGAACGCCAGCGCCAACGCCAGCGCGAACGACGAGTTTATAAATCCACAGTAATGTCAGCGCGTCAGAGTTATGAACGTACGTCGGATACTTTTGGGACACACCTCGTATATACAGCCCGTGCATAAGGAATTACAGAACCGTGGCAACGAGAAACTTTCAACAGGTCTCGGGCCCGAGCGAGCTTCCACCCGTTAATAAATAATAAACTCCATTTAGATGTAGTGTCTTTGTTCGGATTTCTTACGAGTTCGCCCGAGTTAATTATTAAAGAACCACCTGTGTTGTGTACCTTGGCCCGGCGAGTTTTTCTCACACCCCCGCTCCTTGAGGGTGAAACTTAGTTGGAAAGTTTTTTCCAGAAATTTCCTTAATTAAGGGAGAGGGCGGTTGATGAGGGTGTTCCCTCGTTGCGGGCCAGACTAGGCTTTGGAGTAAAAATTTTATGGGAGGGGCGATTTCGTACACCGAGAGAACAATTTGTTTAATATAAAGAAGCATTGTTCATATCAGTAAGCGAGTCAAAAATTTTGGATACTGATTAATAAATATTCGCTCTAAGATATTAGGTTGAGAATGCTTTGTTGATTTCACCAAACAACTTATTTGGGTGTACATTTTGCATTTTTTACGAGAAGTTGCCTTTCTGTTAGGAACAGATGTGTCTCTTTTAGACATAAAACCGAAGCTACCAAAACAAAACTTTATATTGCGCAAACGAGGACATTGTGAACTACATATTTTTTTAATCAGTTGCCTAAATGGTTTAAATCAGTCAGTCCAATTTTTGTTCATAATTGTTAGCATCGCATTTTTTATACGAGGTGTGTAAATTAAGTAATGAGACTGGCAACGTAGCGCCCGATCTAGCAACATACGACGAGACGGGACGGGGAAGGGCGGTATGTTAATATGTAATGCACCTTCAGTACAAGTTTGATCTTGTTAGAGTCATTTTTTTGTCTTGAGACTGTTTTCGTAAACCAGTTTTATCTAGTGCGTTTTACAAATGAGTGACTTAATTAATGAATTAAGTGAATTAATTTTGAGCTGGGTGTGCTATCAGGTTTTGCTTCAGACATTTACACAGCGCAACGGGTACTTTTGCAAAACTTCAACACACCCACCGATCCAGTGCTTTTTCAAGAGCCCAGGTTTTTCGGTGATTTAAGGCATTCTCAGAAGGAAGAGAGTCGATTGAAGATGAACCACGCAGCGGAAGACCCTCATCTCCAAGAACCGATGAAAATGTCGATAGAATACGAGATCTTGTGCGTTCAGATCGTTGGTTGACGATAATAATGTTCAGGGAAGAGTTAAATTTGAATTGCATCACTGTTCATTAGATTTTGACTAAAGAATTGGGGATGAGAAAAATAGGGACATCAGGAGAGACAGGTGTCTTGACTTTTTGGAATCGATTGAAAATGATCTTCATTTTATGGAACGTATCATTACTGGTGATGAGACTTGGGTGTTTGAGTACGACCCGGAAACCAAGTGCCAAAGATTGGAACGGCACACTTCAAGCTTTTCAAGATCCAAATAAGCAAGAATGAGCAAGTCGAAGATCAAATGCATGCTGATTTGCTTTTTTGATAGACAGGGAATTGTCCAAAAGAGTTTATGCTTCCAGGCCAAACAGTAAATCAACACTTTTACAAAGAGGTTCTTGAAAAACTTCGTTTCCAACGTTTCCAAGCCATTTTAGTAAACGAGTTTTTAGCCAGTAAGAACATTCCTGTGGTTCCTTTTTCTCTTTTCCGAAATTGAAAAATCACCTCAAGGGGTATCATTTTAGGACCATAGAATACATTCAAACGACTTTAACCGGCCAGCTGAAGGCTATTCCAGTATATGAGTTCCAGCACTGTTATGGGGACTGGAAGAACCGTCTCCAGCGCTGTGTGGCTCCTCAAGGAAGTTATTTTGAAGGAGACAATACTGAATTGTAGTTCTATTCGAATAAAAAAAAATAAAAAAAAACATTATCTCTAAGTCTCATTACTTAATTTACACACCTCGTGTGCATATATTTTTCGTTTTAGCTTTGTCGAACGACAACTGGCTGAAATACGTGGCATAGTTTGATTAACTTGAACTCGTTCCAATTTGCCTCAGTTAAACCAAAGAGAAAGGATAAAAAATCTACTCCATAAAGCCGAAAAGCTTTCTGTACATATTTTCTGAACTACCGTACGCAACAATGAATAATTAAACAATTTTCCCGCAGCTTGCGGGCCGAAAAAATCGCCCATTGCCTGTAGCGGCATAATAAATCTTCCTCCTATCAATAACAAGTTTTTTGTTTCCGGAAAATAAGCGCTAGACTTTATAAATCCGACGCTGTAATTAATTTGGGCGCCCTTAGCCGCGAACATAAATCACACGTGTTGATTTAAAGCCCGAAGAGACCAATTTTTTTCATTAATTACGGGCATTATACATTGGGAATCGATTTAATTTAACAATGTGTACCACAAAAGCGCCCTGTTCTCCATTGTTTTCGCCGCTCGCATTGTCGTTTCGCACACCTCGCCGCCCTGTTGCCGTCGTAATTAAAGTTATATTGCCGTGTTAATTTTTGTATTGTACCTGCTGATTATAATCAGTTGGGTTGTTAGGGGACAATAAGGAGTTATTTCGAGTGACAAACTCAATTCTGAGGGGTGTTCCAAGACCGACGGGAAGTCTCTAGCTTTTTATTTTATTTGGTCCTTCGAGCCGGATGACAGTAGAAATTAAAACACGCTCGATGTCTTGTTACAAGCGAATGCTGTCTGCACATTTAAATTATAATTAAATCAGTATTGTGTTTGAAATATAATATTTCGGTATTGTCGATGAAAAATCTGAAAACACTCATTTTACTGGACATGAAAAACGGGTTTATAAATAGAAAGAAAATATCAGAGTCACGATAATACATTGGATATACATGTATGTACGTACAAATATGTAATTTACAATAACAAAATATCCTCTAGCCAATAAGGAACAGTTGTCTTTTTCAAAATATAACACTTTTTTTATTTGGTCCTTCGAGCCAGATGGCCAGGACATCATGCTGTTATTTGCTCTGTCAGATTGTCACTAGATTCGGATTGGATTATAATTTAATTTTTGGTTGTTTTCAATGTAAAATAGGAAATAAAATTCATTGCGCTGGACATGTTAAACTGGTTTATAAAAATTATAATAAAACATTAAAGCTGCAATAGTAAATTCCACCTAAACGTATTTACATAATTTATAATAATAATCACCTTCTTTCAAGTCGATGAAAGTTAGAACTTTTTAAAATGTGACGCTTTGGTTATTGGTCCTTTGAGCCGGAAGTTCAATACAGACAAGCGAATGTTATTTGCATAGTTAGATTATTACAAAATGTTTCGTAATAATCGTAATAATCGTTAATTAAAATGTCATTTACATATCATCCTTCCTAAGACAATACTTTCATAAGAATATGACATTTAATTATTACCAAATTCTTAAACTGATATAAACAAAATGAAATGTGTTTCTATATTTTAATTGTGTAAGGTACCAAAAATAATCGAATGACTCAACAAAAAAAATATATAAACTTTAGCACTGTAGATATATCGAAAATCAAACATTTTGGGACAGGTGTTTATATGAACATTCTGACATAAACTGGTCCAATAATCACATATTGAAATAAGTACGTAACATTAAGTAATACCCTGTAATTTACAGACATAAATTGTCATCTAGCCAGTCAGGGAAGGTAGTAACTTATCAAAATGTAATGCTTTGGTTATTTGATCCTTCGAGTCGGAAGGTTAGTCCACGTTAGGGCACGTTTGATATTCTATTGTCACTAGATCAGGGATGTACTGAACCTGAAAGAACTATTGATTTTCGTCAATGTCAAAATGTGTAAAACTCGTCTAATCGGACATGACAAACGGGTTTATAAAAATCATAAAAAA
Source organism: Aromia moschata (assembly GCA_029963805.1). NCBI lineage: Eukaryota > Metazoa > Arthropoda > Insecta > Coleoptera > Cerambycidae > Aromia > Aromia moschata. The sequence continues at coordinate 1,267,478 of JAPWTK010000086.1, read as the reverse complement.
CATCAAAGTCGCGACAGTAAATACCACCTAATTATTTACATAAACTTACAACACCTGGAAAATTGCGATATAATTTACAATAATAAATTACCCACTAGTCGGTTAAACGTTCGTTAAACAACCGTTTGGCTTTTTAAATTATTCGCCCTTAACACGAAGGTCTATTTATAGCTAGTCCTCTGGCGTTCGCCCGACCATGTTAAAAGTTAAATTTTTATTTACCTCCTTGAAATTCTTTCCGTACGTGACTGTTGCGCATTGGGCCCCAATCAGTTTAACTTGATTTGCTTAAAATACTTCGATTCTCGTCGAGATAGGCACGAATGCACGGCGCACTTGACTTCTCGACACGACAAGGCGACATAAAAATTAACGTGATTTGTTTATTGCGATTTACATTTTTTTCGACCGCCTACAATGTAACCGCGGGTTAACGAGAGACCAATCACCAACCCGAACTCTTTTACCTTATTAAACTCTTTATTTTCGAGAACAAAAACCCATACTTACATATACAGTATGTGGTAATCAACTAGTGCATTAACGAAGTGAGGCGAATGGGACACGTCTTATTGGTCCTAAAATAATAATATACAGGGTAAGCCAGAAAGAACGGGACAAGACTAAACTGGAGATATTAGACACTAAAACACGCTGAACACGCTGTATCTCTTAAACCAGCGACATTGGTATAAGGCATGTTGAGCTCAATCAAAATAATTTGATGATACGTAAATCTGACAAATGTTGACACAAGCCTACTTAGAAAAAATATAGCAATATCAGCAAAAAAATCAACAAAATACATTGAACCTTTTAAATGTAAATAACTTAAAAACCGATAGACTTAGACGACCTAAACAAGAGTACATTTTCTCTGTAGAATTGAGCGTTCTTCTAGATTCTCGAAAATATGATTTAATTTACCAATAATACGGTGAAACTAGCGCCCTCTAGGAACAACGGCAAAATAAACTTAAAATTCGTAATTCTCACACTAAAAAAACATAACGCTACCAGTTTCAGATTTATGTTATCAAAACTTTCTCAATTATTGAGAAATTTCAGAATAAAATTTAAACTTTAAACACGCGGTATCTCTTAAACCAGCGACATTGGTATGAGGCATGTTGAGCTCAATCATAGCATTTTGGTGTCTAGTATCTCCAGTTTAGTCTTGTCCCATTCTTTCTTACTCACCCTGTATATGGGACAATCCGCGTCAACCGGATCAGAGCTACGACCAAAATTAGAAGCAACCAAAAAAATCGACCAAGGGCTCATTTTAAAGCTTAGAGCGTCTACTTTCAAATGCCGAGTGCGCCTTTGAAAAATCCAATATGGTGGCTCCAATATGGCAGCCGGAAGCCGGAGAATTATCGAGTGTCCAGCAAAAAAAAGCTTGTAAAAATAAAAATTCGCAACCGATCGGGTCGTTTTTTTGGCTCAAATTGTACCAAAGCCTACCAGAGCCTACCACACTAGATCTAAAAATCTAGTGTGGTAGGTTGACAAAATAACAACATGGAGGATCTAATATGGTGGTGCAAAATCCAGTAGGGTAGCCGAATTTTTGAAAATTAACCGATTTGCACCAAATTTGGTATGTGGGGGTTTTTGGGGTCGCTGATTACGAATCTCAGATTCTTAAAAAATCAAGATATTGGACCCAAGATGGCGGAAACTCAATAACCCAATTCACCGCCATCTTAGATTTTGAAAATCGAACTTCGGGTTCGTAATCGGTAACCTCAAAATCCCCCGTATAATAAATTTTGTACAAATTGGTTGATTTTCAAAAATTTCGTCGGCCACCATATTGGATTTTTGACCCCCATCCCCATTTTTGAGCCCGTCGGCCACCAAAAATCTTGAGTTTAGCAAATCTAACCTTGCATTCGTGATCAGTGATCCCCAATATCTCCGTATACCAAATTTGGTGCAAATAGGTTGATTTTCAAAAATTCGGCCACCATATTGGATTTTTTGCCCCCATGTTGGATCCGCCATGTTGGATTTTGTGAACCTACCACACCAGCTTTTTAAGGGCATCCATCAGCTACAATTTGAGCCACAAAACGACCCAATCGAATGCGATTTTTATTTTTACAACATTTTTTTGCTGGACCCTCGATTTTTCTCCGGCTTCCGGCCGCCTTATTGGATTTTTCAAAGACACACTTGGCATTTGAAAGTAGATGCCGAAGATGGCCTTGGTCGATTTTTTTGGTTGCTTCTACTTTTGGTCGTAGCTCTGATCCGGTTGTCGTTGTCCAATATACTCGTAATTGTCTTGAAATAAAACAAATTCCTCTCTATCACAGAACATCGCAATTATTGTGGAAGCACACATCATCCATGCACGATGAACACGTGATGTCCAATATCTTCGCCTGTCTGTAGCTGTTACCCACTGTACACCAGCAACGCAATCACTTCATTGACAAATGAATGTCATAAAATACACTGCCCTTCGCCGATTTGATCCATTATACTTCTGACTAATTACGTCACATCTACCAGGCCTTTAAGCTTATGATGACTATGACTCATTTCGTTATTTGTTTGTTAGACTATAGTCACCGCAGGCGTTGCTTCACGCGCCTCAATTTTACGGTTTACTTCGAAACTTGATTAAGCTACAAACGAGTTGACGCTACCCAATTTACGTATTAGACTCGAAACTTTCTTGCTTATCTGATTAATTTTATGAAATTATACTAACTTTATCTATTAATTTGTTTTGGGTTGTGCCGTAATTGTTTTATCTAGATGCTACAGGTATTGTACGCGGGAAATTCATAACTAATTTAATAATTCGGGGAAGTTTGCTTTCATTGGAAGTTTGAGGTCGGGTCGGTCTCGAGAGTCAAAGAAATTATTAGGGATTTGAAAGAGTCCTGTGGGCAATCAAGGACAGACAATGAAATAAATCGACTTATACAGGGTGCTTATGGATTAACCATCCGAAAATAAAATAAAAACTCAGTATTCCCAAAAAAAAAATGTATTATTCTACAAGTTTACTGAAACACTCTGCAAAGTGAATAGTCATTTGTGAAATATTCGCAATTTTCTTAAAATTCTCAACTGTCATTTGAGATCGGGAACTGTAAATATTTCAAAAACCATTGAATATACATAGGTATGCACGAAATGCCTTTAGAATGCCCTGTAGAATCCAAAATATGGGGTTTTCAATTTTATTTAAAACAAACAAGTTCTGTATAAGCTGAAGTCGCAGATCTCTCAAAATATTTCAGTTACTAAAAATATATGATCTGTTGGCCTATGTTAGTTAGGGTTTAAATTAGGGTTACTATGTCAGGTTTGATATATTTAGAAATGTGCATCGATTATAAATAACGAGCTATTGAAAAAACGTCATAAATAATGTCTGTCACAATTGAAAAATAAATAAGGTTATAAACTTAAGATTAAAAATAGAAATACGTATTTTTTTGCTCGGCTAAGCCAACTTTTTGGTTGGTTTTAATTATTTTATTTTAGACACACTCTTTTCTGTCACGTCTGGTTGCTTGTAAAATGACAAAAATACGATGGTTAGGGATATAAATAAAACAACAAGATACAGATTAAAAATATTTTATTGCTTTTTTGGGCTAGAGTGAATGAATATAATATATAGATGCTCTAGATAAATACATGCATACGCTATAGCTACCTAATCATCTCGCTATTTTAAAGGTATACAAAGGTTGACGCTACTCGTAAAACCTGGATAATTTTTTTATTGCTTTCATTTCAATTTGTCCCGAAGTATAAATCTATGAATGTACTACTGAAAAATTTTCGTGAAAAATATCAGTCTAAAAAAAGCCTCAGCGTTCATCCGCTTTAATCGAATGTTGCCGATCTTTTCTGCCATTCTTTTCAATTTTCAGTCATTCTATCTAAATACAAATATATATGTAAAGTTGGCAGAAACGGAGCGCGCCACTGAGGCGTATGACTAAGTATAATACACGAAATTAACTAGTATTCATTTCGATTACGTTTGCCATATTTTATTATGAAATTATATCACACTACTCAACGTATTGCGTATAACTCCAGCTGTCACAGGACTACTGCAATCAAATAAATTCAATTTCTTGGATTTCTATATTTGTTTATTAAAATAGGACATGTAGAAACAACAAAAAATAATTGATAAACATCTGTTTGGCTTGCAAAATTTTTTTTGGCTTTAAGTTTGCTCTGTTATTTCAAATGTATCACTTAATGGCTTAAAGACAACGCAACACAACGCGTAACACACAAAAAGTAGTTCACGATAAGCACCCACGGAGCTGGCAACTATTCCCGCATGGTTTGTCCGCTCAAAATATTTGAATCCGGCTTAGAATCTGCATAATATTTGATGTTCGTGTTTATATCCCATATTATCCTGGACAAGGTAAACATAATTATTGTGTAAATTTGTCTTTTGTTTAGAGCACGGCTCTAGGAAGTCTCAGGGGGGCTCTAACTTTTGAACGTAAATTCAACGGACATTATATTGTGACATGCAACAAGGAAAACGGAATTAAAATTATCTGTTTTAGTGGCTAAATGTTCGTATTTAATGTGAGCCATCATAAGCGCATTGATAAGCTTCATTTTTACTATACAGGGCACTAGTTCTCAGCGGAATAATCGGTGGGATATACGAAATGCTCTGCTGTCATCTGTGTGACATATCGTGTACTTTGGCGATTACAAACAATCTTACATGCCATTCAGGAATTGTAAGTTGTCTTAGTGGGAAAATGGCTGGCCTATCATCAGTAGACGATAGAAAATACAAAGGTGTACAGGAGTCCAGGCAACCGCAAGGCAGAGGTGATACGAGGATAGTCCCAGAAGTACCCGACTTGACGTATATATGGCGGTTGTTGTTGGAAAAGAATGACTATGGTAGAAAGTACCAACATTATAAATGATAAGTTTGAAGTTCGGCGACGCTACGTTGTTTAGTATTTGTTTGGCAGCCATCAATAGCGAACGATTTCAGTGAGTTTGTAAGCATGGACAAAATTGGTCATCGTTATGTGATTCAATACTTTCATTTAAAAGGCCTCAGTACAACCAATATCAAAGTGGAGCTAGATTCTACTCTGTTGGAGTCTGCTCCTTCGTTTACAACAGTAAAATATTGGGTGGCAGAGTTTAAACGAGGCCGTACGAGCTGCCAAGATGAACATCGCAGTGGTCGACCAAATGGGGTGACCACACCAGAAATGGTGAAGAAAATCCACAAAATGGTATTGGAAGACCGTCGACTGAAACTGCGCGAGCTAGCACACATGGTAGGTATTTCAAAACGTGCTGTACATCGCATATTGATCGACCATTTGGGTATGAGAAAGCTATGCGCAAGATGGGTGCCGCGATTACTCACATTGGAACAAAAACAACGTCGTGCGGATGTTTCAATCGAGTGTTTGGCAAAGTTTCACAACAATAAAGCCGAGTTTTTTGCGTCGATTTATAACCATGGATGAATCATGGATCCATGACTTACACGAAGACTGAAGGTCGAGACGAAGGAACAGTCAAAACAATGGACTGAAAGGGGAGAATCGGCTCCAAAGAAGGCGAAGACAGTTCCATCTGCAAGCAAGGTCATGGCGTCAGATTTGTGGGATGTGCGTGGGATAATTTTCGTTGATTATCCTCGAAAAGGAAAAACAATCAACGGCGAGTATTATGCGAATTTATTGCAGCGTTTGAGTGATTAAATCAAGGAAAAACGGCCGCATTTGGCGAAGAAGAAAATTTTGTTTCATCACCAGTTCACACATCCATTATCCCGATGGCCAAAATCAATGAGTTAAAGTTCGAATTGCTTCCTAACGCACCCTATTCGTCAGATTTGAGGATCGCCGGATTATTTTCTGTTTCCATACTTGAAAAAATGGATCGGCGATAAAGGATTTGCCTACAATGAAGAGGTGGAGTCTGCAGTTGATGACTATTTTGAAGTTCTCACTATAAACAGGGGCTATTGAACAGTGCTATCGAAGCTATTGAACAGTGCTGGGAAAAGTGTATCGAACTAAAACGAAACTATGTAGAGAAATAAAAATATGTTTTTCCAATTTTTTTTGTTTTCTTTCTTAGGTCGCGTACTTCTGGGACTACCCTCGTATTTATTCTCTGTTATAACACATATAAAACATATGAAAATACATTAAGATATACCATAATCTCTGCCAATTTATTAGCTGATCAATAATTAATGACTTTATTCGACTATAATATTTGTTATACTTGGTTATATTTAATTTTTCGCGCAACCCTTACAAATTCGCCAACAGAATGCTGGCCTCAATACACCACATGTTGCTGGAACTCGCCGATTTGCCCCGCTTATTAGTTTGATTCGTCGGAAATAGTACAGGGTCTTCCTTTCAACGCTACCGCGTCGAAAATTACCCAAATAATATCTATATAAATACGTTATTAAGTCGCTAGGTTTCCAAGAACCCGACGATCTACCGGCTTTGATAAAGAGGACGGTATCACAAAGCAGAAAATCGCATTGTGCGCATTGTACGTTAAAAAGGGAAATTAATGAAAACCGCATTGTCGATTGTCGTGCATGCAGCCGAATCGAAAATATTCGAATAGAGCGGATGAACGCGTGTATTATGTTTAATCTTTTTTTCTCCCTTCACGATAATACAAGCTGTGAACTACGCTATTCTATGTGAAGTTCTATGAATTTGAAAACTTAGTAATAAAGTTAGGTATAAATATATTATTTGGTGTATAATGTTAAGGCCGACTCTAAATTTAAGCTATTCATTCAAAAATCATCCTCTGTCAACTCGGACTCGCTTAATATCACTTTATTTACTCGCTTCAAAAATACCTTCAAAAAGAGTTACTCTACTTCGCGCTACTTGCGTTTTGTCTGCCCATAGAGCTCGAATAGTAATAAAACATTAATAATAATATCATTTGTTTACTTTTATCTATGATGTTGACATTTTGAAAGAGACTGCAATAAATAAGTAAATCTGCAATAAATAAGTAAATAAGGTTCAAGGGGTTTCCGGTCTGCAATGGACCTGGAACCTCACTAACAGGTGGAATAAATGTTTGAATTTTAAGTATACGTGGTTTAAAAATCGATTTTTTCATTAGGGGGCGTCCATTAATTACGTTAGGCATTTTTGGCGATTTTCGAAACCCCCCCCTCCCCCCGTGGTGAGATGTCGTGAGATTTGGCACAACCCCCCTATCCCCCAATCTCACCTGAGATTTTTAAAAACGTGTGTTTCTAGTGTAAATGCGTTGGATTTATTCTAAAAAAAATAATAATTCGCTTAATATATTTATTTCACTAGTTAAAGACTAGTATTTAAGATTGCTTAGAAAGTAGGCTAGAATCACAGTGAGAATGAAGCAATACAATAAATCGTAACTACTGAGATTAATAAAAGAGTATTTATTCCAATTCAGTCCACGGAGACTCATGCACGGTCTGAAGAGTGACTATTGGAACCAACATGTCCATGTGATTTTCAATAAAATAATTTGCTCCTTCAACCTCGTTCTGATTTAGCCACTCTAAGCCGTTGGCACCATATTTTAGTGAAGGAATATGTTTTATTAATGAAACCCATTTTTTTCGCGATTTTACTCTTTTTTTTTTGCGGAAAAAAATTACGCGATATTCGCCGAGACCCCCCCCTCTCCCCAAAGTAAGATTAGGTGAGATTCGGCTCGACCTCCTCCCCCCTAAACGCCTCATGTAATTAATGGACGCCCCTTATGCGTTCAAAATGGCGCCTGAACCGCAAAATTTTTGCGTAAAATTTTTTTTATTGGAAAATGATGCACTTTTACAAAAATTTGACAAGAATAAAAAGTTCTTAAAATAACTCAGAGAATGCACTGGAATTTTTTCAGACTTTGAAGTTTTCGGATTTTGCAAATAGTCAATTTTTGCAAATTTTAAAAAAATGCTTAAAAAAACGCATTTTGCTGAATCCAGTGCATTCTTTGACTGATTCTAAGACCTTTTTATTCTTGACAATTTTTAGTAAAAGTGCATCATTTTCCAATAAAAAATTCTTGAAGTTTTACGCAAACATTTTGCAGTTCAGGCGCCATTTTGAACGGATAAGGAAAAAAATCGATATTTAAAGCAATGATTAAAGTTCAAACATTTATTATACCGGTTAGTGAGGTTCCAGGTCCATTGCAGACCGGAAACCCCTTGAAAATTGATTTAAAAAAATCGTGTTTTTTTTTTAAATTGCTTTTTTTCGTAATTAATACTTTTTTGGAGGAATTTCATGGACACAGTCGGAAAGGGCACATCTTATACTTTAAAAACATGTCCCTGTCAAATTTTTCTGTCGCAAATAGTATTAGTTATGAGGCGCTGAAGAACGATGTACCGGGAGTGGCGTTTTCGGCCGAAACGGGTTAATAAAAATTACGTTAGAAAAAACGTCGCTGGCTCCCGGACTATATTGGATTTGGTCTCTTTCGGAGTTCAGCAATCTAATCGGACGATCGGAACACTGTTTCCAATACAATAAGACGGCCTGTCAGTTCGAAAACGTCTCTCTGACTGACACCAGGGTCCGTTCTTTACGATTGGAATATGTGAATCTGTCAAGACGATTGGGTGACCGGTCTTATAACTTTATTAAAAACTCGGCTATCTCTTCTGCTCTGGGGGATGGCAGGGCTATATAATTTTAGGGCAAAAACGGTCGGGGTGCAGATATATGAAATCAGATGCGAAGTTTGAGGATAATCCGTTTCTATAAAAGCGTCGAGTCCGTTTTATAAAATGAGAAAAATATGTCTACGTGACGTAGAGTTACAAGTTATTTTAACGTATAAACAATAAATTATAAGGGAGTTTGTTGACACAGCGACTATTTTATAAAAACACTATACGCATAGTAAGCAATACTCAGTACAAAAACGCAATCTAGCATTGGTGAGCTGGGGCTTGTATATTATGTCTGAAAAATATTAAAACCTTTTCTCTTAAATTTGTTGCAACTCATCCTTTATAGAGACAAGATCAATTAAAACCGACAAGAAACAGAAAAGTAAAGGAAAATATGTTTATATCAGAATTAGATGTACACTAAGACATATGAGATCAGTTAAGTTCAATTTTTCAACAGTTTCAGCAGTTTCAGAAAAATCCTGAATAAACTGAAAAGGTACACCAGTATTAAATTTGGTAAATTCTCGTAAACTGTAGGATCTACAAGGAAAATCTTCAGTACCGAAACTTTGGAACTGCAACTCGTCATCTTCAAAGCCTATTTTGATATTACCTCCCCTTTTGATTATATCTGATTTTGATATATACGCTACAGCTATCTCACTTCGGATATAGAAACAGTATTCAAGAGGTCAAGGTACATAATATATTATAGCATGTTTCTGATAAAATAATCTTTGGTGACGTCTTAGTTCTGAAGATGACAATCGAAACTTTTAGTGGAAATTTTCTATTGCAATATCTATTCCTAAAGGTCATCTTTTCTAGTTTTGTTCAATTCAAGTCAAATGTCAAGATTGACAAATGATGATTATAAAGTTTTGTACATTTTTAATTAAATGCTTTAGAGCTCATTTATTTTTTGCACCTCGTTTTCCGCAAACCTGTCAACAAAAAAAGATATGACAATTATTCCACCCCTTTAACAACCCCACTGTTTCTGCCATTTAATGAAAACATTTCTATTTCTTCTTATGTATTATTCTAACGTACATATACGTATTTATCCTTGTTCCAATAGAGTATGCATGTCTTACAATATCGCCCACAAACATGGGTAATAATATGTATATGGATATATCAAAACATCGTACTAAATTATACCTTACACAGTTAACATAGAGAGTGACTAGATTAACATTTAGAAAACGGATTAAAAATACAATAACTTTCTTCTATATAATGATACCGCCTTAGTTAGATTTTTTAAAGTTTGTTCTTTTAATGTTTATATATTTTTGTACTTTCTGTAGAGATATGTTTAAACATATTGTCCTTTGTTATCGCAGAAATAAAATCTTGAAATACATCGAAGACTTTTTAATTCTGTCAGACAGTTGAGTATATTTTAATAGTTTATCTATCGTTTGTGACTGACTGCAGCTACAACTTTGCTTTGCAATATTTAAAGGCGTTCTGTATTTAAGAAAGTGGCTGTAATAAGAGTCGTATTCTTTTATACATACAGAAAGATGTCGACACCTGGTTCAACTACTGACTGAAGGAAAGTGGATTTTTTAAATTCACGTTGTTTCTGGATATACTTAGAGTTTAATACTCAAGTTAAAATTGCAAATATATTGAAATCCATCGACTGGATTGAGTATGTTGATCCATACTAAATCATAGAACTATTAGAGGCAAATAAGGTTATCATAATTTTGGTCCCCAACAATACTGAAACACAACTAGAATTTACTTTTCAATCATGAGGTCTATTTCTAATTTTACACATATTTTCTTCAAATATCTAGGTGGTAGAAATCCTGATTATTATATGGACTTAACTTTAAAAATTTCATTAATAACTCAAACTTTTTTTAAATGTATATACTGTTTGGTGCACTGTAACCTTGACAATGACTAATAACTATTTATATATAATTTACGTATTTTTATCTGTACCACATTTTTAACATTTACTTAGTTGCATTTAAACCTTTAGTCATTTAATTTGCAATAATATCAGTAACTTACTTTACTAATTATCTACAAAATCTAATACGCAAAATATGGCCAACAAAAAAAAATTGAACCGAACATTAAATAGTTCCTTCTCTTCGTTCTACGTTAGAAATTTCTAATCCGTTTTCTGTTAATTAATTGTTACGTACTAAAAAATCATTAAATGTTCCCCAACACCAGCAGTATTCTCATCAATATAACCTTATCCAAAAATATATCTATTCATTTACTTAAGGTAACATTTAACGATCTTTTTGGAAATACAAGGCGATAAAACAAAAGAAATTCGTTGTACACGCCTGACTAGAATAAATTATAATAAATAAATCAACAAAACGAAACAAAACTAATAAATAGACGAGCAAATAAATAAATATACGTATATAAATAAATAAATAAACAAAATGTCTTGGACTAGAATAATAAGTTTGGTTCTATTACTACATCTCACTTGATCTTTTAAGGTCATAACGAATATGGATCTAAGTATACAATAATTTCTTTAACGAATTGACATCTACAACTATGGATTCGTTGCATATTTTAAATTCTCAGTATTTTTTGGTTTTCTTCTTTTTACGTACGAGTATAAGCGTCTTTCAGTATTTTCTTTTTGTATTGCTTTTTATTGCCGGACGGACGGACTTCGAAGTCTCGCCGTCTCTTTTTAAGAATAAAAAAAAACAGTATTGTGTAGAACAAGTTATTTACAGGTCATAAGTAAGAGAGGGATAAGTTGGATAACAGGGCATTTAAGTAAACTGACGTTAGCGCCAAAAATCAGTGACCTTGAAACGGATTGTTGATATTGACGAGAGATGGCGTGCAAGGGCGTGTGATGTAGTCGCCTATTTTTATAAAAAGAGGGATTTGAGTAACTGATAAAATGCTCAATGATTCAGATCGGCTCCTAAATATATAATAATATAGATGATTAAAAATGTTATACAGATCTAAACAATATTATAAAAATTCGACCTCTAAAATCAACTGTACTTGTTGAACAACAAAACGATCAAGGGCTCAAACAGGTTGTCAACTTGTTACAAGACAAACCTTACTCAATATCAACTGCAACAGGTATATCGATAGGTTGTGCTGCTTTTGTAGGTATGTTTAAACTGTTCCATTTATTATACTTTATTTATGTATCTACTTTTAGCCATCGATATAATAGGTGTTTTGGCGCTAAATATCCTCAAGATGCTATGGCATCCGTTGTTACATTCATTCGTTTCAAGGTCAGTTTTATTTGGACCTATTAGGATCATCATATTTTAAAAATATCTCCTCTGTTTTGTATACTTTCTATACAGGGTGTTTAAAATAGACGCGGCAATATTTAAGGGGGTAATTGCCCAGGTCATTCTATGAAAAAAGTTCCTATAAACATATGTAGTTCCGCAAATGCTTCGTTGCCGATCTACAAGACGTTGAAGTTTAATAGAACAAGATGTTGAAGGCGTGTCAACACCTATGGGAGACGCATACTTTGCAATACAAAATGATTTTTTACCAGTGGCGCGCGTATCGGCATGTCGCTGGTTATTTTTGAAGGAAAAATTAGGACGCCGCTGGTTTTTCTAAAAATAAAAATTAGTTTTCAATTCCTTGCTCAAATATGAAGAAAAAAGCTTTCTTCAGATTTTATTGTACGATGCACCGTTTTTGAGTAAAAAAATAAAAACCATTTTAGTACGCGCCTAAATCCGATGCTGTTTTAATTCAGAAATTCAAATTATTGTTCGTTGTTTGTAGAAATACTAAGGGGCTGATTTTAGAATATTAAAATTATTAAGTCAGTGGGGCACTTTAACCAAATTTATTGATGAAAGAATGTACAGCACTGACTAATTTTTACTGTTTTTAAAATTAAACTTCAACATCTTGTAGATCGATAACGAAGCGTTTGCGGACTATGTTTACAGGAACTATTTTTTATAAAATGTCCTTGGCAATCACCTTTTTCTGCCGGCTTAAATATTGCCGCGTCTTTTTTAAACACCCTGTATAATCATAACCTTGGTACTTGTGCATTCATGTCATATTTCAAAATAATTCAACAAATTCTATTAAATAAATTCTCATTTTCTTTTTACAAGTATGGATATGGCATTGGTGTTGATTATGATTACTACTATTTTATTTACAAAAGTTGATACAAATCCAGCCTTTTTTGTTTTCATATTCTTATAATTTGTACTCAGCTGTTGGTTAGTTGTTTCTGGTACGTAATATTATGCGTTCAATAAATGGGAAGCTATTGTTATGTCAAACTTTTGACTGTGACTGTCACAATTTGTAAAATACAATGTTCCTATGGACTAATTTAAATTCATGAAAAACTTTTTTTCTTGGCCAGCTTTGATACTTTTTTGGATTCTTTCCCCCTTTTTTATTTTACTGTTTTTGTTATAAACATACGTTCTAGCTGCACGTTAGTGCCCATTCTCGCGCTCAGAACCATTTTCATCGGTGCATCAGATGTTAATTATGATCTATGGATGCAAATAAGGAAACATTCGTTGGCTATTTTGCCTCTGCATGGAGCAATTGTTTGTTAATTTGGATTTTATGAAATTAAATTTAACTGAAAATATTGGGTGGTGTTTAACCTTTAGAATCTGGGATTTGGGATTTAGGGATTTATGGGGGTGATTCCCCTCAGAAAATGCATGAAAAATAGCTAGGATATTATAATCATAGGACTAACCATGGGCAAAGTATCGATCATTGGTCGAGCCAGTATACTGGCTTTCCGGTACTCCAAAGGTTAATAAAACTGTAAAATATGATATATATGTCTATCGAGGTCGAAATACGGATGATCTTTTCTCCCCTTTTCTTCCTAAAGTGTACCATTTTTATTTTGCTCACTTCTGACCTCAACTGTTGTACATAACAGAGGAGATATATTCGACATCTTAAAACCAGTGATAACTTGCATCTCTCTCGAATCTGATTGAATATGTTTTCTTGCAAAATAGGTAATTTTATTTATGTATAAATGTAAATCACATCAGTTTACCTTTTTTGGGGAGACTAGAATAATTAAAATATGATACAAAAAAAATATTTGAATTTAAAACAACATAAAAATTTGCTATCCTTAAGTGAGCTTATTTTATTAACATAAGTTATAGTAATATTCATTTGATTTAAATGACATTTAAGTACAAGTGAGCACTGGTTTACAAAAGATGATGATGTGTAGAAATATGACTTCAGGAAGGAAGGATAAATGTGTGGCTCAGTCGGTGACAAGTTTCATTAATAATTATGCTATATCGAAATTGTGAGAATTTTATTTATCATAGCAAGCTAAGTTCATTATCTCCCACAGTTGCAAGAGAACTATTAATCCAAAAGGGTATGAAAAAATATAATTTTTGCTAAGCAGTATTTTCGACAGTTCTTTGAAAGATAAAAGATTTAGTGTCGCGAGCGACGAGTCCATAACGAACGAAACCGGTCACCAACCGATCCCATAACCTTAAAAAAAACCCGAGCGGTTCATAACCTCAAACGTCCTAATATAACGTTATAACCTTGAGCTTATTGAACGAATATAAACAAACGAACCAAAGAGAAGACCATAAATCAACACAATGAGACCAACCGAAAAGGAAAAACCTTAGTCTACCGTGATCGTCTGCGTCTCCGCGTGCACCGTTACCCTCTTGTAGCCCCTCGCCTTCGCGTCCCACACCGTGCACGCGGACTCCTGGTGCTTGTTGAGGTAAGACTTGAGCGCGAACGTCTTGTGGCACTTCGAACAGCTGAAGTTCTTGTCGCCGCTGTGCGTCTGCATGTGCGCGCGCAGGTTCGACCGGTCGGCGAACGCCTTGCCGCAGTGCGCGCAGCCGTACGGCTTCTCGCCGGTGTGCGAGCGCAGGTGGCCTTGGAGCAGCCACGGGCGCGAGAACTGCTTCCCGCAGATGCCGCAGCCGTGCGCCAGCTTGTGGGTGAGCAGGTGCATGGCCAGCGCGGGCATGCTGACGTACGCCTTGCCGCACGTCATGCACTTCTTCGCCGACTGCGAGTCGAGGCTGCGGTGCGTCTGCTTGTGCCTGCTCAGGTTGCTGGAGGTGGCGTACTGCTTGCCGCACTCGCCGCACACGTAGCGGCTCTTCGCGGTGGCGGGGGCGTCGGGGTCGACGGCGCCGTCGACGTCGAGCTCCTCGTCGGGGTCGTCCTCCACCACCTTGTAGAATTTCTGGAAAGAAGACATCATCGACATCATCAATGTTTCCTTACGTGAACCGTTAAGGGTATTGATTTTAACCCATCACAATATATATTTTTCCAGGGATGGCAAAAGTAGAGGTTCTTGCGTTTCGGAGCGGTTCCACCAGTAGAGAATCGCTTCCAGAAGTGGAACCGGTTGTTTTTTAGAGTACAAGAACCGTTTGCTTTGGAAGCGGTTCCGTTGTTTCGGGAATTTTGGAACCGGTTCCAAAACCGCTCCTTTTCTAAACGGTAATGGGATGATTTCGTAAGAACCGGTACGAATACCGGTTCCGTACCGGTTCCTGGGGTATTTTTTCTTCTTATTGGTTTAACCATTAGGGGCTGTACGTAAATTACATTACACTATGTACTGTAGAACACTTTTTAACCTCCCTCTCCCCTCACGTAATAGGATATTATATCAAAAAGCGATATACCCGGGAGAACGCTATATTCGGTAAGCGTTATGTCCGAGTTTTACTGTACTTACAAAAAATAGGAGAAAATATCGAATATATTATCTGGGCCAAGTATGGTCACATTTTTGGCACAAAAAATCAATTAAATTAAGGAGCTTCAGAGTGTTTTTTTCTACTCCGAAATATTTAACGTTACAATTCGGGCTTCCGTTGATCAGAT
Source organism: Aromia moschata (assembly GCA_029963805.1). Classification (NCBI taxonomy): domain Eukaryota; kingdom Metazoa; phylum Arthropoda; class Insecta; order Coleoptera; family Cerambycidae; genus Aromia; species Aromia moschata. The sequence goes on along the minus strand of JAPWTK010000086.1, from coordinate 1,251,877 downwards.
GAAGCAAACTAAAAGTCATTTAGTTGATTATAATTTTCATTAATTATCACTTTTATGTTCAATATCGAACGTGGAATATGGAAATAAAAATATTAACATAATCAAAAATACTAACAAAAATAAACAATAATTATTTTAGGATCACAACAATCCAAAACGTTACACAACCAACCTAGAATGATGCACACACTTTCGGTACGATTGTGATCTGTAAGGAAGGGAAAACTAACTATGCATGACGTAATTTACGTCTCACCCCTAAACGGTGCATTAAGAACTTTCTGTAATTTTTTTAAAACCTCATTTCGCGATCCCTGATCCCTGATTCTGCCGATATAGCCGTTAGTCTAATAATATCGCCTCTTCTTAAAATTCTGTATTATAAATTGCACAAAGAACCGGTTCCTATCTAAGAACCGCTTCCAGAACCGGTTCCAAACGAGAACCGGTAAAATATTTTTTTGGACCGGTTCCATCTTTTTTAAAAACGGGAACGCTTCCAATACCGCACAAAAATGTTAACCGGTCTTGATTCCAGTACCGTTTCCAAAATAAAACCCCGGAACCGCTCTTGGAAGCGGTTCCTTTTGTGACAAAGTGGACGCGGTTCTGGAAGCGGAACCGTACCGCTTTTGAAGAACCGGTTCTGTTGCCATCCCTGTATTTTTCAGTGGATCTTTACATCTTTTCTCCATTAGTGAGACAGAGCACAGAATATGTGTCTTTGCCCACCCTGTACATACAGTGGTAGCCATTCAAATAGATGGGTGAATTATACTGGGGTAAATTATGAATATCAGCAAATAAAAAATACAAAACTGAAGTAAACACAGAATTGTTAACACAGGATAGATGTATTCCAAATAAAGAATATAAATAAAAATTACATATATGTAACACCAAGGTAAATATAAGAGGTGTGTAAATTAAGTAATGAGATTGGCAACGTAGATTTGGACTGGAGACGAGACTTGGAAGGGCAGTAGGTTAACATGCAATGCACTTTCAGAACCTGTACAAGTTTGAACTTGTTAGAGTCATTTGTTTGTTCTTCGTAAACCGGTTTTTCCTAGTGCGTTTTAAAAATGAATGACATTAATTTTTAGCAACGGTGTGTTATCAAGTATTGTTTCAGACGCCTACGGAGGCAGTGTTTTATCAAGTGCCCAGGTTTTTCTGTGGTTTAAGGCATTTTCAGAAGGAAGAGAGTCGATTGAAGATGAACCACGCAGCAGAAGGCCTTCATCTTTAAGAACCGATGAAAATGTCGATAGAATACGGGATCTTGTGCGTTCAATTCGTCGGTTGACGACAAGATTGATCGGGGAAGAGTTAAATTTGAATCATATCACTGTTCATCAGATTTTGAGTAACGAATTGGGGATGAAAAAAATCTGCGAAAAATGGTTCCCTTTCGCAGGAACAAAAGGACATTAGGAGAGAAAGGTGTCTTGACTTTTTGAAATCGATTGAAAATGGATCCGATTTTATGGAACTGGTGATAAGACTTGGGTGTTTGAGTACGACCTGGAAACGAAGCGCCAAAGCATGGAATGGCACACTTCAAGCTTTCCAAGACCCAAAAATGCAAGGATGAGCAACTCGAAGATCAAATGCATGCTGAGTTGCTTTTTTGATAGCCAGGGAATTGTCCACAAAGAGTTTGCGCCTCCATCAACACTTGTACAGAGAGATTCTTGAAAAACTTCGAAAAAGGGTCATGTGTGTGAGACCAAACATCAAGAACAACTGGATGTTGCATCACGACAATGCGCCTTGTCACACAGCCATTTCAGTAAACGAGTTTTTAGACAGTAAAAACATTCGTGTGGTTCCTCAGCCTCCTTATTCGCTTGACTTGAGTCCTTGTGACTTTTTTCTTCTCTTGAAAAATCACCTCAAGGGACGTCATTTTGGGACCATAGAAAACATTCAAACGGCTGTAACCGACCAGCTGAAGGCTATTCCAATATATGAGTTCCATCACTGATATGTGGTGGGTAGCGCTGTGTGGCTTCCCACGGCAGTTATTTTGAAGAAGACAATACTGAATTGTAATTCTATTCGAATAATAAAAATTAAAAAAATCAGTCTCATTACTTAATTTACACACCTCGTATATGTTACATTTGTAACACCGCAAGGTGTTAAACATGTTCAAGTGTGAATTTTTTTCTACGACAAATTCGAATTCTCCTCCAGTATTAACAATTCCATACTATTTCGTAAAATTTTGGTTCTCCAAGTCGGATGAAAAAAAATATTTTAAATAATGCAAGTTTTTTTAGTACTATATTAATAAACTATAAATCATAAGGTTCAACGTTAATATTTCTTTAAAATATAAGAGCGTGTAACCGAAACCCACTTAGTACAAATAAAATACTTAATTACACTTCATCGTCTATTCATTTCATAACTGGTCTTTCGAGCCGGATGAGAAAAATAAATAATGCAAATGACAGAAATTTAGACTAATAACCAAACACGAAATTTAAGTATTTCAGTTACATCAACAAATTAGATTGAATATATTTACCATTAATATATTAGTAGATAGTACAGCTATTTTAACGCTATAGTTACTCGATTATATAAAAAATAGTTACTCGACTGTTTGTTGTAAAAACATGATACGGTAAAAATATAGATAGATCTTAGATTGGGAATGAATATTTTATGGAACATGCCGCTGTTGAAGGCCATAAATATTGAAAACGCCTTCAATCAGGGAATAAGTGGGATACAAGGCAAAGAACTACTTTCTGCTCTGCATACCTGATCCGGATCGCCATCTTTAATTCAGACGGAAAGTTTAGCGGTGCAGAGGGTTCTACACTTAATAGGATAGAGACAAAAGGAAATGGAATAGTAGAGCGAATATGAATATTTCAGAATCCTTAAAGCGATATTTGTTTCATGAAAATTGATTTGTTTGAGGACGAGATAAAACTGCAAGAATAATTGAGTTGAATGATCTGCATAATGGTATTTCATTTTGTTGATGCAGCATCAATAATACCTGGTGAAAATAGAATTGAACCTAAACCAATTGATCTGGTAAGATTTCTGCATATGTAAAGAAAAAGTTAATATGTTGCTGGACCACAATACGAGATACCATCCAAAATTAATTAGAGAGTAGTTGGAAATCATGAAGAATACGAGGTGTGGCTATTAAATAACCGAACTGCTGTCATAACACTTTTTATTCGTTACCAATTACAGTAGCAACTTTTTCGCCTTCAATGTACTCCCCTTGGCGATCTCTACACCGCTCCATACGACTTTTCCATTGTTGAAAGCAATGCTGGAAGACCGTTTCTGTCAGCTGGTTCCGAACCTCCGTCGCTTTTTTTGAACCGCTTCCACAGTTTCGAATATTGTCCCCTTCAGTGAACTTGCCCTTGGTAAATAAAAAAAAGTCACAGGGGGCAAGGTCGGGCGAGTATGGTGGATGTTCCAACTCAGTAATGCCGTATTTAGTAAAAAATGGCTTCGCAGACAAAGCAAAATGGGCCGGTGCATTGTCTTGGTAAATTTTCCATGATTTGGTCTTCCACAAATCGGGTCTTCGTCTTCTCACACGCTCACGAAGGTCCGTCAGAGCCTCAATGTAATAATGTTGACCGTCTGACCCTCAGGGACCCAGTGAACGTAAACAATTCCTCGAATGTCAAAAAAGACGATCATCATCGCTTTGAATTTGGATTTGCTCATCCTGGCTTTTTTTTGCCTTGGCGAGTTCGGGCTCTTCCAATGCATGGATTGGTGCTCTGTTTCGGGGTCGTAAGTAAAAAACCACGATTGATCACAAGTAATCACCCTGTCTAACAAGCCTGGATCAGTGTCAATGTTGTTTAGAATGTCAGCGCAAATGTTCATTCTTGATTCCTTTTGCTCGGCATTTGCTCGGCAGGAGTTTTGGCACCATTTTTACGCAAACTTTGCGCATGTTGAACGATTGATGCAGAATCTGATGAACACGTTATTTGACGATTCCTGTTATTTCAGCAAGCCCCCGGATGATTAGACGACGATTTTCGCGGATTAATTTTTTTTAACATTGCATAAGCTTCTCTAAAAGTTTTCCCCAGTTTAACAAAACAATTGAGATTAACCCGTTGCTCCATCTGAACACTTAACAACATTTTTTCGACGCATCACTGGGGCGTAGACTAATTCAAACGACTGCTACAATCAAATTGAGCAACCCACTGGCTTGTTCAGCGAGCTCAGGGTGGGGATAGTATCACCAGACACAGCTCTGTTCAAACTTGTCGCGACACGCTCCCAGCGCGCTGGTAGCAGCATCAGTTCCGTTATTTAATAGCCACACCTCGTAATAACAACTTCAATAGGGTAGATGGATACTACCTAAGCAATACACGAAGACTAGCTTTACTAGGGACTGGTGAAAGTCATAGTCAATCGAGCACGACGGATGAGCAGTCTTTGGAAAACAACAACAGTCTTTGGAAAACTTTTGAAGAAGCTGACAGCATTATCAGCGAAACGTCAAGACAAGTTAGATTACTGCGGCAGAACCCGGAAGAAACTACTTCAACATTAGATAACAGCCGTGAAAGCCTGCGTTCTACCAAGTTATATGAAATTAATAATTACGTGTTTCTATACCTGACTGACGAGTTTGACATTTGCACGAAACCGGTCTGCAAATCTGACAGTTATGTATATTAACGTTACTATAATAATGAATACTGCAGTAACTTAAATATCTATAGACAGACTAAAGTTTAGTCACAATGACTGTGTGTGTGTACGTTTTTATCAGTGTTTAAGTAAAATATTGCCTCTATTTTATTTTTCCATGCAAAATAAGAACATATTGTTCGTAACCCAGGCACAAAAAATGTTGATTGGTATTATCTATTGTATTAAATTCTCCAAATGTCAGTTATTTTAAATAGAACGGCAATTGTTACCTGCCAGTGCCAACTACCTTAATGTCGATAATGCTGAATCGTCCTTATTTTCCTGCGAAATTTTGTGGCATGTTTTTGTAACATTTCGTGAAAGCAATTTTACTTTGAGTCGAAATTTATAAATACAAGAATAAGGAACTTCCTCAAATGCAAATTGAATTTGTTCATTTCGTTTGTAACGAATGAATGTAGTGAAACTGCTAGTGTGCATAAATTAATAAGTTTAATTAACTAATTGCATTATTTTATGGTTTTAAGTCCTCATTTCGAGTTTATATTTGTATTAAGTAGCGACGGTTTTAAACATGAATGTAAATTAAGAGAATATCAGTGTCTGTGGAAGTATGTACAGTATTTCATTTACAACATAAAGTCTTACATAAAACACATGACACGTGCCGGAGCAAAGTGTAATAACTAAAAAAATCTAAAATAACTTTTTCATATTACTAATGACTAATAAGAATAATCTCTCTCTTCTAAACTGCAATCGCGTAGAAAAGTGTAAATTTGTAGTTTTTAGTCTGCTTTAATTTATATAATTTATATGTTTTTACAGTTAAATGTACACTTTCAATTTTACTCTTTTGGCGATATCTTTTCACACAATCGACATATCACCTTCAACTTGAACTTATTAGATGCAGCATTTCACAAGCTGTAATCTTCTGTAGTACAAAAATTATCAGAATTTAAAAAACCTTCATATAGAGGGTGTTCCATGTTCCAGTCCTCGTTGCTGACTGTACTTGAAAAGTATTTTCAAAAAGTATGTAAAAAAAAGAATGATAATGACAACCGAATTAATGCGTATAAATAATGACGTAAATTTACTAATTTGTATACACAACTTTGTTGAAACGTCTCAAAACGTGATTTTTATTAGATCCAAAATTATCTTATATAATGTTACAAAAATATTTTCAATTGGACGGACATACAGTATTCAAAGTTGTGATGAGAAATCGCTTATTGTCACTATGCTTACAATATCCAGTCAATCAAATTAAGTACAACTATTTCATTTCAATTATTTTTATGATTTATTGTATGAAAATTAAATGCAATGCATTATTTATGATGTACTGGGTTTGCCTCAGATCTGCATTAAATAATAGTGTTTATAAAAAACCGATTCATAACCATGAAAATTTATATAAAGTAAATTTATTATAAAAATGCAATTACAGTAAAACCGTCACAACACTACCACAAAGTAAGCGGCCGCAAAAGCTCTAACTTGGTGAAATACCTATATCTAATACAACAAAGAATCACCCGCCAAGGGGAGAACAAAACACGGGCAAATATTTCGAGCCAAAGCCGCAAGGTTAGCAAAGCAAAACCAACGCTTGAATTGCAAAAGGCCACAAAGCGGCTCATTGTTTTGGGTATGGTTTGGATTTCGACAAAGTCGACGAGACATGACTCTGCATTTATGTTTGATTTTATTCGAAATTTATTCAGGTAAAAGTCGATCGTTTAGTATATTGGGTAAATCAAAAGATGCATATTAACTAGATTTAAGAGGCGTAGTACACACTTACAAGGAAGGTACTCTCGAATTTCCGAGATATATAGATAATACTCTATCTACATAGAGTATAATATCTAATATATATAGATAATACTCCGAACTCTCCGATTCCAATGATTTTTATATATGTTGTAGAACATGAAAAAATAAGAGACACGTATTTTTTTTTAATGTGCCGAAAAACATTCTAAGGGGGTGAAAATAACCCCTAAAATTTACACCCAAAACATATTTTTTTTAAATATCTCGAATTCAATTCAATTTTTTTCGATGAAACAAAATGGACATTGTTCCTTATAAAAAGTACTATTAATCCGTTATGATTTGATTATTAAATGAGGCAACCCCTATTTTTTAGGGGGTAAAATGTAATTTTTTTTGTAATTTTCGATAATAAAAATTCGCATTTTGCTTGAAAAATAATATTTTTGTATACTTGACGTCAAAATAAAGTTTACCTGTTTCGGCATTTTCCTTAAAAAATACCCCCAAAAGGGGTGAACCACCCCTAACACAATTAAATTATTCCAGGCATTCAATTTTCGTGAAAATTGGTATACGGGGGTTTTCGAGGATGCTGATCGCAAATCTGTAGTCGGATTCTGTAAATTCAAAATTGTAGATCCAATATGGCCTACCATTTTTTTTCCAAAACCTGAAATTTTCTTAATGCGACTAAATTTTTATTTATTTATGCAATTAAAATCTTTAATAAGCGACTTTTTGCGACCTTTATGCGACTAAAATCTTCGCATTTTTCTAAAGCAAGTAAAACGCAGCTTCTAAAATCACATCCCTAAAACTAATTACGGATATAATTACCCCGGTCGACAGCTCCAGTCACTCGGGCAAATTAACTGCTTCATTAAATTCGAAGAAGCAGAAAAATCCACGATAAAAATAACAGAGGTTCCCTTTTTAAAAACGTCAGTGACCTTCGAGATGACTCTCATAGTCAATGTCATGACCAACACCATATCTGGATGTAAAATTTTCCACTCTTTCCAAATCCAAGATAGGGGGTACTATTAAAAAAAATTCTAGTGTCCTTGATATGACCTTCAAGGACAAGGCCAAGGTCAAATCTAAGATCACGGATGGAAAGCCAGGGAAATTTCCTGAACCTTTTGTGTAATACATTTTTCTCTAAAATGCACTGTTCGCACTGCACATGACGGACGCTGTCCCGACATTTTTACAGACTTATTAGACTTTTCATGCACATGAATGATGGATTGGTCAGCCCAGGTTAACTAATACTAAAGATATACGTCATAAAAGTTGGCCGACCAAAAAAAAGACGTATTTCTATTCTTCATCTTAAATTTATAATCTTATTCAATTGTCAGGGCTGTTACATTATGTGGCAGTCATTATTTATTTCCAAATATGACATTATTTGGCAAACAATTGACAACGACAATGTTTCGTTTCGAGCTTCAACATAACCGCTATTTGTATTTCTCTCATTCATAACCAGATTTGATGACTTTTTTTTTATAGCTCCTTATAACAATATTTCAGTCGCATTAAGACAGGTCCTGGAATCTATTATTAACCTACGGGTTCTAATTATGAAATTTAAAGTCTACCTACTGTTTACTACATTTGTACAAAAGATAAAGTGTCAGACTTCAACAAATCGCATTTGGGGCTTACTTTGATTTATTTTATTAAATAATGATTCAGATTATCAATTTGTTATTAACAAAATAAATGTATTTATCAAACCCATTTGTTGTAAGTCTGAAGTAATTTAGGCACGATGGACTTGCTTCAAATTCGTTTGAGTGCTTCAAGCCCATTACATAATTATATAGGGTAGGGTGAACAGTATAATTATTTTCTCTCAGCAAATCTATTTATGGAGAGCTAATATTTTTTGTGTGTGTTAGTAGATGTTAAAAGGATATACATATTTTTACGTGTCAAGTTCATCTAAGAAATGGTGGATGTGCCGGTGCCTTCCGTGTAACATAAAACATAAGTAATTTTTTATCCGTATGTTCATCGTGACTTCTTAGTTTTCATCATACGATTTTTAAAACATTGGGTAAACCTAGAAAAAAATGTACAGGGCGTTCTTTTAGTTTTCGGCCGACGGGTCCCACCATTCTACATTCGCAATAGTCTTATAAATTTTTAGATACGTCTCTGTACCGCCAATGCTCACTGAACAACGTTGGGAATACGATTAACCGGTCTGCCTACTGCGAGCGATGCGCAATAGGCAGTAGTAGTAGCCAAAAGTAGTAATATTTTCTTAATAAAAAAAAAATTGTTATCATACGGCTGTATTAAATCGCCTATATTTTTAATAAGCCATATTGTAACATTTGTGTGAAAATAAACAAATAAAAAATCTACTTTTATACTTACTAATTTGTTTAAAGAGGTCGTAAGCAATTCATATTCTATTTTATTCTTTTTATAAACAGAAAACAAGTTCTTCAATCGACATGCAACTAATTACGTTTATTAACGTTTATTAACCTTTAGACTGCCGGCTGGCTCATATATGGGACAGTAATAAAATAATAGTTTTAGTGATGAATACAGATATTATAGTGAATTTTTCCCATTTAATAGGCTCTCTGATCTCTAAAGGATACAACTGAAATTCTTTCTAGTCGATCGAGGTACCCAAACTACCCCTAGCGAGGGGGTGAAATATTTAAAAACTCGTTATTGAACTTGTATTCGTTATTGAACTTTTTACTGATTTTTTTTAGTAAATAGCCTGTAAAAGCTGTAAAATGTATCCTAAAATTTTCCGAAATTGATTGAGATGCCGAAACTACCCCTAGCGAGGGGGTGAAATTTTCAAAAATTCGTTATTAGGTGGGTATTGACTTTTTACACGATTTTTTTCGGAAGCACGCTGTAAAATCTGTAAAATGTACCCTAAAATTTTCCGCAATTGATTGAGATGCCAAAACCACCCCTAGCGAAAGGGGTGATATTTTCAAAATTCTTTATTGAAGGGTTATTGACGTTATTTCAAATTAATTTTTTTTTACATAGAATAATTATTAGTTTTTTACTTGAATTACTATATTTAGGATAAATAATATTTTTTTTAGCGATACTCGAATATAATGTGTTCGATTGAATTCGAATGTAAAACATTGAATTTCTACCTATAACTATATAAATATATACGTATGAAAATATGCAAGTAAGTCTAGGGATCTAGAAAAAAAATATTATTTCAGTGTAACTGATCGCTTTTTTCACGTTTTTGAGTGGTTTTATTGGTGACTAAATATATTTTAGAGTATTTTTGGTAGATTATTACATTATAATATCAAGCACATTCGGTTAAAAATAAATATATAGTAATTTACACAATCTGAAATTTTTTAACATTGGCCTGACCGTTGCCAGCCGGCCTGGCTCATATATGAGCCACCCGTGACCTCGGCAACTACTCTAAATGTATTAGATGTTTATATATATATAAACTTTGCCCCTCAAAAATATCCATTTATAAGGGAAAAATGCCGGCAGTCTAAAGGTTAAATAAGATTAATAAATTACAAACAGAAATTTTTTCATGAAATTTTCCGTCCTTACAACGATCGCCATTTTTATTCTTATCAACATTTTTCAATTACCCTACGTCACGTCACGTAATAAAAATCTATTTTTCGACAATATCCACTTTGGATGAATAAGATAGGTCAAAAATTATCTGGACAAAGCTGTCAACGCGGTACAAAAAACGCTATTTTACCAGCCACTGTAAAATGTCTACTAATCAATCTGTTTTCTTTTTATCAAAATAAGAAAATATAATTTGAATAGCCACCTTACACTATACAACCCTCTTAACAAACATACAAAGTTTCAATGTAGTATATTCATTTTTAATCCTTGATATTTGATATAAGTACCACATTTTAATTATTGATACTATGTTTTTATCAAATCAAAATCTCAAAAAATTCTTTAATTTTCGTAAACTTTTTTGCAAAATGGAAATTTTTTCACGTTTTGTATGCCATATTGGACCTGACACATCGTTTTTTTTTTTTATCAATTTAGTGGTTAATTCTTAACAAGAAACCTTGGAAATTGAAACGTAAAAAAATTACGAAAATTTCAGGCTTTTGAAAATAATTGGGCGACCACACTGTATCCGCCATTTTGAATTCAAAGAATCCGACTACAGATTTGTAATCAACACCCTCGAAAACCACCGTATACCAATTTTCACGAAAATATAATGCCTGGAATTATTTAATTGTGTTAGGGGTGGTTCACCCCTTTTGGGGGTATTTTTAAGGAAAATGCCGAAACACGTAAACTTTACTTTGACGTCAAGTATACAAAAAATATTGTTTTTCAAGCAATTTGCGAATTTTTACTATCGAAAATTACAAAAAAAAACATTTCACCCCCTGAAAAATAGGGGTTGCAACATTTAATAATCAAATTATAACGGATTAGTAGTACTTTTTTAAGGAACAATGTCCATTTTGTTTCATCGAAAAAAATTGAATTGAATTCGAGATATTTAAAAAAATGTGTTTTTGGGAGTAAATTTTAGGGGTTATTTTCACTCCCTTTGACTGTATTTTTTTGGTCGACCCCCTCAAGATCATCAAGACCCTCAAGGTCTTAGATTTTCTAAATGTTTCAGATCACAGAAGACAGCTATGTATATTGAATTTATATAACAGTTTTTTTTTTCCTATCAATCACGTACATAGATATTGCATGGCTAAAAAAATCAGAGACGTTCGGTATACGTATATTTAATTTTTTAGAACAAGCTTTCAACAAACGGCGGACTCACCGTTTTGGTAACGGGCGTAATTTCGGCGTAGGTGGCGTCGATATTGTTATCACTCGTACAGCTATCATTGTTGTTTCTGGAAGTCTTGGTGGTTCTATTGGTCCTCTTGTTCTTCCTCTTCCGCCTGTCGGGAATGTTAAGATGCGAAGACGCTATCACCGTCTCCAACTTTTGGGCCGCCGCTGCGGCGTCCGCGTTGGCCGCTTCCTGCGCCCCCTGGCAGTCCGGCTCCGGAGACAGCGGCAGGATCAGGATGTCATCCGCCTGCTCCGATAAGACCTGCAAATAAATTAATGTACTTTAATTTTAAACTTCTCTGTTTATGTAGGTTAGTTTCTCTTTTGCTGACATTTGTTGTAACAAAAAATAATTCCATTCCTCGTCATTCACTCAGTCAGAAGCCACAGATCCGGATTTCGATCTTATTAGATCTCATCAGTATCTTGATCCTCAATCAATAAGAAGAGCCACCCATGAAAATTTTCTGCTTAGGTGCGAAAAATGTCTTGAAGTTCAAAGACATAAATTTGAACCTTTATTAAAACAATTTTTATATATATTTTTTAAGAATTTTCAACATGGCCATTATTGTCATGGCCAAGTAAGAGTAGCTGCCCCCCCCCCCCCCCCCCCCACAAAACCACAAACAACCTAAATTGGATCCTCTGCAACAAGGAATCCGACCCAAATTGAATAATAAAGGCTTTATTGTATGAAAAATTGGTAATTATCTTAGGGCCTGCAGACGTCATTTTTGACATAAAATCTTAAATATCTCAAAAGCGCTTAAACTTAGGTATTGGACATTATACATGAAATACTTATTCTTAGAATTCACCATATAATCTAAAAATGTATTAATATACAGGTCATTCCATTTAAAATAACAAAATTGACATCTACTTCCGGTATAACCGGAAGTGCGATTAACATGAAAACATTTTATGCGCATGTTCCCCATCGACTTTAGTATGTCACCAAATTTTCAGATTTTTACTAATAGTTTTTCCATAATCGATGGATCCAGTTCCCGGAGGACCACCCTGTATATATACCAGTCACATCTAATAATTTTGTGCAACAATTCTATAATGCTGCCTGAGTCATTTAGTTGTCCTAATAAGAGTTTATCCAAGTTGGACAGCTTGTATAACACGAACCTGAACTGTAGGCGGTCCCAGCCGCTCCACGGAGCAGATCTGCAGGTTCTCAGCGTCCGACGAGCACTCGGAGGTGGGCGGCGTGGGAACGGCGGCCGGCACCTGCACCACGTACACGATGGGTGGCGTGTAGCACGGCACCACGACAGGCGCCGCCGCCGTCGCGGCCTGCACCACCACCTGGGGCGGAGGCGCCGGGTGCCTCGACTCGGGGCACGTCCGCGGCTTCCCGGCCTCGGGCGACAGGGGCCGGTAGCAGTGCGTGGGGCTTGGCGGGTCCTCCTCCGTGGGCACCGTGTGGTGGATCATGACGACGCTGGGGGCGGGCAGGGGCGGCAGGCTCTGCGACAGCGACAGCAGGTCGTGGGCAGCCTCCGTCTCCTCGGCGCTGCGGGTACGGAAGATCGGTATGCCGCCGTCGCTGCCCGCGACGGCGGCGTCCTCCGTCTTAACACGGTCGACGTCGCCATTGGGGACGAACTCCTGGGAGTAGCCTGCAAGAGGAGATAAAAAAAAACGTAAAAATAAGTGTTAATCGATATATACTTAACTTAACCGTTGAAAATATTTCGTTAGGTTTTAGTTCTAAAGTTTGTGTCATGCGTGACTAGATTTGTTGCATACAAGGCCAAATGTATAGGCCCTAAAACGGATCCTTGAGGCATGCCGAAATTAATAATGTAGAAATATTAGATTTATCAACAAGACAGGCTTGTGAAAAGAAGATGGGTGCCTACAGTCACTCACAAAATTATTCGTAACCTTCCAAATACTTATTACCAATTGAAGTACAAAAATTAGGTATGAAAATTATTCGTACCCTACATGTTTATTCACATAAATAAGAGTTAAATTACAATTTAATGTTTTGTAAATTTACCGCGTGCAGCAATTATGGCATTTATGATTTCTCTTATTGTTTACTAAGCATCGAGTGGTGACGGGGGTAGTGCCATTTAAAATATTCTTCCAAGAGTTCTTCCTTTATTATGTGTTTATTTGAAATATAAAATTTGCGTAGCGCTATTTCATTTCCGACCACAAAATGTTCAATAAGGTGAAGGTGGCAGTTTTGTAGCGGCATACGGAGCTACTGTGGATTGTTATACAATATCTGGTACGATGTTTCTGGTTTTTGTCACTTTGAAAATAATAGTCTCCTTGTACCTCTAATTTTGCGGCGCATGGTGCGAGGTTTTTCCGTAAAATATTTAAATATAACATCCTGTATATTACTTTTTTTAATAAAAAAACAGGTTTCTAATATCAGTCCTTGATATACAAGCCCATGTCATCAACGAACCGCCACACTACCGTGTTTGATAGTTTGTTGATTTTAAGCTTCTCCTTTGCAAGTCAGTATTTTTCGTTCGCCACACAAACGTCGGAACCAATAAAGTTATTTGTCGTTCGATGTCATAATTAACTTTCTCGGTTCCGATGGCAAAGGTTTGTGTGGCGAACGAAAAATACAAGGGTTGGGTTGGGTTGGTATGGGAAACCAGGCGATACAGATTTAATGGGTGGTTCAGACTACCACAATCTGCTATCGTCCATTAGATGTCATTGCCCATTGAAATACCTGAAAAGACTAACTCGCAATGACGATCAATTATGCATGATCAAATTATATTTCTCGATGCATTTTTTACGACCAAAAATTGTCGACGTTCTAAAACTTCACAGCAAACTAATTCGGGTAAATTAAGCGTTCCACGAGTCCCTTTACTGGAAACGGTCGCCCTCCAAGAGAATCGTCGACCGTGCGTTCTCCGCTACTAATCACCGCGCCCCCGTATCTGACACATTAAACTTTCAAAGTATTTTATCTGTTTCGATTGCGATCCGGATTTTCGTCCGGGCGGACGGAAAATTTGCATCCCTTTTTCATTATGCGAGCCGATTGAGCGACCGGAAGCGTTTAATTCCGCAGGATGGTCATGATTGGGGATTTCTTGGCGCTTTTCAGGAGATCCCCGCTTAGGCGGCCGACGGTTTTATTGCCCCACGCTTATTCCTCCGTCCAATCTTATCGAGGGCGTCGCCGTCTCTTTGCGGAGGCGCGCACTTGTGGACCGCTCTCGAATAATTCCGTAATTCGGGCGTCTGGAAATCTTTTAAATGGATCGGCGGATAAACCCAAAATAAAGCGGAGGATCTGAGCTTTTGGGGTAGTTGCGGATCGTTTCTGAGACAGAAAAAACTTGACGAATTGTCTGTCTACTGTTTGTTACATTTCTAGTTAATTTTAAATTATTTATGTCTATCCTATGGTTTTTGTTAAAAGCGTGTTGGGCAACACGAGATTTCTCCGTTCTGCCATATTTCAAATGAGCCATGTGTTCTTTATATCTAGTCAGAATAGGTCTTTTTCTTTGCCCAATATACTTTTGATCACAGTCTTTACAACTTATTTCGTATATTCCTGACTTTTCTTTATTGTCGATTTTGTCTTTGGGGTTACCTAAACGCGTTTGAAGTTTATTTTTAGTATTATAAACGAAATTGATATTACTATTTTTAAAAAATTTTTCTAGTCCGCGGGTGAATTTAGGTTCATACGGTAACGAAACAAATTTCGAATTGTCAGTATCTCTACGAAAAGTCGTGGAATTGTACAGGGTTCTCTTAAATGTATGCTTCCTTATTAACTTATTTATTAAATGGACTGAGTAAGCGTTATTCTTAGCTATATTCTTAATTAATTATTTCTCATGTTCAAATCTCTCTTTACTGAGGGGGAAATTTAATAAACGGTGAATTAGAAAATTAAAGCTTGTCATTTTATGTTGAAAAGGGTTGTGTGAATAGTTGGGAATATATCTAAGAGTCGCGGTTTCTTTCCTATATACATCAAAATCTAACATATTTTCACTATTGCTAATAACTAATACATCTAAAAATGGTAGCTGTTCATTGTGTTCCATTTCATATGTAAATTTTATGATAGGGAAACGGTTATTTAATTTAGCAACAAAATTATCTAAACTAATTGCTTTTGTATTAAATACCGCGAAGATATCTTCAACATACCTGAAAGAGACTATGGAAATACTCGAATTTTTCTTTTACTTCTGTCTCAAATTTACTCATAAAAAATTTGCAATGAAAGGTGATAAGGAGTTACCCATTGCCGTTCCCTCATGTTGTTGAAAATATTCACCCTTATACAGAAAACAATTTTGATTCATACAAATACTAGTAAGCCGAATGTATTCCTTAATAATTGTATCGTCTAAACCATTTAATTCGAGTATTTCCCTGAGGTAGTCCAAAGTTTGCGGGATTGGAACACTTGGAAACAATGAGCATACATCAAACGAGACCAAAATTTCACCTTCTTGCAACTGGATATTTTTGATATTGTTAATGAACTCACTAGAATTTCTAACTGAAAAACTTGTTTGTGCAATAGGCAAATTTTCGAACTTGTTCGTTAACCATTTTGACAAATTATAAGTTGGGGATCCTATCGCTGAGACAATTGGTCTTACAGATTTTCCTGGTTTATGTATTTTTGGTAAACAATATACTTTAGGTATTACTGAATTTGACAACTATAATTTTTGTCTCAGTGAAGGAGTAATAAGGTTGTTACATTCTTTTTTAAAGATTTTGTAACTTCCGTTGTCATTTTTGGCAAAGGATCTTTTGCCAAAAGGTGTTTCGTGGAAAACGTCCAGTTTTTTGTTTCTACGCCGAAGGTTCCAGTACCCACTCCAGGTGCAATCAAAATATTAAAATTAACAGTAGTTTTTTCGCTTCAACTAATGTTTAAAGGATATGTAGAACACTGTGTATATAATTAAACCAAATAGAGAAACTCCCTTTATTATATTGTACAATTTAAGAAAATAATGTTAAAGTTAACTGTTGTTAAAGTTAAAATTAACTTAATTTGGTTTTCGTAATGCATTAAAGTTTAATTCTATTTAACGATTTTTATGAACTAAATTTGCTAAACAAAGCTTTATTTTGCTGGAAAAGCAGGGATGTAAGTGCAGGATAAAAATTGGTTTTCCAAATATCCGTCATAACGAAATAATCCAGAATTAACGAATTATAAAGAGATATCCAAAAAAAAAACCGTCATCAACTCTAGTTATGAACGAGAGAGATAGAAATAGCGGTCATGTCGAAACTTGAAACTGATGAGGCTTGGTTCCATCTTTCGGGTTACGTTAACTCTCAGAATATGAGACTTTGGAATGCAGACAACCCTCACTTCTATATTGAAACTCCACTACACTCACCAAAAATTGGAGTGTGGGCCGCTGTGAGCAGAAGGAGGATTGTTGGACCTATTTTTTTTAAAGGAACGTTAAATGCGGAGAGGTACTGTTTAGAAATCTTAACACCTTTTGTACAAATGTGTATAAATATGGGCCGTCGTCATTTTCTTTAAATAGTGTCTTATTTTTTCCAAAATGTAGTTTCTTTTTGAGATGAAGATTTTTATTCCGGTTTTTTATACACCCGGTAAAAGTACCCATCACAAAATGTGACAGCTTGACAATTCAATGGGGATATAATACATAGATTAGAGAAGTTTTAGGTTACAATATACGATTAAAAATAGAAATACGTTTTTTTTGCTCTGCCAACTTGGATGACTGGATGTCACGTTATTTCAGAAACTTACCCTAATTACGGTACTAGAAAAAAATATTTATTGTTTTGCATTGTCGACCTAGTTAAAATAAGATTAAGCGCCGCCTCTGATTTACACAGATACTCCAGTATCTGGGCCAGTTACACGCTAAACTTTAAAACTTAATTACATCGTCACATTTTCAAGGCATGCCCTGTAAGAAGCAAGAAGTTTTCTCGGCGAAATTCAGTCCTGCATCATCCCCAGTTCGCAGAATAAATCGTCAATATTCCATGCCACGTATCCTCCGCTAATTGATAAAAATAAAAAAGGAAACGAGACTCCGAAACTCCCTGAAGTAAAACTCCACCACACTACTCTGATTTATAATTGAGTTTCGCTAACGCCAGGGCCCCAAGTAAGTTTAATAAAATTTGCCAGTGTATTTCCAAGGAACATGTTATGTAGTCTTGGATATTATTGGTTTTGTCGAGGGATAAACTGATTACTGTCACTTTAACGATGTTGCGTCACTTCGCCGGCGAAGAACCGATCAATTAGTTTCGTTACGTCCCGCCATGTTGCGATAATAATACTTGTTTTCTGTAAATCGTAAAAATACCGTGTAGCGGTAACGATGTTTTCGGTAAAAACAGAACGGATTTAATAATACGTGCTTATCGATTGTTTAGCGATAAGTAATCTAAAATACAAACGATTGATTCTTACAGTGCGTCAAAATAATATATCCTTATTACAGTCTAACCAATAAATAATGGAATGAGCTATCGGAATTATCGATATTCACTCGGTAGATTCAAATATGTTTAAAACTAATATTTTAGGTAATTAATATTACTATTAAAAATTCAGTCACATATTCACCTGGAGTGGGTACTGGAACCTTCGGCGTAGAAACAAAAAACTGGACGTTTTCCACGAAACACCTAACTACTACACTTTTCTTGACGCGCGTTTCGCCAACCAAGTTGGCATCTTCAGGAGAAGATTAAAACTAAATTCTAGCCTACACACTTGCACTATTTATACCAAATTTGTTGCCACGGTTTACTGAACCGTAACTGTCTTTGTTTATCAGAGCAAACAGTGAACTGGTGGGTATCGGACCATTGTCCTTATTCATACTATTGTTACACTTAATGATTTCTAAACTTTCAAAAGCATCCAATTGTCTACTGTTTGTTACATTTCCAATTAATTTTAAATTAATTTCAAATGAGCCATGTGTTCTTTAAATCTAGTCAATATATATATTTTTGTTTGCCCAATATACTTTTGATCACAATCTTTACAACTTATTTCGTATATTCCTGACTTTTAGTTATTGTCGATTTTGTCTTTGGGGTTACCCAAAAGCGTCTGTAGTAACATATTCACGTTGGGTTGATAAAAAATAATTATTTTTTTACAAGTCACTAAATAAATAATGTTTAGTCGCCAAGTTTTAGTCTACGAGGTGTGTAAATTAAGTAATGAGATTGGCAACTTAGTGTCCGATGTAGCAACACTGCGGGGACGAGACTTGGAAGAGCGGTAGATTAACATGTAATGGACCTTCAGTACAAGTTTGAACTTGTTAGAGTCATTTGTTTGTTCTTTTCGACTGTTTTCGTAAACCGATTTTTTCTAGTGCGTCTTAAAAATGAGTGACATTAATTTTGAGCAACGGTGTGCTATTAGGTTTTGTTTTAGGCGTGGACACAGCGCAACGGATACTTTTGAAAAACTTCAACACGGCTACGGAGACAGCGGTTTCTCAAGAGCCCAGTTTTTTCGGTAGTTTAAGGCATTCTCAGAAGGAAGAGAGTCGATTGAAGATGAACCACGTATCGGAAGGCCTTCATCTTCAAGAACCGATGAAAATGTCGATAGAATATGGGATCTTGTGCGTTCAAATCGTCGGTTGATGACAAGAATGATCGGGGACGAGTTCAATTTGAATCACCACTGTTCTTCAGATTTTGACTAACGAACTGGGGATGAGAAAAAATCTTCGCAAAAATGGTTCCGAAGAACCTTTCGCAGGAACAAAAGTATGTCAGGAGAGAAAGGTGTCGTGACTTTTTGGAATCGATTGAAAATGATCCCCATTTTATGGAACATGTCATTGCTGGTGATGATACTTGGGTGTTTGAGTACGACCCGGAAACCAAGCGCCAAAGCATGGAAAGGCACACTTCAAGCTCTCCAAGACCCAAAAAAGCCAGAATGAGCAAGTCAAATATCATATGTATGCTGATTTACTTTTTTGATAGCCAGGGAATTGTATACAAAGAGTTTGTGCCGCCAGGTCAAACAGTAAATCAACACTTTTACACAGAGGTTCTTGAAAAACTTCGAAAAAGGATCATGCGTGTGAGACCAAAATCAAGAACAACTGGATATTGCATCACGACAATGCGTCTTGTCACACAGCCATTTCAGTAAACGAGTTTTTAGCCAGTAAAGACATTCATGTGGCTCCTCAGCCTCCTTATTCGCCTGACTTGAATTCTTGTAACTTCTTTCTCTTCCCGAGATTGAAAAATCACCTCAAGAGAAGTCATTTTGGGACCATAGAAAACATTAAAACTGCTGTAACCGACCAGCTGAAGGTTATTCAAGTATATGAGTTCCAGCACTGCTATGAGGAATGGAAGAACTCTCCAGTTCTGTGTGGCTTTCATTGCTCAGTCTCATTGCTCAATTTACACACCTCGTAAGTGTGCAAATTACTGTCAAATATGAGTGCCAGATTCATGCAATTAAAAAGAAAATCTTTTTTAAAAGAAAAAAAGCCAATGGGCTTAATTCACACTCTAACACTATTCCGCTTATTCAAGATTTGTAGTTTTACAAACCAAATAAACGAAAATTCAGCCACGGAGGTGTGAATGTTTTTGTGGCTATTTTAATATAATGTTTGTATTCCTGTAATTCTGGGCTTTCTGACGACATCTCTCTGGAAAATTAAGATAGAAAATTGTAGTTTGGAATCCCCTTGAATTCTTGACCTCTATCTCCCAGCATGGAAACCCCAATAGCCACTCGTAACAAGCTTCATACCGGCTCATGATTGCTCCTAATTAGCGATGGCTCATTCGATAATAGCGAAATTCCATCATCAGTTTCCATAAGCACTGATTGTCGTACATCCAGGTAATTTCGTTAAAATTGTTCCGCTTTATTTACCGCGCTATTAACACAGTTATCGACAACCCGACTAGATTTTGACCCTGGTAATTGTCACGTTTTCATTAGATAATAATGTAGTATCGTTGTGTAGTTGTCGCATAAAATCACAACAAATCACAAACGTCCTACTCGATTATTGTTAATTATTTTTGGGTTAAATTCAATTATCAATTATGCTTTGTTTCGATAACGTTACACTGCAGAATTATCTGTTGTACGAAACATGTACTGTAAAATCGATTTGGTTCAATTAACTGATAAATTTTATCTTTATCTCCAGGAAAATTATTGCATATAATACAGTGACATATGTGTATAAAACAGCCCTGCGAAGGTCAGGAAATAAATAATAAGCGTCCATGCCTTATATAACTTTCAGTGGTCAATTCTAATTCGAATTTTTGTACTGGCTTGTAAAACAGCTAAAAATGATTTTTCGCACTTTCAGTTTAGTATGTCTCAAAATACTGACACGCTACAGTAACCCTCTAGGCGTATTCGGAGTTAGCATTGAAAATTGCATTATATGTGACTCATATCTTGTCCCTTTCTTTCTTCTCGTACCTCATAATTATTAGTTTGCTTACTGAGTGGACAGCTTCATGAAAATCGGTTTTGTTGGTTTAACTAGATTAGATGAGAAGTACAGGAGCCAGATATAGCCTTATTAGCCATCGAAACCTAGTAAAGGCCTACTGTAGAATCCCCACTGGTTTCAGAACACCTTATCGGTTTCCTGGTCCTTTCACACCTCGTCGGACTCCATAGGCTTTTAATTTTTTGGCCTATAATTTGAAAGCTGCTTTGTTAGTCTTCACAATTACGTACCAGGTGAACTGAGGTTACGTTTTCCTCCATGCAGAATTTACATTTTGTCTCCTCTACCAGGCGAATATAGACTATAATTTAGAATAGATTTAGAATATTTAATAGGTAATATCTTGTCAGTAGATTTACTATATAATCGTAGATATATAGTAAATTAGATTATATAGTTTATATAGTAGATTATATAGTAGATTTGCTATATAATAATAGGTCTTTGTGAATTTTGGTGATCGTTCTTTTATGAACTGCTTCTCCTGGAAGGTTTGTTCACAATTCCAATGGTTGCACAGTCACTTATCCATTTATATATTAACGTTCCTATACAAGGTTTTTCCACGCCACAGAAAGGCTCTGGTCTATTATGGTTTAATGTTGGTCCTCTGGTATTAATGTTTGAAGTCTTCTTTGGTTAGTTTGTCAGCCTTTTTGTTGTCTTTATGTTCTTTGTTTCCTGGTACCCAAGCCAATGTCACGTTTTTTATCGTCTTCACGCAGTCCCATACTAATTTTGTTGAAATTTGCCTGTAGCTGATTAGTTTGTGCCAGTGGCGCAGCCAGAAAACATTCTTGGGGGGGGGGCGAGTCTCCCAATTAAGTTTTATTTTCTTTGTAGTAGCATACACAATATGATATTATTCCGTGAAAACAAAAATCTTGAAAAGTGTGTTTTTATTAATGTCTATTAAACAATGATAAACGTATAAAAAAAAAAACAAAAATTATGCAATTAAGTATGAATATGCATGATTTTTTGTTGGTTGCTGGCTAGCTTGGGGGGGGGGGGTGTTGTGCTGTAGTGCTGCTTGGCTATTGAAAAATATGGCAATTGACTGGTTCTGAGTTTTCTAGCTACTTTCCATAGCACAATATTGGATTATGGCCTCTCTCGCCTGAAATACTGTTGCATATTTTCCTAGATTTAACGAGATGTTTCTACTACGTCTTGTCCCGTAAATACTGGCTTCCACTGCTTGTTCTGTTTTGGATACTAGCTTCTCTATGCTTAGATCTCCATTATCCCAGTTTCTTCGAAAGGAACTTCGTAACCCTATTGTTTGTAGGAGTTCCAAGAATAGTGTTTGCCTTCGATTCGGTGTATACTTTCTTCTGGTTTATTCCGTATTGCTGCCCTATTGGCAATGGATCAGATTTAATATCACTGCAAATTTAGTAGGTCTTTTTTGCGGGTTGCGAACTTTTTATGCCAATTTGGTTAATTAAATGTTCTTATATTAAATATTTATATTCTTACGGTTACGATAATAAATATAGATTTTTTTCGGTGAAATTGACACTTTTGGGGTCAAATATTCGCCATTTAACACACAGGCGCTAAAATTTCCTCTTATAAAAAGTCTTCTCACCACTCGAGGCAATGGATCGAGAGATCCGTGGCCATCCCCTCATGTATAATACATTTAAAAGCGAAAAAGTGCCCCGGAATAGTAAGTGGAATAATAAGTACGACGGCTGCAGAGATATCCTCGGGAAAACATGTCTACATTAATGTTGCGAGCATAGGCGTAGCATAATAGGTAGTAGATCTGAAAAGTCAAAACTGTACTTATAGAAGAAAAACACAAATGAAACAAATACATGTAGAAAATAAAAATCGTTGTTCTGATTTAAGTAGGTGCACAAATAGTTTTTGTTAGTACCGATTACTATACCGGGTGTCCCGCGGTGGAGCTACATCGATATGCCAGAAACATTAGATATCAAAATTCTGAAAATCTAGTTTTAAATATAGTAGATATGTTTTATTTTCTATTTTATTTTGCACATCCAAATCTGATTTTTTATATTGGTTATTTTTTTTATCAGTTTTATATAAGTATGATGTCCAGATTCAATCGTTATTATATTCAAATTAAGTTTTTCCTTTCATTCAGATATAATTGTCAAATTTGAGTATCTGAACATCTAGAAGGCAATAAAATGCTTTAGAAATGTATACTACAGTGTGACATTCCTGCATTTATTTTTAAAGCAATTAAATACTTAATTTGGAAATAAAATAAAACCATTAAATTATGTATAGAAAATACACAGAAAGTTATGAAAAATAGGTTTTTGTACGTTTTTTTAAATATTTTTTTTGCGAGCAAAAAGTTAGATACGGGCATGAGAGTTTTATTAAAATAAAGTATATTCTACGAATTACTGAAACACACTACGCAACGAATGATAGTTGACAAAAGATCAGCACTTTTCTTACGGTTCCCATCCGTCATCTGTGATCAAAAACATTAATTGTTATTTTAAAAAAATTCTGGATATAAGTATATGATTTAATTAAACATGAAATGTCTCAGTAGAATCAAAAAATGTTGTAAAGTACAGGGTGTTCCATTTAAAATAAGCTTAAGTTGCCAACTACTTCCGGTTAAAAGGAAAGTTCGAGACCTCTTACAATATTTTAATTAAATATGTACCTGTATATTTTGTCACCAAATGTTTAAAATTTTAATATCCATAGTTTTTAAGATGAGTGCCCACAGTGAGACACCGTGTACAGGAAACTGAAAAAAAAATTCTTTAATAACCGATCTTGTAAACATTTCTTCAAAAATAAGTCATAGTAATATGCATAATGTTTATGTAATTATGAGATCAATACGTGAACTGATAGTAAACGCAAAAAGACAAACCTTCATGATATTGACGTATTCATGAAAAAACATACACAAAACAAAATAAAATGGGTTATTAGATAACATAATTTGTTTATATGTCGAATGAAAAGTTAAAATATTAGATTAATCAAACACTAAAAAATGATTCCAATATTATGTTAACTCTGAATCCTACCCGCTCTTCTTTAAAGTTCTCAGATATTTCACAACATATGTAGATTCTAGAGAAGCCCCGCATTCTACGCCCCTGGCAGCAAGCAATTCAGACTCTCCCGTGTAAAAAATGTGTGACCCAGAACTTCCGTACAACCTTAAAACTTTTTAAGCGACATGTCATCCCGGATTCGCGGAAAAAACTTTCAGCAAAAATGGGGGAGCAGTTCTCTCCCTGGATTGCGTTAAAACAACAATGGGCGGCGAAGACAAGGAGAAATGTGTCCTTTCATGTGTCACATGTACAATGCAGAAAGTGGGGGCGAGGTGGGGAGGATAAATGATTCGTAAAAGCAATATTACCAAAAGAAGCAGTAGGAGACTCAAAAAATTCAAAGACAGTGGATTGATGGTCTCCTTCAAAGATCAACTTAGATGTTCACATCACCTATTTTGGTTGTGTACAGGGTGTTGCTGAAATACTTTTATAAATTTTAATGGGTAATACGAGATGTGTAAATTAAACAATGAGACTGTGACTACGGAGACAGTGTTTCTTCAAGAGCCCAGGTTTTTCGGTGGTTTAAGGCATTCTCAGATTGAAGATGAACCACGCAGCGGAAGGCCTTCGCCTTCAAGAATCGATGAAAATGTCGATAGAATACAGGATCTTGTACGTTTAGATCGTCGGTTGACGACAAGAATAATCGGGGAAGAGTTAAACTTGAATCACATCACTGTTCATTAGATTTTGACTAACGAATTGGGGATGAGAAAAATCTGCGCAAAAATGGTTCCAAAAAACCTTTCGCAGGAACAAAAGACATAAGGAGAGAAAGCTGTCTTGACTTTTTGGAATCGATTGAAAATGATCCCCATTTTATGGAACGTGTCGTTACTGGTGATGAGACTTGGGAGTTTGAGTACGACGCGGAAACCAAGCGCCAAAGCATGAATGGCACAATTCAAGCTCTCTACGACCCAAAAAAGCAAGAATGAGAAAGTCGAAGATAAAATGCATGCTGATTTGCTTTCTTGGTAGTCAGGGAATTGTCCACAAAGAGTTTGTGCCTTCAGGCGAAATAATAAATCAACATTTTTACAAAGTAAAAACATTCATGTGGCTTCTCAGCCTCCCTTATTCGCATGATCTGAGTCTTTGGGATTGATAAATCACCTCAAGGGGCGTCATTTTGGTTCAAACGTCTGTAAAATTGTAATTCTATTCGAATACAAACGTTGACATTTTAGATTATTGCTGGCATCAACTGCTTTGCACCGATCTTTGAGACGAACTTCGCAACATAATTTCCGATCTTTCCTACGCGGCCAATAAAACTTCAATAGGAAATATAAAACTACTGGGTTAGGCCTTAAAAATATTTTTATTATGTAGCGGCCTTAACATTTGATTAGGGCTGCCGGAAAGTCTGGTGCCGCGGCAGTAAACCGGTTTTTTATGACCCCGTGCACCCGCCTACTGTCTACATAAACCGGAATAATCCCTCATCGTATTAAGGCAATTTATTTTTTCCTTCGGCCCACCTCAGTTTTCAGTTTCTTGTTTCTCGGCGTTGATTGCCTTCTGTTTGTTTGTTTGTAGTTTGTTGTTCCTTTCTTATCTCTTCCTCAATATTTGTGCCCACGCATTCGCCTTATTTATCATCCGGCCACATAAAGTTTGTTGCTAATTTATGTGCCGATAATACCCCGGCTTTGGGGAAGGAATTCTCGAAATTTCGATATGCGCATGTCGAACAACGAAAACGAAAGGAAAATATAACAGGCCTGCAATCGTAGGTTTGGCCAGTTAAATAAATCAAGCAGTCAAAAAATGGCAAAGGTTTAGGATTTTTTTGACTGATATTCATTAATTACACAGGACTACAACACTGACAACGTTTAACACGAATCAGACCTCAGTTTCCTCGTTTCCCGCTAGTTTGTTTTTCTAACCTCAAAAAAACGCATTATACATGGTTAATTTGATTACACAAGCACACAGAGCCAGAGAAGCCATACCCCTCTACGTTTCTCAACGCGCTGAATCAAATTCTGAAGTCAGGATACATTTACGACTTTCAGTTCTTCCCTAGAAACAAAAATCCCTATGAAAAACACTAAATCAGAAACCATGTCATATAATTGACGAGCTTGTGACTGTAATACTACGGGGATGATCTAACAATAACCCTAAGCCTCAGAAACCTTCATCTCTACGACACACATACTCAGAACCCCATAACTTCAAAAACCTTACCCTTAAAAAAAATTTACAAACACCCCCCCCACTCGAACTTCAATTTCAGAAATCTTAAACCATATAACCCCCAAGCTTTATACTCAAGATAATTAGACTTTCATAACCACGTAATCCAGAGCTGGCTGACTTCCATAACCTCGTGATCCAGGATGGCAGGACTTTCATAGCCATGAAATCGAATGCGTGCAGACTGTTGTGGAATTTTGAGATTAATGGGTTTGAGTTTGAGGTTATGGCATTTCAGATCAATGGAATTTCGGGTCTAGGAGTTTGAGAGTCATGATTGAATCATATTCATGTATTTTCATCACGCTGTTGTGTCCCAGATTTCGCAGTGCTTACTTATAAGGTTTTTGAATTCAAGGGTTTGGAGTTATGGGATTACGAAATTTTGGAATTCCACGGCTAAAAAGTTGAGAGTCATGATTGGATCACATTCATGCTACATAATTTGCCGCGCTCTAGCAGTTGCAAAACACAGGTATACCTAGGGTGTTTTGAGGTTAAGATTTTTGAGGTTATGGGGTTTTGAGTATGTGTGTCGTAGGGTTAAAGGTTTCTGAAGTTTAGGGTTATTGTTAGATCATCCCTGTAATATTACAGTCACCAGCTTGTCAAGCATATGACATGGTGTCTGATTTAGTGTTTCACAGTGATTTTTGTTCCTAGGGGAAAATGTATCCTGACCTCAGATTTCGATTCAGCGCACTGAAAAACGTAGAGGGGAATGGTCTTCTTTGGCTTTGTGTTTTTCAAGCTACCGTGTAAAATGTGTTTTTTTTTGTAGTTAGAAAAAAACTAGCGGTAAACAAGGAAACATTTCTTACAAATTATAAAACACTAGCAACGTTATTGTCAAATACCATCCAGTTTGTTTGTGGTCAGAGCCTCCTTCAATTAATACAGTGCCTTTTAAACACGATATCAATACAGAAAAATCAAATATCCTAAAAACTATCCTTTTTTATATAGTTGGAATATCCTTTGTTCCAACTATATAAAAGTAGTTATTTACAAACGGCCTTATTGAATCATACTAATAATTATTTTGATAATGCTAATATGTGATAGGATCCGTCGTTTTGACGTCGACGACGGGCTGTGTCAAATAATGCTTCAATTAGTCTTGTAACCGTGTCCTTGACTTTCTTGCCGAATTAATTGCATCTAATTTTTTTACCAGCTTATTATGGAATAATCAAATATTAGGTTGTTCTGCCTTTTTAATGTTCTTCTGCCTTCAAGTAGCGCTATCGTAACGCCATCTAGCATCCATATTTTTGCATCATTTTGATTTATCATACTACACGTCTTCAAATGATACTGACAAAAATTAAATTTAAAGAAGCCGCCAATTTTATAGCTCCATTTGACAATGATTTTTATCTGCTCTACCACATTAATCTACTTGAGCATATTACTTCAGGACATTAATCTACTAATAAACGTTTTAAAAGTGTTAAAACAAACAAAACAAGAGTAAATTTAAAATTCTCATAATATTTTAATAAGAACAAACATGATAAGACTTTGTTAACAGTCGGGTAAAGATTTTTGTATTATATTTTAGTTCATTCTTTACTGCTTTTTTTCGGTAATAATATATTATTATATACTACATATTTTGCTTTGTACTATGGCTGTATGTGATGACGTATTAAAACATATGAATTTCCCAAAGTTTTAAAAAATTGTCAAAATTGAGTCTCAGATTTGAATGTTTTCCTTTTTGAGAAGGTGTACACATCTTTTCACTACTTGTTTAAAAAATTTGTTTTCGGTAGTGTACACAGGCCTCAAGTTAGAGTACCATTTTTGTATTTCTTTCGATTTCGGCCGGTTAAACAGGGTGTACAAAAATCATTCTTGGTTGTACAAAAATGTACAAAAATCACTTTATATGATGACGTATAAACATATGAATTTTTCAAAGTTTTCACAAATTGTCAGGATTGTGTACGACTTTTGACACTCGATTTTTTCATTTTTTGAAGGGTGTACAAAAATGTACAAAATTCGATATTTTTAATGGTATAATTAAAATTTGTTTTTGGTAAAAGTGTACACAGATCTCGAGTTTGAGTGCCATTTTTTATTTCGATTTCGGCCGGTTAAACAGGGTTCACAAAAATCATTCTTGCTTGTACAAAAAATGTACAAAATTTGTACAAAATTCTCATGTGGTCTTTGTTTGATTTCGAAAAAATGGTACTCAATCTTGGGGCTCGAATGCTGCCTTTTGACTGTAGTAGCTTCGTCTGTGTTCTTTCATCCTATTTCGGAATTTCTTTCTGTTTGCCCAATATTCAGTGTCACGTCCATTAAGTCATTTGTAGGCCCAAGGAGTTGTATATAGTTTTACGTAGGGTGTCTCACGTTTTTATAGCGGCGAGCCGCGACGATGTCTGGCTGAGCAATTAGCTGGGGCGGGCGGAACACCGAGGACACTTTAAGAATTCCATCGCGGGGAGATTTATTCGGCGGGTTAAACGGCTTAGCTCCGCCGGACGTATTAACGTTATGAATTATGGCGTGATATTTTTCTTGTTTTTCCCGGAGAAGTTTCCAACTAAACTCGTTAAGCTGCGAGGTTTATGTCAAAGTTTCAAGATTTGTTTTTAAGGCATTAGACATTTCGAGTTATTTTCAATATATATCACCTCGAGGCGAGATTTGTTTTTTTTTTCTTTGGAACGGCGAGAATCTCGCGTCGATATCGCAAAAAGGGCACATAGATCTTGAGAGAATTAGTTTTTGAAGCTGCAGTTAGCACCGATGGTAATTTATCCTGGTGTAGTACCGACTAATTGAAAACCAACCGTCAAGATCACTCCTTTTCTCTGAAAATAGTTCCACCCTGAAGTTAGCTAAGCGATGACCTTGAATTCTCCATAAAAAATATAATAATTGATATAATAAATAACACAGGACCACAATTTTTGTTTTTACGCACAAAAGATTAGGTGTTTCATACGTATTTTTGGTCGCTGAAGAAGAATCCGTTGTCCGTTTCCCTCTATCACGTCTGGATTTTGCTTAAATCAAGGAAATAAAACCTCAAAAGCATGTAAAAATAAAGCAGCATAAAAAAAACAAAAAGTTTTGTAGCAAAAAGGCATTATACCATTCCATATGATTTTTTTGTATACTGAAGACGATTTTGAGATCAGAATTGTTCCATAGGCCGTGCATTAAGACATAACCTCAAAAAACATCTTGAAATTGAAAAACAAAAAAAATAGTGAGAGGCTAGGGGACTCACCTTTTAAAAAAAGCACGTTTATATGGAAATATTTTATACTTCGAGACGAGGTTGACTGCTTATAGTGCTTATACCTCTAACAAAAGTATTCATTTTAGTCAATTTGGAGGTTATGTCTTAATACTCAGCATATACAAAAATTGTGATGTACAAGACGTTTTCAGCACACCAACAAACATTTGGCATGGAATCTGACATTTCTACTACAAAACTTTTTTTTTAAATCTTAATTTATGTAATGTCACATTTTGGTCATGTTTTTTACCCGCTTTTTTTGGAGGTTATGTGAAAATCTGTCCTCGAATTTTTGTTACTTTTAATCATATATTCGGATTAGACGCTCCAAAATGTATATACGCACGCTCGCCAGCTTAAACTTCTAATTTACTTGATAAACGTATTTATGTTTTTCAATTTCAAGATGTTTTTTGAGGTTATGTCTTAATGCACGGCCTATGGAACAATTCTGATTTCAAAATCGTCTTCAGTATACAAAAAAACATATGGAATGGTATAAGCCTTTCTGCTACAAAACTTTTTGTTTTTTCTGCTGCTTTATTTTTACATGCTTTTGAGGTTATATTTCCTTGATTTACACAAAATTCGGACGTGATAGAGGGAAAAGGACAACGGATTCTTTTTCAGCGATCAAAAATACGTATAAGACACCTAATCTTGTGTCTTAAACTAAAAAAATGTGATCCTATGTAATTGAACCTCCATAAAAAATGACTAAGGGCCCATGCCCACGACGCACGTTTCACAAATGCACGGGCATTATATGGAGACATCCAAAAAAAACGTCATCAAAGTTGGCCGAGAAAAAAAAGACGTATTTCTAATCTTGATCGAATTTATAACCTTATTTATTTGTCAAGACTGTCACATCATATGACAGCCATTGTTTATTTTACAAATTGTGACAGTCACTTGTCAAAAGTTTGACATAACCGAAAAGCTTAGACATGATCGCTATTTCCATCTCTCTCGTTCATAGCCAGAGTTGATGACGTTTTTTTTGGATGTCTATATTTACGTTGCGTTTATTCATACTTTATATTTATATTATATTTCATTATATTTTGACTGGGCCATTGTCTCTTTTAATATGGCAAATATGAAAAAAAATAACATAAAAGGCGCATTAAAGGTTATGCCCAATTTTTACAAAAAATGTAATATACCTAAACTATTTATACAGGGCGCGTTAAATAAAATATTTTAAAATTTAAAAGTACGTTTTAAACTTTTTCCTTCGGCAGCTCTGTGTTATTTATTACTATTTTATATAAAAATCGTTAGCTTTGGTAACATCAAGGCCTTCAAGACTAAGAAAACCGTCATAAAGATCCCATTTGCGAGAAACGAAACATAGAACCTCGCGGTGGAGCATCAGAGCGAATATTGTAATTTGAAGAATGGCCCCTCGTGAGAGGGATATAAATTATTGTATTTCTCCTTCGAAAAAAAAAAAAAAAAAAAAGGGAATATTATTCCATCTCCCCGCTTCGCCTACGCAACACGCATCACGCAAAATCGTACGAATACCACATCCATCATTGCAATATTCCGGCTAAACAATGGAAGTTCGCCCACATTTTTGCGTAAGCCAACAGAGCCGGCAGCCTATAGCGCGATTTCCATGTGTATTATTAATAAATACGATGGCGGATTACGAATTTATTTTTAAAGAGATCGATGAGGTTACGTGTAACGACTGAGGTCTTACTGTGACGGAATGTATTCGCAATTGGATTGAGTAGGAATGTCGGGTAACAGTTTCATTAAGATACTACGGATTGCATGTACGATTATATTGAAAATGTTACGTTTTTGGGTTTTTGGAGGGCAGGCGATGGTAATAATTATAGTAATAACTGTTCAAAGTTATATTCATAACGCAAGTTGAATTAACTAGAAGTAGAAACGGTCCTGCAAATAATCTTGTTTTGGTCTACGAGATAAATATTTTTTTACTAAAACAGTGATTTTTGGTTATATGCGAGTTGAGTGATATGTGACAAAGACAGTGACAACGATAGGGTCCTCAGTATGAAATAAAAAAGATGATATTAAAAAAAAAACACTTGAGCACGAAGTGAAAATCACATAAAGTATTAATTTAGCCGAGGTTTTGAGAAATTGTCCTTCGAAAGTGTAAATAATTGAGCCAAAATGTGGTAAGACCGCCGTAATCGTCATGCAATTATGCTTTAATAACGTTTTTTAGGTGAACTTTGGTCTACATTGTTATAACTCAAACCCAAGAGAATTTCCCCTACCTATATCATATTTCTTTGTCACCTTTACCTTGCAGCTAGATGCCGGTATAATTTGCCAATGCGTGGCGGAAAAGTGATCCAAACAACATCCATGCAGAAAAACGGATCGGTTTCGCAGGATCAGGATCTGGAATTTGGATAAGTAAGCTCAAAATTGGTGCGTTAACAACATTGGGCAACCACGGCACAATATTCCAGAGGGATATTCACGCGTTAACGACAGTAGGAGATAACACAATGTAGGAATTATCCATATACAACCAAGAGGTTGTACTCAGCTGGGCTCCCGAGTACAACCTCGTAGTTAAGGGACGTCAGAGTGGGCTGAGTTCCCCCTAAAATTGGTCTGAGACACCTTTATTACATTTACCTCTATTTCTAAATAAAAGTGATAAAACCGACGTATAGAGGTGTAATACCACTTGCGGTTCTTTGCGGATAATAATAATTATAATAATAATTATAATAATTAGGACTATCTTTTAATGTCATTAGAAATGGCCAGAAGGCAATATTGTTACAAACTTGCCACATTGTAAGAAAGGTTTTGGGATAGGATGAATTTCCTCCCCTCGCCTGAGCCTAATTTCTGCTGGAGGCGGGGATGAGATATCAAGCTATCACTGTCTGCAGCAGGAATGGGTGAATGTTTTCCAGCGTTTACGCTGAGAAGTGTGACTATAAAGTCGGCGAAATTATAATAATAATACTCACCCTATAATTACTCCGAAGAGTAACCCTTTAGGTCCTCTCAGGGGAGGGGAGGGGAGTGCGGGAAGGAGTGGCTATTATTATTATTTGCCTTGGCGCACTGGGAGCGATTGAAGATTATTTCGGTAACGCATTTGCTTTACAGTTCTGAGGAAACCCAGAAAACTCAGAACCAGAACATTATCAAATCTAACGCATGTGCGGTTGGATTGGCATCTATGCATCCACACCTATACACTAGTGTATTAGTGGTTGCATATCAAGTCCTGACAGAGAAAGCGAGACAATTAAAAATCGTCTTTCCAGGCCGGGACTCGAACAACGCGCACAGAGGTATCGCGATTGGAAAGACGGTGCTTTAACCCACTCGGCTACCCGTGCCCCCATGATGAGATATCATTCAAAATTTTAATAAGAACCATTTATTTCACTGCACCTTTTAACACTTAAATCTCATCGATCGGGCGATTTTCTAAGATACGTGTTGCTTGAAAATTATTCGGAACTCGAAAGAAAAATTAAAGCTCTTTGCGTGCATTTCGTTAAAACAAAAAATAAGATGATTCCATCAAGATTACACAACACCACAAAAAAAAGTGAAAAGTACCGTTCATAATCGTAATCAAACTTATGTTTTTGGGGTCGCTGAATCCGAATCCGAAGCTCGTTTTGCCCCACCACGTCACAATTTTTTTTTATTCTCAATAAGCTGGAGAAAAATGGCAAGAAATCACAAAAAATACTTTAGAACTTCATACCTCTAATCCTATAGCTCTCACAATCAATAAGCTCCAAAGACCCCAATTAACCATATTGTGCAGTCAAACCAAATCAAACCAAAGGTACAGTCATTTAAAACGGGTATTTTAGCCATAAATGGCCAAAAAATCGCTTCATAAATGATCGAACAATGGAGGATTTCTACCAGGGCAAACTGCAGGCCAGACCCCTAATAACCCAATAATCTAATGGCCCCATTTTATAAGTTAATAACTTCGAAATGCCGCACGGGAGACTGACACCCAGAAATCTCAGACTCATCCATGCCTGGAATTAGGTAGCTGAGCCAAAGCTAAGGCCAGAACCCTATTAACCCACAATAACACTACGACATTATAGTGCTTGATTCTTGTGAATCCCTTTGCCTCTTAAGTTTCGGAGTTCTCGATTAACGTGTTCTTTATTCTCTCACATCTCGAAGTACTTCGTTAACTTTAGCTTCTCACGGCTTCTGAATTAGCTAGAAGATTTAGTAAATACTAGCCATATTACACGCATTATGTACAGGGTGAGCCATGTAACTTCCTCACCCCCCCTTATTTCATTAACTACTGAGATTTTTCAAAAAATTAAAAGTTGTAGCATATATAATTTTTTTCAGTAGATTTCAAATATGTCATTGAAAATTAAATAGAAACTAATTTATACGGGGTGCGCAAAAAAGTTTGATTTTTTTTAAATGGAACACCCTATATATATTTTTTTTACATTGTATTAGCTTGTGTTTGTTTGTTAATTTAGTATAGCCAATTTGTAAATTCGATTCTTCATTTGATATAATGTGCCTCATTATGTTAAGCAAATACATTTCTTTGTTTAAATTATTTTTTATTTATTTTGAAAATTATTCTCACAATTATAAGATATGTCATTAGAAGTGCCAAACATTTTTGTTTTATTTATTTCATGGCATACATTGATAGCACAAATTAACCTTTAAATTTTAAACTATTCACGGTATTTTATGAATAACTTTTTTGTTATTGAATAGAAGACACCAGTGGCGGTGAATGATATTTCAGTTAGCCATATCTTGAAAACGACGCATGGGACCACTTCACTTTTTAGGTGATGACTACACCTCTTACAGAAAGGATTTATAGTGAAAAAAATCGAGGAGACGTTTTTCGATTTGTTACAAAATATTTTTGTTTCAAAAAGTTATGGCCATTTTAATTTTGGGAAACAAAATGTTCCTATAAAATTAAAATTAAAATGGCCATAACTTTTTGAAAAAAAAAAATATTTTGCAACAAATCGAAAAACGTCTACTTATATTTGTTTCTAGATTATGAAAAAAAAATATACTGCAAATATCCCACAGAGCGTTACTGAGAACCCAGGGCGTGCTCCAGTGTTTTTGAAATTTTTTTCGCAAAACTTTGCTGACGATTTTTTCACTATAAATCCTTTCTGTAAGAGGTGTATAGTCATCACCTAAAAAGTGAAGTGGGTCCCATGCGTCGTTTTCATGATATGGCTAACTGAAATATCACGCACCGCCACTGGAAGACACAAGTTATAGACATTTTTGAAATTGTCAAAACATGACCAATTCAAATAAAACAAAATATATAGGGTGTTCCATTTAAAAAAAATCAAACTTTTTTGCGCACCCCGTATAAATTAGTTTCTATTTAGTTTTCAATGACATATTTGAAATCTAAGGAAAAAATTATATAGGCCACAACTTTTAATTTTTGAAAAATCTCAGTAGTAAAGAAATAAAGGGGGTGAGGAAGTTATGTGGCTCACCCTGTACATAAGTATGTACGTTCGTGTGCGCGCAGATTTTAACGCATTATAACTCGCGTTGTAATGATCGGATTGAGATTAAATTTTGCATAAATATTGGTGCTCGTAAGTATTCCTTACAGTTAAATTTTCCACCATAAGTGCATTTTTATTCATCGGATTTCGATGAAAATTGACATGAACATTACAATTAATGTAATTTCAAGTGCTATTGAATTTGGTCGCGATCGGACTAATAGCCTGGGAGTTATAGTTAAAAATGTATCTCGTCGGAGCTCCGCGATGACGTTTGTTGTATTCAATCTCTAACTTACAACATGGACGATATTCAAGCAAAATTTCATCATAATGAGATCACTACAACCAGAGTTATATGACTTTGAATACAACAAATGTCATTGCGAAGCTCCGACGAGATACATTTTTTTAACCATAACTCTTACGTTATTAGTGCGATCGCGACCAAATTCAATAGCACTAATGGTTTGAGGTTATATGGTTAATTGGGGCTTATGATTGTGAGGGCTATGGGATTATAGGTATGAAGTTATTGAAGTATTGGGTTATGAGGTATGATTGGGTTCTAGAGAATATTTTTCATATTTTGCCATTTTTCCGCAGCTTATTGAGGATAAAATAAAATTGTGACGTGATGAGGCAAAACGGGCTTCGGATTCGGATACAGCGACCCAAAAAAAATATAATCCACCAAGTTTCGTCACAGGTACACTTTTCACTTTTTTTTGTGGTGCTGTGTCATTATTAGCAGTCCCCAAAAAAATATTGCTGGCTACGACCCTGGCCCTGTATACGCGACGAGCTATTTGCATCGACACCGGAAGAATGAAAATAAACCATTCCGAAATCATAATTAATCGGCAGACACTCCGGGCGAAGTAGCCGGAGCA
Organism: Aromia moschata; assembly: GCA_029963805.1. Classification (NCBI taxonomy): domain Eukaryota; kingdom Metazoa; phylum Arthropoda; class Insecta; order Coleoptera; family Cerambycidae; genus Aromia; species Aromia moschata. The sequence continues at coordinate 1,216,069 of JAPWTK010000086.1, read as the reverse complement.
AATTTAATTATTTTCGGAGGAATTTCGGAGGCATCTGGGAATTAATAACGTGTACTTTTACGCCGGGAATTTATTAAGCACAACAATCCTTCGCCTAAGATCTTTCGTAATGCGCCACATTTTTTTCGCCCGGGTTCCCTATACAACTTACATGTTGGTATTTCATATCCGCGAAATGCTTTCAAAGTGTTTGTTGTAGCGTAATATTGCAACGCCGGTCGAGATTAAAGCTCTATAGGTCTGGAATTTTTATATGTATTAACGTAAACATTCAAGATGAAAATAAAAATAACGCACACATTTTTTTGTAGACTTGTAGACACTGATACGTCTTTGGCTGTTTTGGAGGTGGATATACTTCCATAGTTTTTTTTTCTGTTTACGATCAGTAGCATACCCAAGGGTCCGGGTTACCCCCGCCTCAGATATTTACTAAAAATAAAGAAACGTAGTAATTTTTATTTTATCAACTCTCACCATGTCATAAAGATTAGTCAGATTTTCTCAGATCCACAGCCTCAATATTGACTTTTTTATATAGCTATGATCTTTTGGATTTTTCTATCTAGGCTGGGCAGTGGAACAGTTCATGAATTGAGGCGTTCTAGTCAAGAAAGGAGGTCTAAAGGTTTTGAAGTATATTTTGTGACGTAGGCACTCAGAGGTCTAGCCGAACAATAGCTGCGATGGACAGTCTTATATGCCCTTAGTTTCATATACGTTTGCTTAGTTTCATTTGCAAGTTGTGAAACATATATTTTATTAAGTTAGTGTGATTTAAGTGTTAAGCACATCAAAACTGTATCTATAATATGTTACAACTATTTCTAGTTTGACTGAATAGGTCTTCTGTTTTGAGGAATTGGGTTTTTGTCAGTCTTTGTTTTGAAATGTTTTTCCACCATACCCAGTGACTCGTTATTTATCAATTTACGTATTTATGTTTTACATATGCAACGAACTGCCACTTCTTTGGCTAATTTATCTGCCTTGTCATTGTTTTATGTCTTTATGCTTGATTGCCAAGCTATTGACACCCTCTTTTGGCATTCTAGTTTGTCTTAATATCCCTACATAGTTCTATACTAATTTTGAGGTAATCTGCCTTGAGCTGACCTTCAGTGCTGCTTGGGTATCGAAATGATGGAAATTGATTGGTTCTCAGTTCTCAACTTAACTATTCAACAATACAGTATTTGGCTGCAGGCACATCAACCTGAAATATTCTTCCACATTTTCATGGAGTTTTGTATTTGGTTTTGATCTCTTGAATCTTCATCCCCACTGTCTGTTCTGGAACGCTATAAGTTTACATTTGTCTAGATTTGGGCTCTAATAATCCAGTCCTTTTCATTTCCCGGCGTGGGAATGGAATTGAATGTTTAGATATAAAATTAATAAGGAATACATCCGGATTATTAGTATTTATATGAATCAAAATTGTTTTCAGTATAATGGTGAATATTTTCAACAATATGAGGGAACGGCAATGGGTAACTCCTTGTCACCTTTCATTGCAAACCTTTTTATAAGTAAATTGAGACGGAAGTAAAAGATAAATTCGAGTATTTCCCTAGAGTCTGGTTCAGGTATGTGGACGATATCTTCGCGGTATTTGATACAAAAGCAATTAGTTTAGATAATTTTGTTGCTAAATTAGATAATCGTTTCCCTACCATAAAATTTACATATGAAATGGAACACAATGAACAGCTACCATTTTTAGATGTATTAGTTATTAGAAATAGTGAAAATAAGTTAGATTTTGATGTATATAGGAAAGAACCGCGACTCTTAGATATATTCCCAACGATTCACACCACCCTTTTCAAATTTTAAACGGTTACTCAGTCCATTTAATAGATAAGTTAATAAGGAAGCATACATTTAAGAGAACCCTGTACAATTCCACAACTTTTCGTAGAGATACTAACAATTCGAAATTTGTTTCGTTGCCGTATGAACCTAAATTCACCCGCGGACTAGATACAATTTTTAAAAATATTAATATCAATTTGGTTTATATGTAATTCTAAAAATAAACTTCAGACGAAAATCGTAATGAGTAGGTATATACGAAATAAGTAGTAAAGATTGATCAAACGTATATTGGGCAAACGAAAAGATCTATTTTGACTAGATTTAAAGAACACATGGCTCATTTGAAATATGGCAGAACGGAAAAATCTTGTGTTGCCCAACACGCTTTTGACAACAACCATAGGATAGACATAATAATTTAAAATTAATTAGAAATGTAACGAACAGTAGACAGTTCGATGCTTTTGAAAGTTTAGAAATCATTAAGTGTAACAGTAGTATGAATAAGGACAATGGTCCGATACCCACCAGTCCAATGTTTTGCTCTGATAAACAAAGACAGATGTTACGGTTCAGTGAACCGTGTCAACAAATCAAGGATAAATAGTGCAAGTGTGTAGGTTAGAATTTAGTTTTAATCTTCTCCTGAAGAAGCCAACTACGTTGGCGAAACGCGCGTCGAGAAAAGTATAGTAGTTCGGTGTTTCGTGGAAACCGACCAGTCTATTTTTCTTTTTTTCCTTTTCATTTGTTTTTTTTATACTTCACATAAAAATATAAATTGTGTTTCGCAGAGCACTGGCGATGACATATCAACAAAGCTAAACAGCAGCTTTCAGAACCGTCACCACTAGGAATTCTCATTATTGAAGGGTGCATTTCATTTTTTATATTAATAAATCCATCCACTTGTTAAAATACATCTAGAGGCTAGCAAAACAAGCCTCGCGTACCGAAATAACCTCACTAAAGCTCATCCGAACAGAAACCTTGTCCTATTTTTCCACACATCCCGCTCCATATGGAAAATCGATAACTATGAACTCGTTAAAAATTACAAACGACAGCAACGAGAACCGGCACCGGCACGTAACAAGTCGTGTCCGGGTCGGTGGTAGAACTGAAAGCGGACACGAATCGAAAATAATTCATCGCGTCCGAATGCAACAAGACTTGTCTTTGCAAAAAATAGCCGGCACGAAAAATTCCAAATATCGCAAAATATCCGTGTGTTCCGTTTCTATTAAACTAATAAATCAAGAATGGACGTGTCCAATTTAAAAACGGATGTGTTCGTGTCGTTGTACATTGTCGGAGGTCGTACAAGTATGGAATGCAATCCGCCCATATTAACTGAGCGTGCTTCCGAACGGGCTGCGTACAGTCCAGTAGGCAGAGACTTGTATATGTTCTTGAAAAATATAGGGCTAGTTCTTACGGTTCCCTATGTATTTTTTTGCGTAGAACACAATGCACGGGGTTAGTAGAGCTGAAGCCGACTGCTAATTTTTTTAAATTAATAATTTGTGAAAAAAAACGTCTTTTTTTCCACATTTTCGCTTATATCTTCGTTCCTTGGCATATTTTATATAGCATATGCATTTAAGAAGTTGTAGCCTATTGAATTTTCAAAATTTTAAGCTCAACCCGAAGTCTCCAAGTGCTTTTGTTACCTTGTAAATGACTGCTGAAGTTGAAAAAGTAGGGGCACGGGTAGCCGAGTTGGTTAAAGCACCGTGTTTCCAGTCGCGATACCTCTGTGCGCGTTGTTTGAGTCTTGGCCGAGGTAGAGGATTTTTAATTGTCTCGCTTTCTCTGTCAGGACTTGATATGCAACCACTAGTACACACTAGTATAGGTGTGGATGCATAGATGCCAATCCAACCGCACATGCCCTAGATTTGGTAATGTTCTGAGTTTTCTGGGTTTCCTCAGAACTGTAAAGCAAATGCGTTACCGAAATAATCTTAAGTCGCTCCCAGTGCGCCATGGCAAATAATAATAATAGCCACCCCTTCCCCGCACAGATCCCTGAGAGGACCTCTGGGGTTACTCTTCGGAGTAATTATAGGGTGAGTATTATTATTATTATTATTATTATTATTATTATAAAAAGTGCTTTTTTTTCACTATTTTTTACCTCGAAAGTAAGGCGACTATGATCACGAAATTTATTGAAGGGACTGCTGTTTGTAGTATGTTAATTTCAGCTTGAGCCGTTCATAACTTTTCGAGTAATTAACGATCGAATTTTTTTGCAAGCCTTAATTAACAATGATGCCATTTCTTTGTTTATTCTGCGATATTGACAGGGTTAGGCTATAAAAATCATAAATTTCTTCAAGTTTGCGAGACTTTTTGAGATTTTGAAAAATATTAATTTGGGCCAGTTTTATAACGTTTTTTACGCGACTACCTTTTTTGACGCGATGTATATATTGTTGGAATTGATAAAATTGAAAGTACGCTTCAAGACGCGTATTTTAAAAAAAATGGGCGTCAAGATATTATAGTCACAATTCCGAGAATTTCGAAGCGGCAACGCTAAAACAATACTTAATACTTTCACTTAGTTGGCGTGAAATGCCCCATATGTCATATAAAATATGCAAAAGAACGGAGATATAAGCGAAAATGTGAAAAAATACTTTTTTTTTTGCAAATTATTAATTTAAAAAATTAGCGGGCGGTTTCAGCCCTACGACCCCGCGCATTGTGTTCTACGCAAAAAAAATACATAGGAAACTGTCAAAACTAGCCCTATATGTTTCAAAAACAGTTTTTAATGATTTTAGCTCCCTGCCTCTGGACTAGTTTTATTCAAGAAGCAGTAAAAACCGTAGTTATCAGTGTCAATTAAAAAGTGTCCATTATCAGTTAATTCAATTAAAAAAGTTAAAAAATGTAAAAGTTACCGGTTGTTGTGTAAAAGTACTTAATTATACCATTACTAGAATATGTTGTACGCATCTTGTGGTCAAACACGGAGACGGTTGCTCCCCACAGAAGAAATTTTAACTACAAAGCTTTAAAAATATTCGGTTTATGACAATTTTCTTAGAACAAAAATGTCTTAGAATTCGTCAAAGAATACTATCAAATTTTTCATTTTTTCAGATTTTTATGACATTTTTCAAAATTTCGATTTCACGATTTTTCAAAAAATCGAAAATCGTTTCGGAACATTCTGAAAAAATATTTTTTGACCAATTCTAAAACATTTTTGTTATTAGAAATTGATTTTTGAAAAGTCTATCGCTTTCGAGAAAAAAAATCTTTAAAAAAAAAATTCAATTTGGCCGCCATTTTGTTTTAGTAACAATTTTTTAGACCTTACTAACTTTATTTATTTTAAGTTTAGACATCGAGGCCACGATCTGGATAGGTTTAAGTTATAAAGAAAAATGAAAAGGGAACGAAGTCATTAAAAAAAATGCAAGCGAAGAATGACGTTTTTTTGGATTAATTTTAATTTTTCCTAGGTTAAATATTTTTTTAAGAATTTTTTACACATCACCATTTGAAAGAGAACCCTCAAAAACATAGGAAAAGGTAGTTTGAAACTTTGTTTTTCTCAAATTCATTGAACGGCATTAACTCGAACTTCAATATCGAAATTCTGTCCTGTGGGAGTATGTACTGGGTTAATCAGCTACATATATAAACTAAGGCTAAAAAAAGTATTTATGTTTCCAGTCTTAGGGAATGACAGACCGGTTTCGCTCTTTTTGGAGCTCGCCGTAGTGGACCAGACTAATATCCCTGAATGAAACATGGTCACAATTGTAGCTCAATTAGAAGCACATTATCAACAAAATTTTGTCAATTTTATAAGGAAAATATGTAGAAAGAAAACACAAAATACTGAAAATCTAATTAAAAAAAAGGAACAATTTAGAAGCTCCATTATCTGCAACCAAATACGTGACACACATTTGAGTGTATTGCATGGTAATTTAGAGTGGACAGACTATGCACATGCCTCGTGATTTCGAGTTGGTTTGTGGAATAAACAAAGGGGGCCGAATATGCATGCTTCAGTTTATTTATTTCCTGTACGTGGACTAGGTCTCTTTGTTGTCGGTTGGGTCACATAGACCAGGGCACAATACTCGTATTGGTTGTTAATTAAGTGCATCTATAGAATATCTGAAGTTTATTATCCTCGAGTCGGATAGCGGTTTAATATGAGTTGTGTTTATCGACTGCTAACGTGAGTTTATGAGGTCGGTAATGCGTACAGAAGCAAATGTCCCGTAGTTAATTTTGAGTTTTAATAGGAACCGTTAAAAATAGATAAAGTTAGAAATGCGTTTTATTTTGAAACCTATGTACATAGTAGGTATATGTGCATTTGAAGTTGATCATTTTTATTTCTTGAAAAGAAGATGTACGAATGATTCTTGAGAATGATCAGAAATCGCAGATTCGGATTTCGATCATAAAAGATCTCATCAGTGTGATTTCTCTGATGGAAAATGACGAGGAATTAGTGTATTGGCTTGTATCAGCATTCGGTATGCTTTCCAAGACGCACTAATTATTGGCAAGATATGGTCGGAAGGTTACATAAGGGATCATGGACGAAAAGGCTCATAGGCAATTATATTTAGGAGTGGCTTAACCTATTAACGCTTGGAATTACATATTTCACATACGCAGCTTTAGACTAATGTAACTCTGCGATTTTGTTGCAGAATTTCGCTGAAATTTATAATCGACTATTTTTGAGAATGCTCTACTCGATTGGTGATGATTGATGGCTTTAACCCATTTCAATCCATTTTTTCTGAAAAATTGTAGAGATTAAAAATAAAAAACGGTTCCTTTCTGGTGACTTTTCTCGAAAAATCTGTAAACGATCTCCAAAATTTTTTAAATTGCCTTGTTCTAGTAAAAAATCGTGTAATTAGACATCAACCTTCAATAATCCATCGCGATACCCAAGGATTTTTCCGCTTCCGGTTCGATATCGCGACCGGAAGTCGGTCATTTTTTTGTCAGCAAAAAAAGTCAATTTTTCTTGTTATATTTTCCATATAAAACGTTAATATTGTCATCGAATCTTTTCAAAATCATCTAGAATTTGAATATTTTCGCCAAAAAGTCGCGAGCGCACCAAAAATGCATTTTGAAGCCATAGGTATCCCACCAGAAACAAGTAAATTTCAATACGAAAATTGTCAACTTCACTGGCGGAATCCAAGTTTAGGTTTTTAATATTGATGCAAACAATTATTACAATGTCTGAAAACTCATCTAGTAATGCCTCAGCATCTAACATGTCAAGAAAGCGAATGAGAATACGCACGGTCGAGATATCAAAATCTGTGACCGAAAAAAAAATACCGAATTTCGGTCGCGATATCTAACCGGAAGCGGAAATATCCTTGGGGATCGCGATGGATTTTGATGTCCAATTACAAATCTTTCACCAGAAGAGGTCAATTGAACAACTTTTTGGAGGCCGTTTATAGCCATTTTTTTAAAAAAGTCACAGAAATGAAACACGTTTTTTATTTTTAATCTCCAAAATTTTCCTGGAAAAACAGATTGAAACGGGCTACAACCATCAAAATCGAGTAGACCATCCACAAAAATAGTAGTATTTGAATTTCTGCGAAATTCTGCAACAAAAAATATGTAATTTCAGGCGTTAATGGGTTAAGTGTGAACATAGAAGGCTAGATTATTACTTAACACCCTTACAGGACATGAATACTTTAGAGCATATACTAGGTTTGCTAAAGATGCTATAGAATATACATATATGTATACTATAATATATTAATAAAACGCATACAATTAATTAGGGAGACACAACGTAGAGAGACCTACAACAACAGAGACCTCAGTTCCAAATTTGTAAATATGTTATTTTTTTATGTAATTTTGGTGCCACCATTTTGGTGCCAGTTTTTGTTGTAATTTTAGTACCATTATGCAATTTGATGGTGTAAATTTGGCGACAGTATGCAATTACTTGATGTAACTTTGGTGCCATTATGCAATATGTTTTAACTTTGGTGTCCTAACAGATCGCTGCAATATTTTTGGATTTAAAAAAAAAATTGCGGGCAGGAGAGGGGTAAAGGGAAGAAGAAACCGTCCTGTGGTGGTTGTTAATTTTTATGCTTTCAGACTGTGCTGTTAGCCGCTTGTTAAACAAAAAATAAATAGGCCTACACCGTTCTGAGTCATTCCATATAAAATCATCTGAAAAAATAAAAAAAAAACCGTTGCCGAACCATATTTAGATTTTGCTCTAACTTTGAGGGACTCTGCTTTAGGGTCCCATAGAACAAAATTTAAGCAAACTTAAATTTTACAATCGCTCTTTTCCGCCTATTCGAATTAAAACTTTTAAAAATCGTCATTTTTATGCTTTATTAATTTTAGCTTAAAATTTTTCTTTTTGTAAGCATAAAAAATTCGATCAGTCATTACCTCCGAATAATGGCAGCGTGTTAAAATTACGTGTGTTTTACTTATTTTTTGTGAATTTTAATCGACGAAAAATTAGGTCAATTTTCGCTATAAAAAAAAACACTTGCACATTCACTAAACATGAAAATAACAAAACCAGCGGTGCAGTCACTTGAAGTTAAAGGTAAGAACTATAGATTCTGTAAGTTTCATATTTTTATCTCGCAGTCAGCACGTTCTTTTCGTAACCTGAATAATGCGATTTTTAAAAATTTCGAAACTTCAAGCAAAGTTTTTTTTATAAGGAGTGAGCTGCTCTGGTCGACTCGTGGCTGTATTTCGTCTATGATATGTACACTTAATTCCTGAGTAACATAAGCTGCTTACTCTAAACAGTCAAGACGCTACAGTCGATTAAAATTCACAAAAAAATGAGTAAAAAACATGTAATTTTAACACGCTGCCATTATTATGAGGTAATGACAGATCGAATTTTTTATGTTTACACTAAAACTGCCATTTCCCCCCTCAAAATGCTTCCTCAAGCGGGTAGATATCTTAAAAAGGAAAAATTTTAGAGCTAAATTTGATAAAGCATAAAAATGACGATTTTTAAAAGTTTTAATTCGAATAGGCGGAAACGAGCGTTTGTAAAAATAAAATTTGCGTAAATTTTGTTCTTTGGGACCCTAAAGAAGAGTCCCTCAAAGTTACAGCAAAATCTAAAATGGATCGGCTTCTTCAATTAGACGATTTCATTTGGAATAACTTTGGTGCGACACCCTGTAGTTTATTTTACTTCGGGTGCTGTTTAACTGTCAAGCGCGCACGTCATCCGTTTGGCGAAGACGCGTTGGCATTCGCCTCGGTCGATGAAGGCGTGCGAAGGGAAAATCTCCGTTCAATTTAGTTTCTTGTTGCGCCACGGCCGGAATGGCCCCGGAAAGGTCCGGATCCGCCGCGGGCCACGGCCGCCCCGATAGCGGCAACTACTCCCCGGGGTCGCGTCGACGCCACCCCCGGGACTGCGGAGGATCCGAACGAAAATTAACGCGTGAGGGAAATCTACGTTGTGGCCTTGCGGAAAAAAAGCTGATCGTGGATGGGCCAAGTTTGTAGGACAAACGCCAAACCAGTGCATATACTTAGCTTTCTGCAAAATATTTGTTTATGTAAGGTAATTTTTTACGTAATTTTGGTGTCGGTATACAATTTTTTGTTGTAATTTTAAGGTCAATACCGAATTTGTTGTGGCAATTTCGGTGCCATTAGATACGTTAATAAGGAAGCATAGATTTAAGAGAACCCTGTACAATTCCACGACATTTCGTAGAGATACTGACAATTCTAAATTTGTTACGTTCCCAAATGAATTTACCCGCGGACTAGATAAAGTTTTTAAAAATACTAACCCTTAGCTGCACCACTTCAATTTTGTAACATAACTGCACATGGGGTCTTCCAGGACCCCAAGTTGAAAAATTGCTTAAAAAAATTCTTCTATCTTCTATATAGGACTACAGAACTGTACAAAAGTGTTAATTGGTACATTATGGACTAGAAAAATCAGCCATACTAGAGATTCAACTCTTTTTTCCACAAGGATAGAGAAAATAAGTGAAGAAAATTCTGAAAATGCATTTTTTCCTTTAAAATTCGTAAAACTCTTATTTAGTTATATGAAGACTTGACATTGTAGGTAATGGTGCATTTTAAACTTAATTTAAAAAAAATAAACACAGTATACCTAAGGGCTTCTTTCAACAAATATATTTATTCTTGCAAAAAACTACAATCAAAAATATAAAAAGATTTTTCCATGCATATTTTTTATGCATATTTTTTATGCATATTGTATATGCATATTTTTTTGCATATTTTTTATGCACGAAACATAAATGTAATATACTGACAAGTGTTCGTTTTATTTTTGTGATGTAAAAATTTTTAGATATTTTAGGGGATTTAGAAAATTTTAGTGGATAGACGTAAACTGTATGCGCGCGCGGTGACCGGGATCCCACCACTACTTACTTTAAGCGTTCTACTTCTAAATCAGGCCATTAGTTTTATGATATTTCGAAATTTTAAATAATTAAAAGTACTTTTAAAAAAGGATGAGGTCCCTCAGGACCCCCAGGTGTAGCTTAGGGTTAATATCAATTTGGTTTATAACTCTAAAAATAAACTACAGACGGTTTTGGGCAACCCCAAAGACAAAATCAACAATAAAGAAAAGTCAGGAATATACGAAATAAGTTGTAGAGACTGTGATCAAAAGTATATTGGGCAAACACAAAAAATCTATTTTAATTAGATTTAAAGAACACATTGTCCATTTGAAATATGGCAGAACGGAAAAATCTTGTGTTGCCCAATATGCTTTTGACAACAATTATAGGATATACATAATAATTTAAAATTAATTTGAAATGTAAGGAACAGTAGACCGTTGGATGGTTTTGAAAGATTAGAAATCATTAAATGTAACAGTAGTATGAATAAGGACAATGGTCCGATACCAGTCCACTGTTTTGCTCTGATAAACAAAGATAGATGTTAGGTTCAGTGAACCGTGGCAACAAATTATATATAAATAGTGCAAGTGTGTAAGTTAGAATTGTGTAAGTTAGAGTTTTAATCTTCTCCTCAAGATGCCACTTAGTTGAGCGAAAAGTATATTAGTTTGGTGTTCATGGAAAACGTCTAGTTTTTTGCCATTATGCAATTTGTTGTAATTTTGGCGCCAATATGAAAATTGTTGATGTAATTTTGATGCCATTAAGCAAGGTCTTTCTTTACGCAGACAGTGAACTAATGTGGATAAAGGCCAGTTTTCACCCCCCCTCCAATTTAGTTTTAATAGTTGTTTTGTCTTTGTAAAATATAAAAAAAAATGATTTGAGTATAAATGTAATGTTAAAGGAATATATACATAGCAGTCGATGCCAATATCTTTTACATACCATATCAATGCATCACAGCCGTGGAACTGCATTGAATCCAGAGATTATTTATTTTGTAACACGAGTGTCTTATTTTCACTTTAGAGATTGTTTCTTGCGTCCTTATATAGAAACAGTCTGTAAAGATATTGATTCCTATAACATTCAGAGCTAAGAATAGACGAATGGTCATCGTTGGAAGACAACATTTGCGTCGTCGGTGGATAAATAGATAGTTTTGCATATTTATTACACAATTTACTCTTGTGACGTGTTTCAACCGTTACTAAATGACGGCATTATTGTGTTATATGATAAGCTTTAATTGGTAGTCGTACAATCTCAGTGTCATTAAATCATTGCCAGATACAGTTTCCATAATTTATTATATAAATCGCAACCTCTGTAAGTTACAAGTAAACGTAAAAGTCGTAAAAAACGTCATATTTGTTAACAACGTATAGAAATAATAAAACAATTTTTTTCAGGATAACATATTTCCAAAATCTCAAAACTAAAAAGCTTTGCCTTGTTATTAATTTCGAAAATACCAATTAGACTGTCCTGCCTTAAATTTAAGGGGACTAGGGAGGGTTGAAATTTCGAAAAAAATCGGTTTTCGTTTTTTTTTTTGCATATTCCGATACTGTGATCCATTAGGAATATCTTCCCTTTGTTTTTTTGAAAAATTCCCAAAATTGAGGTCAAGAGAGCGTAAAACGTAGTATGGCGCGCGGCCGGCCGAACGTAGATATTCGCGCGGTCGGTCCAGACCGAACGGTCTGAGCATTATTCTAATTTCTAGGGTTCTCTGTGCAATATGGAGAGTAGAATTAAGTTGTAATTTGTAACAATACACTAAAGACGACCTAATAATAAAGTCGAAACGTTTCTGTTTCCGTATGACTTTTCTAACACAAATATTGTATCGAAACTTTGAATGCGATTTTCTCGAAACTACATTTTTTGGTGATTTTACCACGATATCTCGAGGACTGCGAAATATATCAACTTGAAATTTATACAGGAGTTGTAAAACACTATGACGCATGAATTATACCTAAAATCAGATTGAAAAACTACAATTATATAATAACAAATAACTCGAATTTTTCCAAATTTTTTGTTTTCTGGACGCCATTTTGTTAATTTTATATTTGCTTTAATTTGTTAGGTATAATCAATAGAGGGAAGCCTAAGGAGAAGAAATATTTTTAGAATTTGCCAAAAACTTTATCCGTTCGACTGTAATCGTGGTAAAACCGTGGATTCGACAATTTTCCTTTGCCGATATTATTGTTCTGGGAACGACTTTCAATGAATTTTCTCATTTCATAATGTTATAATTAATACCCTTAACAATAAAAAAAGTTTTATATTTATTTGCGGCCTTGTTATAAACCATTAAACACGAGCCAATTTTTGCATTTTCAACCCTCCCTAGTCCCCTTATTTTGTAGAGCGAAATTCTAAATACAAAAACGTTTACGATAGGAATGAATGATGCTGATACACAAAAAAGCGATAAATATTTGGTATGTTTTTCAATTGTTGCGAATTTACTTTTCTTTAAATTGAAGGCAGGATGAATGCTATTTTTGAAAGAATAAGATTACTTTTTTTATTTTTGAGTTTATTGAAAAATGTTATTTGGAATAAAAGAAATGTTAATTTTGAATTATTCTACACACTATTAAAAATTATGACTTAACTAAAGAATCACCCTGTATAATTTGGCAGCTACAAGATGGTTTTGTTGGTCGTACTTTGTAAAAAACAATTAAAAATAAAAAGTAGCTGCAGTCAGATCACGCAAAGACTGCCGATAGGTTCTCTTTATCCACTAATTTCCATTGCTCTACCGCGGAATATATTTTACGGCGGTACAAAGTGCATTACCATCGCATAAAACTCCATTCGCGTAAGCCTTCCGGGGTCGCGGCTTCGTTTTCGGGCGATAATAGCTGCTGGAGAAATATGGTGTATTAAGATTCCGCTAGGAAATCAGAAAGTTCGGCGAATGTGCGGGAGAAATCCGTAATCGATAGCCGTTGTCTCGGGGCGTCTGTCTATCCGCGACATTTCCCTTAGGAGCACTCGCTGCCGCAGATCTCAAAACCGAAACATTACCTGCGACACAGACGGTCGATGTAAAGTTAAACGCGGGTTAAAATTCACAAGGTTACATGAAAACACCGAAGGCTATGACTCGCCCGGAATTTCGGGCGTCATACAGGGACGGACTAGCTTTTCGTAAATAAAATTCTTCTGTTTGTAATAAGTCAAGCAAACATGGACTCACACGAGACCCTTTTTGGAATCGAATTATTATTATTTCGCTGACTTTATATATCATAAATATTCACTTATTCCTGCTGCAGATACTGCGGGGTTATCCATCAATACCCACAGCAGGAATTAGGCTCCGGTGAGGGGATGAAATTTATCATGTCCCAAAACCTTTCTTACAATGTAACAAGTTTTTAATAAAACAGTCTTCTGGCCATTGATAATGATGAGATATTGCTGCCGATATACTGCCGATATTAGGGCGTAGTTACAAGCCTTCTGTCAAGTCTGTCAATTACACAGGTCAACATTTAGTTTGAAAAAAAAAACACCGGACTTTACCTAGATACCCAGGGGTTTTTGGGGTTGCTGATTCCGATGCCGAGGTCGGTTAAGCACTATCATGTTTCAAGGTCATTTGAAGGTCAAACTAAGAAAAGGTGTTTGGAAAAATCTGAAAAAATTCATACATAGGTTTTTGTATGTCGCTGAGTCCGAATCCAGTGTTCGCTTCCATTAAAAGGCATCCGAGGTTAGATTTCAAGGTCATTCTTGGAAAATGAAGTTTCAGATTCATATGAAACCCACTTCTTTGAAATTCTGGACCATTTTTTGAACAATATTTGTATAATTGGAGTCTTTAGTCAGACAAGAAGATAGACAAAATCACCGACAGAATGGCAGGATGTCAGGTAGATGGACAGAGAGAAAATACAAAAGGCAGACAGATAAACATACAAAAAAGTAGGCACATCAGCATTCGTATACATTTTTTCCAATTTTTTTCATCTCCTATTCTTACTTTAACCTTCAAACGACCTTGAAGCGACCACCAGCGACCCGCAGTAGGGCGGAAGGCCGATTTAGCAGGACAAAACCTCAAATTCGAAGGTCAGAATTCCGACGATTTGTAAAAAGTTTTCTTGTAAAGGGGGCTTTGGTGCATCTGAAATGCGAAGGGACAGGTGAAATTTTCGAATACCTGTTTCCCTACGGCATTTCAAAGTTTCCTCTCGAGGGAACGGTTGTGTGACGCTCCGCTACCGAGTTCAAATAATGCACTTATTTGAATAAAGTGTTGATATTTTACGAACCACGTGTCCGTTTCATATTTTACAAAATTGACATTGTTAATGAAGGTATGTAGAATAATTTTATATGTTTATATTAACGAAAAGTTTTCCCCCTTTTTTAAAATTAGCGTTAAATATGGGCCTACAGTTAACACTTTTTCCTTCATTCCGATTTTCAAATAGAGTTTTCTTTTTTTGTCCACCAGTGTCCACCTTAATTTTTGCATGAAAATGTTTGTTGAAGTGTCTAGTTTCTAAATGTTGAAGTGCACCTTGCGCATCTTCGCGCGAAAAAAAAGTTTTAGCCGTTTGAGTCTTGCGTGGTAAACACTAGCACGCTTGGTGCGCTATGACTCACGGTTATAATCCGCTTACTTCTTATCTACAGAAGCGTTTTTGGGGTACAGGTATAAAGGGATATAAAATCCATGTTCAATAACCGGTTTTAAGTATACTATTGATGGTAAAGTCAAATTTTACTCATACATTTTTTGTACGTTATTTACAATAATTTATAATTTTTTTCAGATGCCGAAGCAGTAAACCTTCTTCTTCCAAGTGGGAAGTACGGACGCAAATACGATCGCATTTGAAATCACAGATAGGTACAGAGATATGTAATGACGATGACTTCGATTTTGACATATGATTATTGTATGAAGCGAAAAAAAAAATGAAAAATGAAGCTTTGGTTTGTATTTAATAAAATGAATAAATGAGATTGTGTGTTTAATTTATTATTTTACCGTTATTTCCTTATTCATAAACAAATTTCAAAAACGAAGCATGCTTTTATTCAAAAAAAGGTGAGCCAATTTCAGTCCGCCATTTTGAATTTCATCAAACTGATATCAGCGACCTCAAAAACGTAATATTCCAAAAATTCATAGCCGTAGCTTGATTTTTTTTAAACGGTCCGCCATTTTGGGACCGCCATTTTGAATTTTGTCGTACTGATATCAGAATTCGTTATCAGCGACCCCGAAAGCATGATATTCAAAAATTTCATAGTCCTAGCTTGATTTTTTTCAATTTTTTTCAGATTTGTTGACAGCTTCTCCTCTGTTTTTCTCTAATTTACCTTGAAATGACCTAAGAGTGACCTTGAAATGACCTCTGGATGCCTTTTAAGGGTAAGCGAACACCGTATTAGGACTCAGCGACCCCAAAAACCTGCATATGATTTTTTTTTCGGATTTTTTTCAACCACCTTTTCTTAGTTTGACCTTCAAATGACTTTGAAACTGACGTGATAGAGCTTAATCGGCATCGGAATCAGCGACCCAAAAACCCCTGGCTACCTAGGTAGAGTCCAGTGTTTTCTTTTTCAAACTAAATGTTGACCTGTGTTATTATTACACAGGCCCACAAAAACAATTTTTTTGGATAAGAACATTGTTTTTCCCTGTATTTTTTGACGCTGAATCCAAATCCGGTGTCCGTTTAACCGTAGCACGTCAGGATCAACGTCATTTCAAGGCCAAATCGCGAAATAAAGGCTTAAAAGAGAATAAACCCTTATATCTTTATGTTTCTGGGGTCGTCCCCCCCCCTGAATCCGAATCCGGTGTCTGTCCAGCACAGCACAGTCCAAATCCGCTGAGTCCAAATCCGGGCACCAGGCATTCTATATGCACGCACATGCACACAGTCACGCACACGTGCACTTACATACGCACGCAAGTACACACTCACGCATACACGCTTTTATACACACGCGTGCATTAGCGCACACACGCAAAAGTGTGTGCTGGTTGAAGGAGTTTAAACACATTTATTCAATGCTTCACTCACTGATTTTCAGTAGATGATTACTATGTAGTTAGACGATATTCAGTAAGGTGGCTACGAGAATTGGTATCAACTCATCTAATGTACAGGGATACACGGACTTTTACTTTAACAAATAATAGCAATACATTCACGAAACCGAAAATCCTTAACCACATTTCCCTAATACAGCCTAAGGTACCTTAGGCTGTATTAGGGAAATGAGACCATTTATGGTCTTCTATCATGGATTTCAGATTTTGATTCAGCAACTTTCAAAACATAAAGATTCAAACTTTTGCCTCATTAATGCGTTTTTTAGTGATTTGACCTTGGAGTGCTCTTCGAAGTCGCGTGATATGGTAAGAATAACATCAAATTCTAATTCAGCGATCCCAGAAACATAAAGATATACGGGTTTATTCTCTTTTAAGCGTTTATTTCGCGATTTGACCTTGAAATGACCTTGATCCTGACGTGCTACGGTCAAACGGACACCGGATTTGGATTCAGCGTCAAAAAATATAGGGAAAAACTATGTTCTTATCCATAGTCAAAAAAAATATATTTTTTTGTGGGCCTGTGTTATTATTATAGTCCAAATTCGTCTTTAAATGTAAAACTCAATCATCTATTACATTTTTTACATTTTAGTCTTAATTTGGAACACCCGGTGCAGCTTTTAACCTATAACAGGGCGAGGTTACATTATAGTACACCGCACAACGAATTCATCCAATCCTTCTAAGACCCTTTTGAATAGAGAGTCGACTCGTAAGTGGAAGTTAAATTTGGGTTGAATATAACGGCCCGTAATTCATTTTATTCATTGTCCATAAAATGAAATACATTGTGCATGAAATGAAGCCGTCGTGGAAGGAAGTGTAACAGTTTCCAGTCGCCTTCTTTTGTGTGTTCGCTATGGGAAATAATTAGGCGTTATTACAAGGTAGTATATACAAAAAATAAGTGCATAATAAATTTTGTATGTGTATTTAATGTGTACTTGGTTTTACTAGTCGTTTTCGATGTACGTTTACTAATGTAGTTTGTAGTCCACGAATGATTTGGTTTGCCTCGTAACTGGAAATTAATCGTTTAATTGCTTTTCTCGGAAAGTAGCTTGACATAACCTAGCGTTCTAAATATAACTGTTCTAGTTGTAGAGGCCTAGTAACAAAAAATATATGTAAGGTGAAGGTAATATTAACTTATTCGTATACAGTGTGGAACAGCTAAATGGAATAAATTCAGTAGCTCCATCATTATGCATTTCTTTAGAAAATCCTGAGACAAGACAATTTCTAATTTTAAAATGACATCTTGCGACGTAAAAATATCATCCCTAAAGACAACCCCTTCAGGTGACAGCTACAACCCCTAAATTTTCAAATTGGAAGTAGGGGCTTGTGATACTTCATTTGAAAGGTCTTTTCATTCTCTATTCAAAACTGCTATGGTTTTAAATTTTATTGCAGAAATTAACAAGAAAAAAGATGTTTCTTCAGCGTAGGAAATTCGTTACATTAAAATAAAACTTTTATAAGTAAAACTATTTGTCAATTTTAGGTTTTGAAATGTTAATAATAACAAAAAATAAATGTCTGTCTGTAGTACTATAGTAGGGTCACATTCCCTACTATAGTACTATAGTAGGGAATGTCGGTAATTACAGACGGTTTTTATCTTGTAAGATAAAAACTTACTAAAAAATACGTACAATCGAACGACAAAAACCAGCAAGCAGCAAAATAACAAACCTGAAATTTAAGATGTTGGCCATTATCAGCTTTAGTGAAATTACCTAGAAACGTGCTTGTCATTGTAAAAGTAGTTAACAGTTATCAGTGTTAAACTTTTTTGCTTTAGTTACCGTACCTAAGTAAAATAAAAGAAAATGTTCCATTTTCGGATGAATCTACGAGTACATTTACACTTCACGGCCATGTTAATCGCCAAAACTGTCCTTACTGGTCGAGAGAATCCTCACTGGATGAGGAAACTACACACGCAAAACCCTGAAAAAGTTAATGTTTGGTCAGGAATAATTGGAGAAAATATTAGTGGTCCCTTCTTCATTGACAGCAATTTGAATGAAGAAACTTATTTAGCGCTGCTCCAAAATAATGTACCGATGATGGCAAACTTGTATCCAGCTGAAGAAAACCCACAACTTCCAGGTAATGCAATATTGTTCCAGCAGGATGGTGCACCAGCACATTACGAAGTCAATGTCCGGCAATATCTCCACATAATCTTTCCAAATCGCTGGATAGGGAGACGTGGTTCTGTAGAATGGACTGCACGATCACCTGATCTCACGCCGTTAGACTTCTTCCTATGGGGATATGTAAAAAGTATGGTCTATAAAACCAAACCCGACGATTTAGCTGAGAAGAAGAATAACACTTGCAATTAGGTCGATTACCCCGCAGATGTGAATTAACGTTAGAAGACATTTCTATTTATGTCTAGGATGCTGCCAAGATGCTAGAGGCATATATTTTGAATATCTGAGAATAAATACTTGAGAAACTTTTTTTCTTGTTCATTTCTGAAATAAAACTTAAAACCATAGCAGTTTTGAATAGAGAATGAAAAGACCTTTGAAATGAAGTATCACAAGCCTCTATGTCCAATTTGAAAATATAGGGGTTGTAGCTGTCACCTGTAGCTGTCAGCTGTTTAAATTTAGGGGTGACATTTTTACATCGCAAGATGTCATTTTAAAATTAGAAATTGACGTGTCTCAGAATTTTCTAAAAAAAGCATAATAATGGCTTTAGCTACTGAATTTATTCCATTTGGCTGAGCCACACTGTATATACATAGGTACACATAGAAACAAGATATCGTCGTTTTAACAAAAACATATTTTGAGTTTTTCTAGAAGTACTGAATTGTTATTTTTATTAATTCAAATGCATTTAATTTCCTTTATTTTTCTTGGTAAATATCGATAATTAAACTAAAAATTTCATACATACACTACACCCAGAATAGATTTGCCCTCGAAATGCGCACAATGAATGTGGTATGAGGTAGTACGACCATACCCGAGTGATATAAGAGATACCCACAATCAAATAATAACAGATTGTCCTTATCGAAGCGTTTACGACTGCACTCACAAAAAAAAACACAATTTCAGGTTTTGTCTACTCGTTATACAGAAGAAAATAAAGTGAAACTATATTAGTAAACTGTGTGAAGTTTTGTGATATTATTACATGAATGTTTTATTCTAATTAACATCTGATTGTCAGAGGGAAGCTATTGCATGCTTATTGATGTCGAAGCAGCCTTTTTGTCCTAACATTCTAATTCGACAGTGACCTCTCGCGCTAACTTCCCATTCTAACCCCCGATCGATCGACGTCGGTTCACATGTCGCCGTGCAAATACCGGAATTCCGAAATAATGAAAGTATAATCCCTTAATCGGACCAGATTTCAGTGCAATTGAATCCGCTCGATTCCCCGTTGAAATTTGCGTACGATCCGCGGCGGGTTAAGTTATTAATTTTCGAGCGGGAAATCGATGCGGCCGACAATCGCCGCAATAAGTAATAAAGCTGTTGCTGTTGTCTATAAATCCGAGTAATCTATTTTCCATTACTCGCGCCCGCCATTCGTTATCGAGGCGGAGAAGTAATAATGAGGTTCGTTACTGCTGCGAAAACGGCTAATTTCTGCCGATAAACGTACGGGACGAGAATCGAAACCTTCGGCGTTCAGTTGTAATCAACTCCCGATAATGGCACCCTGTTTGACGAAACGCACGCGTTGAGTGTGAAAGTAGTTCGGAGTTAGTTGCCCCTATTTGAGTGTTTTCGTTTATATTTTAACACCTACCTATCAGTAGAGGCTCGTACAATTTTGAACTGTATGTTAAATTTGCTATAATTGACCTTTGACATAATGACATCTGTTAACAAGAGGTTAAACTTCCTGAAAAAGGTGAAAAGACGATATTTGGTGAGTATTTCTGAGTTTTTGGGATCGATCATCACGAATCTGACGTCAAAATTTAATTTTGACATAAGGCATCTGTCAACAAGATGTTAAACTTCCTGAAAAGGTAAAAAAGACGATTGTTGGTGCGAATCATTGAGTTTTTGGGGTCGGTCATCATGAATCTGATGTCAAAATTTAATTTTTATATAATGACGTCTGTCAACAAGCTGTCACATTTCCAGAAAAGAGTAAAAAAATTATATTTGGTGCATACTATTGAGTTTTTGGAGTCGGTCATTATGAATCTGATGTCAAAATTTAATTTTGACTTAATGACAGGTGTGAACAAGTTATCACACTTCCAGAAAAGGGTAAAAAGACGATATTTGGTGCGTATTACTAAATTTTTCGGGCCGATGATTCTGAATCTGATTTCAAAACTGAATTTTGACTTAATGACAACTGTCAACAAACTATCAAACTCCAGAAAAAGGTAAAAAAGACGATATTTCGTGCGTATTATTGATTTTTTGTGGTCGGATGTCATGAATCTGATGTCAACGATATGATATAATGACAACTGTAATGATGATGATATAATGACAACTGTCAATAAGCTGACAAAATTTCTAAAAAAGTGCAAATTAAATTCAATTTTAACGCCAGATTCGTGTCCAGCTATAAAAATTAATAACATGCATAACATATCGACATCTTACCTTTTCAGGAATTTTGACAACTTATTGACAGCTGTTACTATGTCAACTTTTAATTTTGACTTCAAATTCGTGATAAGTAACCCCGAAAACCCCACAAAATCAATTATAAATCTCTCAGGGGTTAAAGGCGGTTCTGGTAAAAAATTGACACGTCAAATATTTTTTTAAATATAAAAATCTATAAACATATTAAACATAGGACGTTTTTTTGTAGTCTTTTTTTTGCTTTTAATCTTGTCAAAATTAAAACTTGGACACCGAAAAATCACAAAACATAACACACATATTTTTTTTTAAATGGAACATCCTATAAGTATATTTATTGCTATTCTGTCAACGGACTTCGAGTTATTTGAAAAAGTTTAATAAACATATTGGACTGTCGAGTTTTAAATTGCCGTGAGGAAAAACAACTACATATTATAACGCATTTAATGTTTATAAAGTGCTAACGTTCTAAAATCAATATGCAATATAATAAAATTGTGTAGTATGTGTAGGTAGTTATTCGTTTTCCATGGCAATATAAAGCCCGACAGTCCAATATTGTATTAGATTTGAAATTTAAATAACTTTTACTACAAATGTCATTAAACTATACATTTATGAAATCAGCGGGAAGAGTTCGTGCGGAGAAACAAAAATATACAGGGTGACCTATTTAAAAAAATTATGTTTGTTTCGTTTTGTGACTTTTCGATGCTCAATTAAGCGTCAATTTTGATAAGATTTAAAAATAAAATGGAAAATTTACAAAAACCCTTGTATTAGAAGTTTTTTCTATCTCGTAAATCGAATAGGTTTAATTGAATGGCCTCCTCGGTTACCAGCTCTTACTCTATTAGATTTTCTCGGTAACTTTTTACATGGCAAGTTTATCCTGGAGTGGGTACTGGTACCTTCGGCGTAGAAACAAAAAACTGGACGTTTTCCACGAAACACCGAACTACTACACTTTTCTCGACGCGCGTTAATTAAAAGTTTTAATCTTCTCCTGAAGATGCCAACTTGGTTGGCGAAACGCGCGTCGAGAAAAGTGTAGTAGTTCGGTGTTTCGTGGAACACGTCCAGTTTTTTTTTTTATGGTAAGTTTGGTGAAATTATTTTTTCCGGCTAGAATCGCATTCTGGACCACTGTACGACGCGAGGAGTTTTCCAGTGGGTTTGCCAAATTAGATTGTGCCCTTCCCGCCGGGAGTAAGGTGAGATTGTGTCGTTCCCGCTATTGCCTTTCTTTTCGGCGATAAAGATAACGAGGTGCCTTCATCTTCCTCGGTAGCCCACTTGTTTAATGTTGTTAAATTAGGTATAGTGCCGGCTTAAAAGTTTCCGGGCGTTATAACGCTCGACCTGCGCTCCGGGAACCGCCCGACGTAAACTCCGGCAAAGAAAAACAATATTAAGCCGCTTGTTTCTTTTTTATTATGGCGCTGCTTTTAATATTGTACGATGATGTTATGCGCATACGAGGAGAGCGCCATTGCTGTGCGGAAAGGTCGCGGTTGTGTCGTTTACAGAGGTCCGCGTGAGTATGTACAGAGTTTTCATTTATATTTTGACACGTATTTCTTTTTAAACGATGGCGAAGGTGCAACGGTAAATTTTATTAAAAATGACGGAGGCGCCGATGGTAGATATTTACTGTTAATTTTACCATCAGCGTCATTTTTGATAAAATTTTCCATAGCGGCGTTGGTCATCGTTTTTAAAAATGATAGTCTAGCGTCAGTAAGTTCCAATACAATTATTACTCTTTAAATGTAGATCAGTACCCCAGAGCTAAATTGTATTTAATCTTATTTAGAAAATTTGACACGAGAACCGTTTATAAATATAAAGTAAATTAATAGATAATATCCCAACTTTTCAGGTCTCAATAAGTATAACTGTGAGGAAATACTGTCAGAAATAAAAAAAATGAAAAATACGCATTCAATAAAAAGTTTTTTTTTTTGCCTCGCGTAATAAACTTTGTAGGTACATACCCGTGGGTGTCAAAATAAAAATAAAAACCTTTTACATGAGTAGAGAGTTACCTACTGAATATGTGATTATGTTTGGCTTTTCAAAACATTCACATGTAATACATTATTTTCCCTCTAATTGTAAGTAAAACTTAATTATTATGTAAACTTTATTATTATTTCAGTGAGCAACTTAATATTACCAGTAATTATTTAATAGTAATCCCACTAGTGCTTGAATGTCTTATAAAATGTGTTTGAGGGTTCGAATGTTATAAAAATTAATTTTCGTATCATTTAATAACATTTGACACAAAAGAAAGGTAGGATAAATAATACTTACATTAAATGAACTGCAAATAATTGCCGTAAACCAGTCGCCAACCCTATGTACTGTTTCCTTTTTATTAGGATACTTATTATATTTTAATTGTTAGTTGTTCCGTTTTTTATTACTGCTTATTGTATTGATATTTTTCTCATAAAAAACGTTGGTGTGTGTTTTTTTAGATGAAATCAAGGAATAATAAATATGCTTCCTATTTATAATATAATTATAAGTAATTATCTATAATTATTCTAAAATGCGTACTCTTTTATCCAAGTTTTTTAGCCTCTACACTACAATTTTCATGTTCAAATATTTGCCCCGAATAACGTTTCCACTCAACCGTGTAATTTTCATTAGGTCACTCTCTAATTTTCCCTAGCATAAAGTTACAGACATCGTTTATTTATACAATTGCCTTCCTCACCCCTTGTAATAAATTATCGTATTGCGACCAGCGGCGGGTTGCGGAATTAAAAATTCATATTTTTAATGAAATCTAAAACCCACATAATAAAACTTTCTTTACAAAAATGACAGAAGTAATTCTAAATGTGTTATAAAACTTTGAAGATGATTTTAAATAACACTACCCCTGCAAAATTTTGAAAATTTTATGCCCCTGGACCATTAGATAGTGTAGTGTAGATGTATTTACCTAATTTATAAATTACATACTTTTTTTTCTTAGATTCTCTTATGTCAAGAACAAGTTACATAATATAATTATTACATTCTTGTTTATCTACACAAGTATCTCGTGACAAGCTTTAATATCATATAAATTGTGTAATGTAATAAATCGATGGGTTTGAATCAATTTAAAGTTTATTTTCTTCTTTTTTAGAACATTTAAATAAAAGCTCGTTTAAAAAAAATATTATTAATTTGTTTTTTATTTTTTAGTTAGCGTCGTGTTTTTTTTTAATTCAGTTGCAAGATTTGACCTGAACAATTCGACCCCAAAATCATAATCCGCGACTCTAAAAACCCCGAGATAACAAAATTTCAGACCGATTGGACCAACTAAGTTTTTGAACGCCATCTCAGATCCGCCATTTTAATTCTTTTTATCGCCAACAGTTGACCCTTGTCAGTCCCTACATCAATTGTTCGAGCACCACCAAACTATCCCTAACCTATACCAAGTTATAACTCTTTAAAACTGGCATGGTGGCCATTTTGTTTTTTCGCCATTTAGATTTTTTTTCACCACCGCTAGAATTTGCCTAGGGTATAGATTGATATTAGTTAAGACACGATCCCTCTAAGTCTTACTGTTTAGCCGGGCAGTAGTACACCATCTCCTTGAAGGGTTGAACGCAGACGTTAGTTTATTCGTATTCTTCTCAGCAAACATTTTCATTTGATACTCATATCATACCATATCTTGGGCGGTCCGTCATATTGGATTTAGAGTAAATTCATTTTATTTTCTTATTTCTTCTCAGCAAACCCTTTCATTTGATACACATATCATGGGAGTGCGCAAAATATAACTAGTCCGCCATCTTGGACGGTGGTCCGCCACAAGTCATTTTATTATTTTTTCGTATTCTTCTCAACAAACCCTTTCATTTGATACCCATATCATGGGGGTGCACAAAAAATAATTAGTCCGCCATCTTAGACCGTCCGCAATTTTCAATTTAGAATGACATAACTTAGCTAACCATGCATGCACCTAACTAAACGTGTATGCAAAATTTTATCCCAATCGGTTGAGGATAAACACTTTAAAATTCAGTTGCAAGATTTGTCCCGAAGATACATACAAACAAATATACACTGTAATCTAAATAAAAGCTCATTTTCGTTAAATATTGTATTTTTTCATATATTAGACGAAATATAGATTTTATTTTGTTCTTAACAACCTTTTTGTACACTTTTTGTGATACAACAATACATATAATCAAATACAATATCAGTCCATTCTTTTTTAGTGGTAAAATATATTGTTTTAAGTGTAGACGGCTATGCTTTCTAAAGTTTATGTTTCCTGAACCTCCACTAGAAATTTTACTGTGTAAAAATTGATGTTTATTTAGATTTGACTACTTTGAACACTTGACATTTGACCACTTTGGGAATTCTTTGAAGTGGACAGTTTGAAGACAGAAATTAAGTAAGAGTTTCAATTTAATATCAAACTGCTCTCAAAGCTAAACCTTTGGGAAGTTTCACTCCCAAGTTCTACACCATTTATGTATAAACAGTCAGTCGAGATAATGACTGCATGAGAGATGTTGTGTGCACGTTGATCTGAATATTATAATATCTACTTGTCTACTAATAATAATTATAGTTTAGCTAAAATATAGTTTAGATGTAGACTGATATATAATTGAGATTTTCAAGAATTTTAAATTTTAATTTCCCCGCCACTGGCGAGGACCGAATTTTATATCGAAAGGGTTGCACGGTATTACAGTGCCTTCGTTAAGTTCGAGCAAATACATTTCGTCCCGAAAATAAACACAATAATAGCAGGTCCCAGTTCAAACAGAGGTAATGAGTCAATATTCGTTCGCCTGATGCCGTTCTATTTGCAGATCTATTCGACAGTCTTCACTTGCATTCAACTAATCCTCTTATTCGTTCTGTTCTACCGTCTCCGTCGAAATGTATCGACAGCAGATACTAGTAATTACAGTTCTATCTTTTTGGGGCTCTCATTCCTGATTCAATGTAACGTATTGCAAACCTATGTGACGTGCGGAACTCTTTAAGCACCAGCGACTCCGCCATAACTTCGATTATGTAAGGGAATTATATAATTATCAAATTCCAAATCGCATATACAGAGTGTTATTTTAAAGGGGGGTGCAATATGACATAGCATTTCATAAAATTTCAACCAGTTAAGTTATGAAACTTAATCATGACGATACGTGCTTGATATGATTAAGCACGTATCGTCATGATTACGGCAAAAAATTCAGGAGAAACACGTAAAAAAATTTCGAGATGTCCTGGTAGGAAATTAAAATTATAAAGAGAGGATCGCGAGAACGATTTTTTTCTGTAAAAAGTTCCGATAATATTTTATTATGGAAAGAAATCAATTTTTTTGAGTGCTAACATAATTTTTAGAGCGTCATGGCAAAACAAATATTTTTGATTAAGGAATATACATATCTGAATGAAGAATATCTCTACACATTTAATATAATTTCGTACTAAAATGTTTTAGTCACATTGCTGCCACGACTTAAGGACCACAGTTGAAGAATTTGTCGAAATAATGTAGAAGACTAATGTAGAATAATCAGTTAAAAGCAGTGATTGTGGATGTAATTAAAATTCTCGTATGTTCGTAAGGAAACAAGGGACATCATATTTTAGGGAGATTATTAAACCTTAATAGAACGCTGTGATAACAAAAAAAAACTTCAAATGAGACTTGAATGAAATGTCTGACTGGAAAATCTTGTAAACGGCTTGCAAAATATTTACAAATTATTTTTTTCCTTAATTGCCAAGTAAATACAAAATATTTTTACTCTCGTTAGTTTTTCATGACCTCGATAACTGTGAAAGTTATGATACTTCAATTTTCATTTCACTTATGTTAATTAAATGTACCTAATGTACTTTGTGGAATATACAGGGTTTGTCCGGAAAGTAATATCAGTGAATTGTTTTCCCGAGACTCTACGCGCCAGCCCGCGCTTTACGTGCTGGGATTGTGGTGGGGGGATCTGGCAACAAGATCCAACAAGCGTCAGTTGGCTACCGGTCGTTGTAGCGGTCGCATCACTCGTTCTTTGAGAGTCGTTACAGTGACCCGGTGCAAGAAAAAATGCAACGTTCGCTTGAGCAACGGATGGCGATCAAGTTTTGTGTGAAACTGGAGAAGAGTGCTGCGGAAACCATTCCAATGTTGAAGAAGGCTTTCGGCGTCGATTGTCTTTCGGACAGGCAAATTTTCCGGTGGCACAAGGCCTTCGCAGAAGGTCGGGAAGATGTCAACGACGAGAACCGCGCTGGACGGCCATCAAACTCCAGTTCCGACGATAATGTGAAACGTGTGCGTGACTTGTTGAACACTGACCGTCGTCTAAGTGTCCGTTTAATTTCCAAAACATTATACATTACGAAAACCATTGTTCACGAAATTGTGTCGGAGTCTTTAGGAATGAGGAAGGTGTGCGCGAAGCTCGTGCCAAAAGTGCTAACGGATGATCAAAAAGCGAGGCGCGTCGAAACCTGCCAAGAACTTTTGGACCTGCGAAGACAACCCTGCTTCCCTTGATGACGTCATTACCGGGGACGAAAGTTGGGTCTTTGAATATGATCCGGAGACGAAGAGGCAAAGTGCGGAATGGCACACGTCGAACTCCCTCGCCCCAAGAAGGCCAGAATGTCCAGGTCAAAGATTAAGACAATGCTGATTGTCTTTTTGGACGCAGGATGAATCCGTGCCCCCACCCCCCCCAAAACCCCGGGGGGCTTCCCCACGAAAATGCGCCTTCGCACACCGCTTCCTCGTGGCCGATTACCTCGTCAAGGCAGGCATCACTGTTGTTCCCCAGCCTCCCTACAGCCCCGATGTGGCCCCCTGTTTCCGCGCCTCAAAACCCCAATGAAAGGACAGCATTTTGGGTCAGTGGAAAACATTCAGAAGGCTTGCACCGACGCTTTAAAGTCGATTCCGGAAAACGACTAGCGTGCGGCTTTTGATGCGTGGAAGACCCGCTGGAACCGATGTGTGGACGCAGGAGGAATGCATTTTGAAAGTTTCTAAAGATTTGTACACATAGAACCAATAAAAACCATTTTCAAAGCTCACTGACATTACTTTCCGGACAAACCCTGTATTATAGCTTAAAATATTTTTTTTTAAATGTACTAGATATCCAACTAACTTAATACTTTTTCTTGAGTATCTTACAAGAGTTATGTAATTTTTTAAAAATACCTTCCCCACTTTAGACGCAAGTGGTTAAAAAATACCGTTGTTGGATACCCAATATATATATATTGGTTATTGAAACGTATTCTGGTTAATAGGTTTTGTATTTTTATATTTATATTTCTGTTACAGTATCGTGTGGTACCAGTCTTTAGCATTAATACCAAATCCATTTTCATTAGCCGTTGAACGAGTTTGTTGCTGATGATAAGAATAAAGTTTCGGATACAGGATATATTTCACAGGGAACATTTCATATATTGTTTGTATAACTCTTTGAAACATTATTTTACACTTTTTTGAGTTATTTATCGATATGTGGATTTATTTTTTGTTTCGATATCGTTGACTATAGAATAAATGCCGCACCATTGTGCACAGTTGTCCGCCTGGGACAAAATGGCGAACTAGAATACCACGTTATGTAGCTTGAAAAGTAAACAGACTTTACAATGTCTCTTGTTGCTCTTCTCTTTCACGCCTTAAGTGTAGCCATCTACGTTTTATGGACTATAACGCTGAATATATAACGACCTGAAATCTAAACATCGTACTCGCCGCGCAGTTTCAGCGACTCCTAGCGTTCGCATCGCCGCGGCAAAGCGCTGCCCCGAGACACCGGCGCCTCCGCCATAATTTCCAGCGAGCACATTACGCGAAATTAGAAAACAAAAGCGTTATTAAGTCTCCGCGCCGTCGCAGGCGGCGCGGCCCCGCTTTATCTCCGGCATTTCGGGTCAGCGACTACCCGAAAGTATCCCATTAAAAAGTGTGGCTCGCAGCGTCGAATCGCCGCGCGTCTCTCGTCGACTGCAAGTAATGGATGGAAGGAGCCGATGCTAATCTCGGGATTTTCTGCATCCCGGAGGCAGTTTCCGCGCGCGGCCGAGTCGGGATAATGGCGGGGGATTCTTTTTTTACGGCGCCTCCTCGGGAACGATAACGGGCGAGCGGAGAGCGCATCGATTAAGGTTATTAGGGCTAAGCAAATTAGTTTCTTTTTTGCCGGCTCGGAATTCCCGGCCCGATAAAACTTTTATCAATCCGGAATAACGATAGCAACAACTGGAGGTCGGCAGTCGGGGGTACATGACGTCAATACCAGGGGCGGATCTAGGACGTCACGAATACGATTTTTAATTTTTTCGCATGCGAATCAAATTAAGTATAGAATAACAAGAATTATACACCTTATCCGGAAGAAGGAGTGCCGAGTTTATAAAACGTACCTGAACTTCTTAAAAGGAATCGGTCAAATGTTTTTTTTTCTTCAGGTTGGTAGCCCCTTCCTTAATTACCAAGCCTGTTGAGAGCGCGATTTGTCACTCAGTGTGTTTACAGCAGCTGTTAGTAATAGACGACCTCAAGTGTGCTCGGCGAATTGTACAATGGAAAAAATTCTAAAAAAACGAAGAACAACGCGTTTGTTTAGAATATTGTGCAGCAAACGAAATTTCGTGTGCCGATTCATTGAAAATGTTAAATAAGACCTTTGGTGATTCGTGTGTGTCCAAAACACAGGCTTACGAGTGGTATAAGGGGTTCAAAGCGGGCCGTGAAATCGTCGAAGATTTGCCTCGCTCCGGTCTGCCATCGACCTCTACGACAGCCGATAACAACGACAAAATCAAAACATTAGTGCTTGAAAATCGCCACATGAGTGTTAGGGAGTTGGCTCAAGAGTGTGACATGTCGACAATGTCAGCTCATGGTATTTTGAGTGATATTTTGGGCATGAAATGCGTCGCTGCGAGACTGGTTCCGAAACTGAACGAACGAACTTCCGAGCTGAATGTTCATCAAAAACAGCATCGGAAGCAGGTTCGGCTGCCATATTTCAAAACACAGTAACTGGTATTTTCAAAGTTTTGAGTAAATTAAAGAAAACTTTAAACATATGGCCATCAAACTATTAAACATCTTTAAATAAAATTTTAACAGTTTAGGATACTATAATTGCAAGTTGTTGTATACGTAAACAATAATTTAAAGATTCTTGTGTTTTGAACTGCAAAAAAAATGCAGTAGCTGTGTTTTGGCATAGATGTTTAATAAAACGTGAACAGAGTATATAGTAAAAAGCATTGTATCTGCACATAATATTTTCATTTTGATAATTACCACTTGCTGTGACCAACTTACTGTGTTACGAGTAAAACCATCTAACTAAAATATATTTTCCAATTCACAGTAACTGCCACGTACTGTGTTACGGGTAAATTTTTGTAAAACATTCTCTTCCGGATGTTGCTTCCAACACACAGTAAGTACCACATACTAGGTTTCGCCTATATTTTACTATTGAAAAATAGCATTTGCTAGGTTTTGGCGTAGAAAACCAAAAATTGTATTGTAGATACTGTGTTTTGCCGAAATATATGTGCCTAACTATGAAAGATATTCGTTTTCTAGGTAGTGCAATAGACGCGGAATAAACACAGAATCTGCTTGGAGTAAAAAAATGAATTTTTGAGACAAATGTTGGACACTGTGATTTAAAATGTGACAGCAGGGTTGCTCTTGACATGGTTTCCAGAGCCGATAGTGGACCAAACTTCATGAAACGCATAATAACTGGAGACGAAACGTGGAACTACGAATACAACATGCAAACAAGTCGTCAATCATCGGAATGGCGCTATGATGATGAGCCGAAACCGAAAAAAACCGCGCCAAAGTCGGTCGAAAGTGAAGGTGATGCTGACTGTTTTTTTGATTATCGAGGAAGGGACAGGTGGTTAATAAGGAGTATTATCTCGGCATTAAGATAATATAAATACTTTTTTTGCTTGACCAACTTTGAAGATGTTTTTTTTTTTGGATGGCTCGATATTAAAATGCTAGAATCGTTTTTTTTCGAAATTTTTAACTGAATATGAATGCTCAGTGATTATTTTTTCAAAATATGAGATGCAAATTAAATGACTTATGACACATTTAAACTGGCCAATGATTATACAAGACGACACGAACAAAAAATCTTTAAATTTGTGAGAACTATATGTAAAACTCTCTGAAAGTTCGAAAAATGTACTTTTTCTCATCGTCTTTCTAGGTTAACGTCTCCCAGGTCGTTTGTAAACTCGTTTCGCCTCTCTTCTCGTTCGTCTATGTCTATGGCCGTCACAAACAGAATAAACTTAAAACGAAAATTATTATTTCGACACTAAATCAACTTTATCGAGAATCGATATCGGTAAATATCCACCGAGCGGAAATAAAGAGTGCAGTAAAGCTGTACCTAGCAGCGCACCACACGTAGGCTCGTAAACAAACGCCTGCCAGGTGCTTAAAGGCTTACACCCTAATGCCAAGGACATACAAACATAACGTGGGAATAATATCTCTTTCGATGTTTATTCGTAACATATGATAAAATACTATGTATATAATCAATTTGTAATACTATTAAATTTTAATAATTACCTCCCGATGTTATCAACATGACTGGCGAAATGCCCGCATTTAATAGAAATGTAGTGTGTCGGTGTTTAAGTCCGAAAAAAAAACACGTAACTGTTGTATGATTTATGAAAAACTTAATAGAGACATTTCTTTGTTTGCCTTCCTAAACATGACATCTGACAATATCGCACATTGTGAAGAAATCTTAAAGCGGCAGGTTGTGGGTACCCACTAATTATATTTCATCTTTTATCATCAGTAGCCTGTGGAATACAAAAAAAAATGTAATCATACTTTTCTAGCTATTTTATATGTCTGAATTTTAGAGGTCTTCTTGACTGGTCCAATATTCTCCAGCACAGAAATCGTAACAAGATCTTGGTGGGAGTAGGATCGGTTAACAAGCAATTGAGGCATACTTGCAGATAGTCGTAAAATGAAAGCGCCTAGTTGTCAAATTCGTAAAAGTAATTGTTCTGTACAATATTGGCTTCGCAATGTTTTTAAACATCATCACATTTGAAGCGAGAAAGGGATCCTCGTTCTTTGCTATTTGCACGTCAAAAGTCGCATATCCGGATTTCAAACTTAGTAGATCTCGTCAATTGAACTCTGGGTATGCGACTTTTTGACGTACGTGAATCGAAGAAAGAAAATATCTTTCTCGCTTCATCTGAGCTTAGCGGTTTCACCGTCAGAATGCTTCTGGGAAATACATTTAGTAGTTGCCGACTTTGTCGTACAGCCAAAACATGTCTGGTCCCATTAGAATGCACTAGAGGGCGATACCATGAAGACTCATTATAATTACATTTGATGATAACATCGGGACACATACACAAAATATATGTCGCGTTCAAGAAGCTCCACAAGAAACAAAAATTCACTAGAAAAGCCTCAAGCTGTAACTGAGGACGATGAAACAATTCTGATAGAGGTTTCGTATTGAATAAGGATGCTACAGTGGAGTTCATTATTATTTCTTACTCAAATAAGGTACACAGAGAAAAGTATTTCTTGTTCACTTGAATCTAATAAATATTCTTGTTACAAGAGTGTCGTTATTTCAAAGAAAATTTATTAAACATAAAAATGTTTTCACCAAGAATACTTATCGGATTCAAAGAAACTCTTTTCTCTGTGTACAGTTATGCTTTTTCTGAGTGTATGTCCCGGTGTTTAGCCGGCGACGGAACTACAAAGGCTTTTAGCGTTTCAATTAATTCTAATGGCTCCGATAATTAATGCTGATTTATCGGTCGCGATGGCAGACGAAGATTTCATGAGCGAAATCGACTGCATGGTAATTGGATTGTGCGGGCCATACTGAGAGGATCCGCTGCAATTAGGTGTATATAAATTTTGTGGGAGGCAATAAATAAAATTGAACCGGTCATCTAGAGTGCCGTGACATGAAAATGAAAAAAAATTGGTCTATTTTGGTAAAGGATAATCGTTTTTTTGTTTCAAACCTCCTAACATGTAAAACGGCGTTTTAATACATATGTAGTACCTCTTTGCTGAAGTGATATTTTAAAAGCAAGGCTGGATAAAAATGCTCTTTTAACGATAAACGCGAAAGTAAAAACTTTGAAGGCAGTTTTTGTATAACGAGTAAAATCAATAAATGAAAATCTGATAGCTAGAGAATCAACTAAAATAATATCTTTTAGAAAAACGATAGCTATGTATATTTTATAAGAATAAAGTTGCAATAGAGCAAACGTAGAGAGAAATATCATTTTGCTTGAAGGTTTCTGCAAGTTATTGCAGAATTAAATTTTAGTTTTTTAACCGGAGAAACTGTATTTAAAATTGTATATTTATAATGCATAAAAGTGTATATTTTTTTATCGCAGTATTGTCAAGAGAAATAGGTTCAATTAGACGTATGTAACTATGGTTACCGTTTGTAAATTGTTAATTTAGCCCGCTAGATTTGTATGTATCAGCAATTTTTATCAAGTCTATCGGGATATATTCCTGAAGATGTGATTAAACTAGATTAGACGATTTTTGTAATAGTTATAGCACCCTGAGATTGTGAGGTCATCGCGGTCTTTCCGTGATGTCATCACAGACTTGTGAGTTGTGGCCAGAATCCGTATGGTGATGGCCCAGTTTTATAATTGGAAGTCTAATCAAGTAGGCAATTGTACTCTTATAGTGTAAGGTAAATCAAGTTTCTTCGCATATTACACCCTAATTATTTAGATTATTTACATGTTATGTGAAATTAGCTAATTAAACACTAATTTTGTAAATGTAAAGTTAGAATAATTCGTAATTAGCGTAAGGTTACAATTACTTATATAAACGAGGTAGAATGTTACCAGTAAAATAATTGTACTTTACCTTAACAATATAATTAATAATTTAGTAGCAACGCGTTCGAGGACACATAAACTACTACTAGGCCTACTCTGGAGCTATTTGTATACTACTAAAGTATACAAATCCGAAGACATGACAGTGGAATGTATTTATTAAATTACATTTTCACTTCCTTAATGGAAAAAATACTTCGTTTCAGGCCATATACATAATCGGTTTAGCTTTTACAGTCCACCGCCATACCCATGATTTTTTCCATTACACAAAAGATATTTGACAAAAAACGAGAGATATTCACCCGGCAACATCTACGAACTACTACGGACTGTTGTCTACAACTCTGTGAGGCAGGACCTCGCTACGACGTCCAATCGGCTTTGACTGTTTGTCTGTATGGTTTGGTTTGGTTGCCTGTGGTTTGTCTCCTTGTACCGACATGAAACGTATGTACTCCATTTCCATTCCAAATTGAAAATAGGTAGAAAAAAGCAAGGTTGTCAGATATATTTTCTAAAATTGCTAAGCTCACTATACAAGTATACTTCATACTTCACTAAACTGTTAGTTCGTGACGTTCTTAGAAAGCTAGTTTGGGAATATTTAAAAAAAAATACATAGATATAAATTTATTAGTTAGCATTAAAATAAAGCGTTTAAAATTGCTGGAAAAAATAATTATAAATTCAAACAACTTTATGTATATTACTATACTTTTTTTTTGAAATAAAAATAGAAAATTATGAAGAGCCGGCAACGGCGGCTCAGGCGGCGGGCCGCACAGAGTAAAACCACTGGCGGTAACACCGGTCAACGAGATTATTAGACTACTTTGCATTTAATACATTGCTAATACTTCTTCGGTCCACTGTGCCATACAAATTTTACGACGTCGTTAAAATGATTTACGACTTTAGGCACTCAACTTGTTTAAGACGCCAGTGACGTGTATTTCAGATAGGTTTATTAACACAGACAATTTTTTGAGATTGTCTGGCTAAATGAGCATTATTTACAGCAAATTATATTACAAATATTAAGAGTTTTGTATGCAGGCTAATTTTAATCTCCTATATTGATTTGCATGAAAAAAAATTATTTCACAATTTTCGAATTTATAAAAGATATATGCACTCCCATGGAATCATAAAGTTGCACCGCTTTTTTTGTTCTCCAGGTGTATTTATCATTTTCAATTAAAATTAGAAGGACTATACATAAATAGGCGTTCAGCTACAGCCATGTGAATTTGTTTAGCCCTGGTTACCAGCCTCCTTGATCTAGACTTACAATTAGAGTTTCGACGCTGTTTGTTGCTATCCTTTCAATATAATCAAAGTAATTCGTTCCAAAAAACAGCCAGTGTCATTCATGTTCACGTGTGTTTAGCACGTGAACGAAAACGGCTGTTAATTTAGATCAGGATTCCGACGAATGGCAGCAGAACAGAGTCGGACTCAGGTCATTATTATTACTAAGCGATTCACAGAAAATACGTTATAATGCAATAATGGATACTAGAATAAACATATCAGGGGACAAACTATTTTGAGCGATATTTTCATTCAAAAAAACTTACCCATAAAAACCCACACATTTTGTGCCTGAAACGAGTAGAAACTTGATTTACAATTCACTTTAAGATTATAATTACTTAATTAATTTATTCATAAAAATAAAATTGCACCATGCAGACTCCGAATTCCTCCAAATCAAAAGAAGAGAGAGGAAGACCGGGACATCCTCACAATCCCAGGGCACTATACTATAAAATTTAGCTGGTGATGTCGTTACAGATACAAAAAGCATCTATGGGTTCCCTAGTACATACAGGATACAGACATACTCATTACACAGTAAATATACGAGTCTAACTTGCCAAAAACAGGTATTTTGGGAACAGGTAAATAAATTAAAGAACACATGGCTCAGTCCGTCTTAGTTTCTGACTCGCATGGAGACTTTATGGCAAGAACTCGCTTGATCTACGGCTCAGTTTTATACGTGGGAATTAACAGTTTAATTATACCGCTATACAAAAAAAATGTCTGAAATGTTCATGCGATATATAGTTTCCGAAGTATTTTTTCCCGCTGAACAATTTTCTCCCGCTGAAAATGAGAGTATTCAGCAGTGGCGGTCGGTGGAATTTGACATGCTCGTATTTTCTTAAGGAGGCATGGGACCCACACTATAATTTAAGTGGTGGTTACTATACTTAAGTAGAAGGCTATAATGGCAAAAAATCTTCAGGGAAAACTTGCGAAATTATTTTTCCAAAAATGGCTGCCTCCGGGCAGATCTTGGAAATGGCTTGCAAAATATTTGCGAAATATTTTTTTTTCATAATCACCGAGTGAATACATTTTTTTATACTTGTAATTTTCTCGAAATTTTGAGATCTGTAAATGTTATGGAAATTTGAATTTTTATTTCATCACAACATTTCGTCTATGAGATTTTACAATAGTTGTATCTTTAAGGAAAATAAGAATTTTGCAAAAATCACAAGTATAAAAAAATTGTATTTACTCGGTCATTATGAAAACAAATATTTTGACAATATTTTGCAAGCCGTTTCCAAGATCTGCCCGGAGGAAGCCATTTTTGGATAATCAAATTTTTCCCTGAAGATTTTTTGTCATTACAGCCTTCTACTTAGGTCTAGTAACCACCCCCTAAAATATTGTGTGGGTTCCAAGTCTCCATACGGAAATACGGTCAAATTCCACCGGCCACCACTGGTATTCAGCAGTTTGGTGAAGACTGAAGATAGATGGTGCTCCCCCGCCCCCCACGGAACCCGGTTTTTAGGGGCAAAAAATATTTAGAAAATTATATTACACATAAAGGACAGCTCATTAGGGAAATTTTTTCAATTTTCTGTGGCGGTGTTATTTAAGTTATTTTTTACCCTTATAGTGTATTGTGAATCAAGTTTCTGCACGTTTTAGGTCCAAATTTTATGAGTTTTTATGAGTTTTACGTCGTTTAGTGTTCGTTTTCGCGACACTGACGTTACTGCACCTAAGTACGGCTCTGTCGTACGTAAAAGCCGGTTTACACGCTACGATAAATTCTAACAATTTATCGTAACGATTGAATTGTTTCGATTTATGATGGCGTGTAAACAACATCGTGGCGATTTATTTGAATCGAAATCGGATTGGATGGTTGATGCCGGCCGGCATCAATTTCTGTGAATCGTAACGACACGTTGGAACATGTAAACAAGTAGCAGTCACTTGTCGCTACGATTTGACTCAGTTTGCATTTGCAGTTGCATCGGAAAGAATAGTTCGTTCTTTGGGGGGTTCTTTTTATTCGTTTTTTATTTGTTTCTATTTATAAAAAAATTTTGCTTTTATTCGAATTGGTAGCCATGGAAGTTAAACAAACTCCTTGAGAGTTTTTGAGTGAATTTATCGAACTTTATCGGAGTTTTACCTGCTTGCGTCTCGTTAAGAGCAAATATAACTCAGACAAGAATAAAAAAGCATTGCTTATTCAGAGCCCTACAGAGAAACTAACCTTAACAACTCTACATAAGTCTCTTCGTCCATTCTCAAATAATTTCGCCATTCAGTTGGTTCATTTCTGAACTCTTTTAATTATTTTACATGAGAAAATTTCCTTTTTTTTTAGCAACAACTGGCGGTTCCACGTTCCTATTGGTCTTAGCGACTTTTTTCACTTTTCTCGCTAAACAATCGATATACAAGGACAATAACACTACTTCCTCCATGGCAAAAGCTTCAATGCCGATAGCGGTCAACAATGAATTTTCGACAAGAAATCGTTACGATTTATCGTAGCGTGTAAATAGTACTCACTCTTTCGATTTACTTAGAACAATAAATTTGTCAATCACATCGTTACGATTTATCGTAGCGTGTAAACCGACTTTAAAGTTGTGCGAAACGATGGCGGCGTCTATCGGGAGAGGCAAAATCGAGCTGTACTTACTCGTGCGATTCGTGAGCGCCGTG
The DNA here is from genome assembly GCA_029963805.1 of Aromia moschata. Lineage (NCBI taxonomy): Eukaryota > Metazoa > Arthropoda > Insecta > Coleoptera > Cerambycidae > Aromia > Aromia moschata. Next base: position 1,178,135 of record JAPWTK010000086.1, on the reverse strand, counting down.
TAGCAGAGCGGGGCGACGCACCCCTCGGTGGGGCTCTCGGGCGCCCCTGTCGACGAAGAAGAAGAAGACGACGAGTTGTTTTGGTCCCAGCAGTCCCTCATCGCGGACTGGTACTTGTTGCTCTGCTTCTTCACCATGTAGCAGCGTGGCATCGCGTATCGATTTTGGGACGGCGACGAGGCGGATTCCTGGGCGACTTATTAGCGAGGCAGCCGCCGACGACTCATCCGCAGGTGGTTGGGGAAGAACGGCCGGGCGAATAGGTGAGGTGGGCACGGGAGCAACAAGTGCCACGACGAGATCGAGGCCACGAGACGCAACGCCACAGGTAACAACCTGCAGGACGCGGCGGAGGCGGCCGCGGAGGAGTCTAGAGCACTCGCGGGCGGCGGCACCGCGCTGCCCGGATCATCCGGGAGTCCGGGAGCGTGTTCACGGACGGCACCTCGCGACACCCGCACCTTCGGACGCGCTATTCCTCGGTAACATCACAGCGGAAACACCGACGCAGTTCACCACCTGGGGCCGCGGGTACGTCGTATTTAACTCACCACTCCCTGGACGAAAATGCGTCCTGACGCCGTGTGCGCGGGGTTGCCGCGTCGCGAAGCAAGGCGCGATAGCCAACGTTCGCCGGGGTGCCAGCCGCGATGTCGCCGACTTACCGCTCCGAACGGTAGCGGACCGCAGTTTTTAGTCCAGCTTCGTTGCTGTCAATAAAATGCGACAAAACCTCAACATTTCATAGATAAAGTAAAAACAATACATACCTTTTCTGTTATGAAATCAAAACAAATAAATTCAAGAAAAAAGTGCCGGCTATAAGATATTTAAAGTATAAAATTAATATGTACGTTTAGTCTCTAGATACCTATTCGTGTTATAAAATCTGTAAAATGGTCACTCCCATAGGATGGTACTTCCATATTGTAACCAGCTACATATTTACTAGAGTGAGAACGCAATGGTGATTTGTGATGATTTTGATCCTTTTCTTACTTTGCCAGATGATCTCAGCAAATACGTACTGAAAAGTCACTTGTGTTTCACACCGCATCCGTATTCTTGTCATAGGTCACATGTCTCTGACACCGGCATGGAAAAATCGCAACATTCTCTCATTCGAAGAGAAATACTCTAGGGGAAATAATCTGGTGACACCGCTCAAAGCACGATGTGGTTCTAACTCTAACTCTGGGTTCACAGAACAACTATTATTAGCTACCGATGATCTTAACCAATCAAATTTAAATTGCAGCCTCCTACCACCAATCTGGGGTGTCAGATTTAAATTTGATTGGATCAAATTATCTGTAGCAGGCGACAGTTGTAGTTCTATGTACACAGGGTAACATACGAGTACATAGGAGTGAGCCCGCTAATGTTAATAAAGAGTAAAAGAGCGAGGTTTTTTATGTTTTTGCTTTGTGTTTTTTATCCGTCTTCTTAGGACAACTTGTAACATACAAAGTACACTCGGCGTCAGCTCCAGACTCTTCTATTTCTAGCATACTTAAGATAGGTAGGATTAGGTAAAGAGCATACAAAAATGGTGGCTTTTTAGCTGACGCCGATTGTACCTTGTTGGAATATACAGTGTTATTCACCAGGTTGAATGACAATATACTCAACGGTTAATATTTGTATGAAGAAGCGTATTAAAAACCTAACTTGTATTTAATTTACTGAAATAGTTTGATATTTTGTTATATTTTTTTTTTTTGTAAGATAAGATGCATAAAGATAAGTCAACAGTTAAGAATCAACACAATAACTGATTAAGTCATATATACTTTAAAAGCAACATATATATTATAAAAATGTTTGCCAAAGCCTGTTTTCACTAATACCATATGGCACCATCTCAACAGCGAAGACTAGATTATAGGTATATACCTATATAAGAAGTATAACATGAAGCTATTAATGAAACTTTTGTGTTTTAAAAAGGCATAGCTCCAGCTTTATTTTTTGTTTACCTTCAAGCTCTGTAAAAGTTATCAATGTAAGTCATTAATAATTTTCATCTAAAAATACAGACGATCTGTATTGCTATTTCTGTTACATTGCTCACGATTATCTAAACTTTTACAACACTCTTCTAAGTTTAGCATAGCCCTAGATGCAGAAAAGCCACATGCTTCACAGATTTACATACATTCGTGTGACGAACTCGTTGCAAATGTAGCAGTTCCGCGGACGAATCGTGACACCTGGCAACGCCGCTCGCGGAACACAGCGGAGATCGCAGAGTGCGCGTGCGCGTTTTCCTCACGCGATCGATCCGGACCGACACCTGTTACCGAGTACGTCCGTGTTGCCGTCTCATTCTAGCGCGCGTGCCGTTTCTGTCTCGCCCACGCGCGTCGCGGCGCGTTCCTCGCGTCGCAGCGTTCCGGGTGCATCCCGACGCGTTGCACGCCGGTGGGAATCACCCCGGACTAGGGTCCGTTGGAGCGGAGGGTTGATCTGGTGGCGGCGTGTGTGTGAGAGTTTAAAGGGGAGAGAATGGAATCGTGGATTTAGATTAGGTTTGTACGACGATTGAGGGTTGAGCATTGGCGGCTACGGTTATCGGAAGCGGAATTGAAAATGTTATGTGTACAGAGGGTTAGAAATTTAAATGGCCTTGTCTTCATAACGAATCTTGGGAATTATAATGAAGAAATTTCAAATAATAATGGGTGGGCCATCTATTGGTTTCTTTTTAAACTGAGTGTTATTTTTACATTGCCGACACTGACGCGCTTGACATTTGACATATATGTGGTGTCTAACCTACGCTGTAAGAAATGAATCGTTTTACGCTTGAACAGCGTTGGGGAATATAAAAAAATTATTTCCAAAGTGAATGCTGTGTTGTAGAAACAGTGAGAAAACTGAGAACAATTTTTGGTCGAAATGAAGCCCCGTCAGCGCCTGGTGTAAGAAAGTTCTTAAGGAAAGTTCGTGAAACTGGCATGGTTGTGGATAACAGAAGCCATCCACGTGCTCGTCCGGTGCGCACAGCTGAAATAATTGCTGCAGAGCACAACAACTTAATGTCAGTCGAACTTTTCTGAGGAGAATATTGCATAAAGACCTCGGATTATTTGCTTACAAGTTGCAACTTACTCAAGAGTAAAGGAAAATGACCATCCACTTCGTTATCGCTTCTCAGTGTGGGCTTTAAATGAGTTTGAAAATGACGCCGATTTTAATCGAAAAATAATTTTTCGGACGAAGCTCATTTTCATCTTGCAGGACATGTTAATAAACAGAACTGTAGGATTTGGGGTTCCGAAAATCCACACGTAGTCATAGAGAAGCCAATGCATGCTGCAAGAGTGACTGTTTGGTGTGGGTTTTGGAGTGGTGGCATCATTGGTCCGTACTTCTTTCATAATGAAGATGGTAACAGCGTTACAGTAAATGGAATGCATTACAGAGACATGTTAACTGATTTTTTGTGGTCGCGATTGGACGAGCTGGATTTGGACGAGCTTTGGTTCTCGCATGAAGGAGCAACGTGTCACACAAACCGTGAAACAATCGATCTTTTGCACACTAAATTCGGTAACCGTGTTATCAGCCGTTTTGGAGACATTAATTGGCCATCGCGCAGCTGCGATTTAACACCATTGGACTATTTTTTATGGAGACATGTTAAGGACCGCTGTTACTCCAACGATCCACAAACAATTGACGCACTAAAGGAAAACATCAATCGAGTTATTCGTGCAATAGAGCCACAAGTAATCGAAAATGTACTGCAAAATTGGGTGAAAAGAACTACTGCCAAGCCAGCCGTGGCGGCTATTTAACTGAAATTGTTTTTCATAAATAATGAGAAGGCACACTTTCTTAAATAAAGCAACAATCATTTAAAAATATTCAACGATGTAGTTTTAATAGCAATTTTAAAAAGAAACCATCTGATGGCGCACCCTATATGTATAACGCTTATTTTATTTGGTCCCTCGAGCCGGATATTAATTTTAAGAGCTCGTTGAGACAGGGAGTTGTTAACCCTCAACAACAAGCCATTATAGCAAAAAAAAATGGAAAAAGTTTGTATCGACAATTTTCTAATTTTCTGATTTGTATTGAAAATTTTCTAATCTGATTTCTATGATGATTTTCTTAATCTTTATTAGTGTTTTTCACATCATTCAATGTTTCTTATTATTATCCATTTGTTACTCTTGATAACACTTTATGCAAAGACCATTTAAAAACTGTTGATTGAATTTTAAGTAGGAAAAACATCGGGATAGGGAATTTGGTCGGCGGAAAATTAGTCAACAAGTCGTTTTTAAACAGACAATCTATATTCCAAGCAATTCAGCGACACCAGAATCAATCCCATGCCAAAAATACAATTATATAGCTAGGGATGTCGTCTCCCAGAGAAAAATTCATATATTTTAAAGCGGTTGGTACCTTTTTTGCTATTATATGCTTCGACATAGGCCTAGTAATCATCCCCTAAAATCCCCTAAAATATGACACATACTTATTGAAGTACCGCCTTAGTTCATTAGTATTCGATTGAGTAAATAAATAATGGAAAATATTTACTACGAAACTATTACCAAACGCCAATGTACACAGTCGTCCCCCCCCCCCCCCGTAACGACGCCTATGTTCATATCCAAGAGAAATATAGGAAAAATGAAACCAAATTCATTGGCACTAAAAACGTGATTAAGTAACATGTTGCGCTAAGCAGCTATCCAAGGCAACAAGAGGAGCAGATGAAAAATTGGAGTTGCCTTCGACTTTTAATACTCCGCGAAGTTAGACAGGAATCTGGTTAATGAAGGCATTTGCCTGTAATGATGACGGATCGTGGGGAAATTAATAACTAGATCTTGTTCTTCCGCGACATCCGCCTTGCTGACACTTTTTCCTATATATCCATAATTAAATAAATTTACGTACAGAAAATAAAGTTTTAAATTACTTTTTTTACTTATATTGATACTTCTATAAATAGGTGATTTGCTTATACAATAAGCGTAATAAACTTAATATCATTTCAAAACAACTACTATTCAAATCAAAATTACGAAGTAGGTTGGACAGGCTGACAGAAAAAAAATTTAATATGTGACGTTTATTGCTTATTTTAATTGTGATCTTATTACATAGTAGTAGTAGTAGTGAGTACAAAGTAGTAGTTTGATATAACACACGAAAATATATATTTTTTTTCGGTGACGGGAAAAAAGTTTGACATTTTATTCCTGTTGACAGGTAACAAAATATCACTTTTCATGAAATAACTTTTTTCTCCAGGAAAAAAGTTAGTACTTTTTCCCCGGATATATATATATATATATATATATATATATATATATATATATATATCCTTCCTACATAAGAGCTCCATGTATTAACGAAAACCCATCATTAGGGCGTCCAATTTCATAGAGCGTCCGTATATCGGACCTTATGCACTAATCGGTAATAATTCATTACGTGTCTGAAAATATCAAACGGAAAACTATGGCAAAATTTCGGGGAAGCTTTTTTGTTCACCCAATGTCAGAAGATATACGTCGGATGTATATTAGTGTTCTTTTTCGCCGTAGAGGAGGAGATATCGATTACGTATATCTCAATATACTCTTCTTACTAATTCTATCTAGGGCGTCCTGCCATTTGGCAACGTCGATTCCTTCATAAACTCTATTGAAATTTATAATAACCATTTTACCACAATATTTGCATGTATTTTTCCAAATAAATTACTCCGCGCGCTTCTTATAGTGCACTTTAAATAAGTTCTAACAATAGCAAGTTAAAGTTATACAGTAGCGGCAGCCTAATGCGTACATAGGTGTATATTAAATACATATTAAATATTTTTAATATAAATCATTTAATACATATTAAATGATAAATTTTTATTCATATTAGGCGAATTTATAAGCTTGCACCAGGTCACGGCTATTCACCAATCAAACCAAAAAGAAAAACGCCATTTAGTAATTTTACTGCTGAAAATAAAATAAAACTTAAATCCTTAATCAATTTTCATTAAATAATAAGACAATTTTTGTCTATTTCCTCAAAAACTAAATTGTAATATCAAAAAAGAATCAAGCTAAGTTAGTAACTGATTTTACCTTTCATATATTATTTAGTTTGCCTTCACCGGTTAAAAGTATTTTATTAGGATCACCGCAAAGTTAATTATAATTGCCCTTATGGTATTAAGGTCTTATGTATATAAATTTTGAAATATTAGACAAAAAGTTCACAAGCAAATTAAGTCTTCTTTAAGAATATTCATCGTAGGAAAAAAAGAGTAAAAAGAAGAAAAACAATATTAAAAGGTGAAAACTACCCCGATTTGACAAAAATTTTTTTATATATAGGATATTCCAACGGTTAAAGTAACCCCATTAAAATTAAAATAATTATTATGAAAAAAAAAAATAAAAATATTTTTTGATAGATATGAAATACATATATGCATACTCGAGAGGGTACGATAAAGTAAATAATTTTATAAGAACACAATTTTTTGTAAACTTATAGATTTCAAGTTACAGGTGGCCCATGAAGAATGGAAATATATTATTGTAAAAAAGTTATTTTTCTTGTTAATTGGACTTTTTGTAAAGGTAGAGGATCAAAAGCGCAAAGATCAAACAAATTATTTTTTTACCAATATTGCAAGATCTTCAACGTTTTTTTTTAAAATCTGATGTACCTGTGATTATACTTGTACGCCATGGTTTGTACCAATTTCTAAAAATATATATTTTTTAAAAATTTGAAAATGAAAAATTAATTTCCACAAAAATTCCAAAACAAGAAAGGTAAATGTAGCTACTTGTATTGGAAAATTATTCACTTTATATTTCATTTCATTCAAACCATTTTTGAAAATATTTTTTTAAATTTTGTAGAAAAATTTTGGGACTGTTAATTTACGAGTCATTGATTTTAAATAAAAAATAGCAAAAAATTTGCATATTTGTTAAACTATTTCTAGTAGCTTCAAATATTTTGAACTGTTACAAAAAGTAAGCTGCCGCTGCTCTACCTTCACAAAGTCCTAGGTAAAGGTAAGGTAAAAAGTCTATAAGGTAATAAATTTTTTTTACAATAAATATCATTTCCATTTTAATGGCCCTGTAATTGAAAACTATTAGGTAAAAAAATAAAATAAAAACAACATTGCTATAAAATCATTTACTTTATGGTACCTTATCAAATATACCTGTTTAATGTTCTAGTTATTGAAAAATAATTTTACCCTTCAGCGCCATTTACAGTCATGCGAAAATTGCAAAATCACTTAAAGAAAGCCACCTGTTATTTAGTGACCACCCCTTACCAAATTTAGTTAAAAACGGGAAATTTTCAAAATTTAAATTTTAAAAAATTAAAAAAAATGTGTAGGCAAAATAAACTGCTTTAAGATACGTATAGATTTTTGAAAGGGCCTTGGCCATAAGAGGGGGTAATATTTTTTTTTCTATTTTTCGAATTTTCAGAAAAAACTTTCAGTTTTATTATTTTTCTAGATTTCAAATATTTTTTGGATTAAAACGATTTAAGATGGTAAAAACAGATTTTTTAAAAATTAACCTTATTGTAATTTTCTTTTTTTTTTCACTTTTTTTCAACGTTTTTTTTTTTTTTTTATTTTTATTTTTTGTAGAAATTTTTTTTGTAAGAAAATAAATTCAAAAACAAAATTTACATTTATCGTATTTAAACTGGGTTCATTAGATTTTTGATAAATCTTGTTTACTATTTTAGAAGCATCGGAGTAATACAAGAGACTTTACTGAAATTAGGGTGGTAATTTTCATTTCAGACCGTCAATTAAACCTTGAGTAATGAAAATACTTAGGGTGGTGACCACCCTCGAATTTTTTTCAAATGAACCCTATGCTGTGACCCCTGATGAGAGGAATCCAACAACTGTCAATTTTTTTATACAATTAAAACAATTTAAAATTTAATTTATTTTCAACGTAACAATTCAGCACATTCACTTTTGCAATAGTTTTATTCCCTTAATTATGCAACATTTGCGTTTTTCCGTTTCCTCTTTTCCTCTTTTGTAACCCTTTTTAAATCCCCACAAGAAATCAGGAAAAGCCACTCAAACCTCCCCCCATCGGACCCCTACGAACAGCAAAGGTGGGGCATGGACAAACCGCTGAAGTTTAAGGGTTTGGAAATAAAACATAGCACTGGCAAGCCTGGGTAAGTATTTCCATAATATCAGAAAAATTAATCGGCCCACAATTGCATAGCACGCCCCCTTCCTGATGCCCTATTACTGATATTTGAAAAGCGAACTTATGCCCTTACCACACATCCTCGTTTGTGCTTAGACATTTTCACCAATTTGAAATAAACTTTTCACTCTGAAACAGAACAAACTAAACTCTTTGCCCGTAAAAACACTACAAAATAACAAAATCAGTTGTGCAAAAATTTGGTTTTTGTGGGGACAATGAAAAGTAAGTTTACATTCCAAAACTAACAACACAATTTTGGCGAATTTTGCTTATAAATTAAACAATTCTTTTGTGCCACCCTACAACAATTATAAATTAGTCTGGTCCTTCCAACTTTATGAGGGTCACGCCAGGGTTCATTTGAAATAATGAGCCACCTGAAGGGTTATTTTTCACTTGCAAATAGGTATCATTTCTCGGGTTTTTTGAAAATCACACTTTGCTCAGAAGAAGAGCACCCCAGGTTAGCACCATTGGGAGAAGACAATCACATTTTCATAGATAGTTTTTTTTAAAAAATAAAAATTTGAGCCTCAAATTGATCCCGCCAATCAACTCACGACACCTTTGGCGAAATTGAAACCTTTTAATGCGCTAAGATACGTGAAAAAAAACAATATTTCGTGTCCAATTCTGGAGCACTTAAGTAAATCAAAATATGGAAAAGACTACTTTTTTTTTCAACAAACCTAGCTAGGTGAGATTTCAAACTGAAAAGGCCAATTACCCCCTCTTAGACCTTTTAAACTATACGCTCTTTAACAAAAAAAAAATAATAGTCAAACCAAAAAATAACCCATTTTCCCTTTAAAAAAATCACATATCCCAAATCTTTTTTTCAAATAACATTTTAGAAACAAAAATCTAAACCCTAATTACATTCCTTCCCAGAATAAAATTCCCAATAATATTCCAAAAACAGGGGACTAGAAGATCGTACCATTTTTCCTCTTCATTTTTTGAAAATTTATTAAGACTTTTATAATATATTAAGGCCACTTTTTTTTTTCTAAAATTGTTAAACTACGAGATAAGAATGGAAAGGTAAATTTTTGGGTTATTGGGATTAAAAATTCAAAAAAACGCCATAAAGAGTATTGACACATTTTACCAAAAACATTATTTCAAATAAAATTCACTCATAAAATCCCTTTAGGGGTTTAAAACTTTAAAAAAGAAATAAAAAAATTTAAAAACTATTTTTATTTTAAAACTAAAAATAAAAATAAAACAATTTGGCATAAAAAATCTTCCTAAAAAGGGAACATTTTTTCTATATATCTTCTATTAAAAATTTTAATATTTATAATAAAATTTATTTTATTTTTTAATTTAAAAAAATATCTATTTTTCCACTTAACTTATATAAAAATTGAAATTGGATAAATACTTTAAAAGGATAATTTTTAACCACTTAAATACATCTTACTTAGTTTTTAAACAATTAAGTTTTTTAGGAAAAGAAATTTAAACATTTTATATATCTATTAAAATCCCATAAAATAAAAAATAGTCTACTGGTATAGATAGAATAGCAAATTTTCATCTAATCAAATCCAAACTTAAAGAAGCAAAATTTTAAGCAATCTACAAAAAAAAATTAAAAATTAAAAATTTGAAAATAAAGAAACTATTTAAAAAAAATCACTCAACACAGTTCTCTGGTCCGTGGGGAAGATCATAGGGTATTTTTTTCAGATCAACTTTCCTACAAGGTTAGAAAGTTTAAAGACTAAAAGTAAAAAGGAAATAAATTTAAAAGAAGAAATATTCAGAAATAACAGTACATGAAACTTTAAGAACCATAAGATTATTTCAGATTCTTTTTAACCTTTCTTAAAGAACTACAAATAATCTCTGTTCACCACCTCACCCTAAAATCGTCTCAAGAGGCAATGCAAATTAAAATTCTATGTTAAATTAAATATTATAAACCACTAGAACTTTTTACTCCGCCTTCACAAAATGAACAATGGCAATTTTAGACACGTCCAAATGTCACACGGTTTGAACGCAGACGCTCGCGAAATCAGAAAACAACCGGACGCTTATTGGATTTATTGACGCTCTAAGGGCCCTTAAAAAATATTTGGCCATTTAGGAAGGTTTTATATGGGCAAATTATAAGAAGAAATATAAGGCCGTTTCATTAATTAACGACCCCTAGTACGCCGAAAATTAAAAAAATTTTTCTAAGCCCATGTAATTGTTCTTGGGACTCTTGTCTGAGATTTAAGATCTCCCTTTTTACAAAAGGGCCTTTATGATCCAGAACGTAAAATCGTAATTTACTATACTTTTCAACGGACCACCACTAGAGCTTGAATCCTAACTGAAATAATTCTTTCCCGCTAATGAGTGTTGTATAAAAAAGATATAAAATACTTTTATTTAAGTTTATAGAATACGTAATAACTGATTTTACATATATCTGCTTTTTAAATTAATTTTACCCTTTAGGGGAGTGGGACATATATGTCCACCTTTTTTTTTTTTTTTCCTATTCCCTTTTCCTACATATACAATTACTTTACTAATATTTATCATTAAATACTTTAGAAAATAAAAAAATTTTTTTCACAAAAAATCATTCTAACACATTTTTTTACTTTATAAATTCCTTTTTTAAAACTGTTTTTTTTTATTTTATAATTAAATATTAAAATTATAACCTTCATAAAATATTTAATTAAATAATTATAAAATAATTTAATTAAAAACTAAACTTTAAAAAATTTAACTATAGAAAATATTTTTTTTTTATTAAGACAAGACATTTATATTTTAATTTACATATTTTATTTAGTTTATACACTAGCTTTAGGAAATAATTTAGAAACAAAAAATAAATTTTTAAAAATTAAATAAAATCTGGTAGGAATAAAAAAAAAGATATAAATAATTAAAATAATTTAAAAAATTCTAAATAATTTTTAAATATTTTCATAAAATATTATTTCCTCAAATTTTAGGTTAAAAATAACTTAATATTGAAAACTAACATCCATAAATCTAAAATAAAATTGCGAAAAACACTCATAACCCCTTTGAAATGATAAACTCAAACCAAAAATTCATATGAAAAACTCGCTAATGACCCAAACACCCACCAAAACATAAACCCATTTGAATTTAAAAACCTGGGATGAATAGACCCCAAAACCCATAACATCATTTCCCCTGTTAAAAATTTTTGATGCCACTAGACCAATCTTTCCGCTGATAAACACCCCTTATAACATTTCAAATTTTACTTTTTTGTTTAAAGTCGGGAAGACCTTACAAAATTTTTACTCCTTCCATTTTGAATTTTAAAAATTCTTCGGATTCTATCAGCACCCCAAACTAGGTAAAACATTTTGACCTCCCCATATTCCATTTTTTTTAAATTTCTGTCTAGACCAAAACTTAGGTAAAATTTTTAGTCCATTATTTTTTGAAACTTTTTCGCTTTCCGCATTGTTTTTTGACTGCGAGCGACCCCAAAAACTTAGGCAAAAGGTACATTTTTTTTACACTTGTCCGCATTGGTCCTATTTTGATTTAAAAATTTCTTCGGATCGTATAGCACCCCAAAAACTTAGGTAACCAGTTAGTTCAGTCATTATTTTTGAAACTTTTTCTGATTGTTTAAAAGACTCGGGTAGGCCCCAATTAGGTAAACAAGTGAGATCCATATTTTGTACTTTCCGCCATTTGCCGTATTTGAATTTTAAAAATTTCTTCGGGTTCAGCGACCCCAAAACTTATAACCAATCATTTTTTGACTTTGTCCGCCATAGTGTCCGCATTTGAATTTTAAAAACTGCTGCGGTTCGTATCAGCACCCCAAAACCAGGTAAACCATTGCTTCCATATTTTTTGAAACTTTTTCCGTAATGTCCGCCATTTTGAATTTTAAAATCTGACTGCGGCGAATAGACCCCAAAAACTTAGTAAACCAAGATCCATTATTTTTTGACACTGCCGCCATATGATCCTCATTTTGAATTTTAAAATTTGCTTGGTTCGAAGGCCCCAAAAACTTTAATAAACCAATTTTAGCAATTTTTTGAAACTTTTTCCGCCATAGTGGATGGCATTTTGAATTTAAAAGTGGGGTATGACCCCAAAAAACTAGGTAACCAAGTGATCATATTTTTTGAAACTTTTTCCGCCATAGTCCGCCATTTGATTTTAAAAATTGACTGCGGATTCGTAATCGCGACCCCAAAAACCCAGGTAACCAATCTGTCCAATTTTTGAAATCCCATATGTCCGCCATTATTTGAAAACTGACTTCGGATTCGTAATCAGCACCCCCAAAAACCTACGTAAACCAAGTTGTGCCAATTTTTTGAAAATTTGTCCGCCATATTTCCGCCATTTGTTGAAGCCGGCGTATCAGCGCCCCAAAACCAATAGCCAGTTCCATTTAAAACTGTTCCGCATTTGAATTTCATACTTTTAATCAGCAACCCCAAAACCCAGGAAACCAATGCTGAATTTGAAATCCGCCATTGTTTTAAAAATCGCTGCGGCGTAAGCGACCCCAAAAACTTAGGTAAACCAGCTTGTTATCATTATTTTTTGCACTCCGCCATATGGTCCGTCATTTTGAATTTTAAAATTTCCACAGCGACCCCAAAAACTTAGGTAAAAGTTAGTTCAGCCAATTTTTTGAATTTTGTCCGTCATAGTGGTCCGCCATTTTGAATTTTATCTGCGGGATCAGGACCTCAAAAATTAGGTAAACCAAGTTTGTAGTCCATATTTTTTGAAAATTTTGTCCGCCAATGTCCGCCATTTTGTTTTGAAAAGACCGGACGTATAGGCCCCAAAACAGTGAGCCAAGTGCATTTGAAATTGCAGCCGCATTTTGAATTCAAAAATTGTTTTTCAGAGCCCCCAAAACCCATGGAAACAATGGCCTAAGTTTGCCGCATTTTTTAAAATGACTGCGGATTCGTAATAGCGACCCCAAAAACTTAGGTAAACCAAGCTTGTACATGACACTTGTCCGACCCGATTGATTTTAAAAATTTGCGGGTCCTAAGCGACCCCAAACTGTTAAACCAAGTGCCTTTTTGACTTTCCGCCAAGCCGCCTTTTGATTTTAAATGACGCGGCAAAGGACCCCACCTAGGGAAACAATTTCCATTTTTGAAATCCCATATCCGCATTTTTGAAAACTCGGACGTATAGCGACTCCAAAAACCCACGTAAACCAAGTGTCCATTTTTGAACGCCAGGCCGATTGTTTAGAAAATTTCGCGTCACTAAACCCAAAACCCATGGAAACCAATTTTTCCATTTTGAAAATTCCGCCAATCCACCATTCCACGCCCATTTCACCCTTCTTTGGGGTTTTCTCAAAAATCGAGCCTTTGCCGCCATATTGAAAACAGGGCCCTTAGTGAGACTAACACCTCTTACAGAAGAAAGTAAAACTCGCAGTGCGAATCATGTTGGTCGCTGCAAAGAAACAAAGGACTTTTTTTATTACAAAATATTTTTTTCAAAAAATTTTTTTGGAAACAAAAATTCTATAAAATTAAAATTGGCCATATTTTGAAAAAAAATGCAACAAACGAAAAACTCTCCTTTGAGAAAAAAAAACAAACCAAGCGTTCGACCAGGAGGCTCCAGTTTTTTGAAAATTTTTCGCAAACTTTAATTTTTCACAATCCTTTGTAAGAGGGTAAGTCATCACCTAGTGAATGGCCCATGCGCTTTTCAAAAGGTAACGAACCGCCCGCCATGTACCAATTTGAAGTAAATAGGCTGAACCAAAAAAAACAACGACAGACACCACAAATTCCCTAACTTTAAATAATTGGCGATACTATTCCTCCACTGTATGGAATAAAATAAAGGAAAAAATTCAAAATAAAAATAAAATTTTACTTTCTTCCTTCCTACAGCAAACTCTCAGCAGCTCCAATTTTGAAAAATAAGAAAACTAGAAAAAAAAACAACACCCAACCCAAAAAAAAAATCTATTATAAAATAAAATTGTGAATTATAAAAATTTTACCTTAAAATTTTTAAAATTTTTCAAACAAAACAAAGATAAAACACTCAATAAATAAAAATAAAAAAAAACACAAAAAAAAAAAAAAAAAAAAATAACTCTAACAAAAAAAAAAAAATTTAACGACCCGAAGACTAAAAGACCTTAAAGGATTAAAATATATATATATATATATATATATATATATATATATATATATATATATATATATATATACATAAGTAAAGGTAATACTTTTTGTGACGCTACTTTCGCTGCTTCTACTAACTCCGGTGTAGTCAGAGAAAACTCGGAATCAGACATTTTTTAACTTTATATTATTCAAAATAACTACTAAACAACCACTACGTTCGCAATTTTTAAATCAAATCACAGAATTAAATTGACATTTATTTGATTACTTTAAAGGTTTCCTTAGCAACGCAGGTCTAATTGTCGCTATAAGTACAACAGCCTACCAGTTTAAAACTTCAAACACATCGATAATTTTCTGACTTTAATATATTGTAATAATATGTTTTTTCAATATTAAATCGTCGTTTTTCCCGTCACAAAAAAAAATTGTGTATTATACACGGGAAAAATATTATATTTTAGCTCTCGGTTTTTTGTCTCACAACCTCGAGCTAAAATCTAATACTTTTTCCCTTGTGTAATAAATAACAATTTTTCTCGTTAGAATTTGGTTACCTACCTAAGTAACAGATATTTCATATGTTCAAGTTCAGACTGCAATAAAAAAAATACTACATCAATAATAATCAAACTTTTAATGTCGCGTTAATATTTGGCAGAAAAAGTCCAGTGTAATTTCACGTTCCCAGCAGGACAAACATTTTCCTATTTTTTTTTCGTTGGTATGGTAACTGCTGAGAATAAGATAAGATCATACAGTTGGTTTGAAGATTTCGATGTGAAATTTTCAGTAGTAATCTCCCTAGTGTTTGAATTATTACCGAACATTTTTTTGAAGTCTCTAATGTTGTGAAAATTATCCGGAGTCGAAGGCAAGTAGAAACAACGACTAAAATTTGTTTATTTATTTGTATGTAAGAAATAGACATAACATTTGTTTATAATCTATGCTCGCGTAGAAATAAAAAATAGGGTATCAATAATAATCAAACTTTAGTTTAAGGGGGTATTCTAGTCTACAAATTTGAAAAAACGTTTTTTTTTTCATGTTTCTAAAGTTTAGACATTCAAGAATATGCCCTTAAAAGGATTTTTCAAAATTTCAATTATTTTATGAGTTACAGCCATTTTTGTGACGCGGCATTGGCTCCGGTCCGACCGGAAGAAATGAACAGTAGACGGTAGACGCTGCCCGAGTACTTACGAAACACGAAACGTATTTAGTCGGAATCTTCGTCTTAGTATTTATTTCAAATTAGTTTTGAGCCAGCCTTCAAGCAACGTGGACGTGCTAACTGAGTAAAATTGCCGGAAACTTGTTTCAGAACTTTAAATGCGTTTTTCTCAAAACTACTTTTTTTCGAGTTGGCGTGCACGATATCTCAAGTTCTAATGAACCGATTTATTTGAAATTTGGTGTGAATGTTCTCCGCTCAGATCAAAATTTTCAATTTTACTATTTTTAAAAAAATCAGAATTGCTAAAAAAATATGTAATTTTTTTTTTCAAACGGCCGCCATTTTATGAATTTTTTTTTACTTTTCCAGGTGGCTAGGAGCATCTATACTAATTAAGAATCCGTTCGGCTTTTTTGTTTCAGATGACCAGAAGGGTTGAAATCATGCACGCCAGGACACTCTTTTTTTGGACCCCCCACTTTGCCAGCTCATAACTTTGTCACTTTTGAGCCTTTTTTTTCAGTTAATTTTTTTTGTTATTTGAAAAGATCAATAAACAAATGATAAAAAAATGGATGGTTAAAATATTTTTTTGTTTCGTTTGTACAGAGCTTCAAAAACCGCCCGAAATTCATGCATCTAGACTAGAATACCCCCTTAATGTCGCGTCAATGCTTGATAGTGTTACGAACGCTGGGCCAGTCCGCCCCTGCCTTCTTCGATGAATCCAGCCCACCGCACGTCGATGACGTACGCGGGCAGCGCCCTCATCGAAAGATCACGGCTGCTTTGCCCGATTGTTCGGGAATCGAAGCGCCGGGAAGCTACTGGTATAATCCGCATGGATATAATAATACTCACCCTATAATTACTCCGAAGAGTAACCCCTTAGGTCCTCTCAGGGACCTGTGCTGGAAGGAGTGGCTATTATTATTATTTGCCATGGCGCACTGGGAGCGACTTAAGATTATTTCGGTAACGCATTTGCTTTACAGTTCTGAGGAAACCCAGAAAACTCAGAACATTACCAAATCTAGGGCATGTGCGGGGGCACATGCTCTAGGGCATATATAACGGGGTATTTCGACGCGGGACAATAGTTTTTTTATTTGAATCATGTGAACGGCGCGCTCTCCGTACAACGCTCTAATATAAATTGTATAAAAATAAATTAGTGTAGTTAAATAGTGTTAGTCCGTAGTTGTATTAATTAAATAAATAATGTTAGTTCAAAGTGCGAGTTTAATTTTTCACACCTCACGAACCCGAAATAAATAAAACGTTACAATAGAAAGATTTTCAGTGTAATTTCTTCTAGGGTACCCAGCAGGACAAATATTTCTGGAAATTTTTGTCGTTGCCACGAAAACTGTTAAAATAAGAGCATACGGTTGGTTTAGATAAGATACGTATACGAGGTGTGTAAATTAAGTAATGAGACTGGCAACGTAGCGCCCGATTTAGCAACACTGCGGAGACGGGAGTTGGAAGGGCGGTAGGTTAACACGTGATGCACCTTCTGTACAAGTT
Source organism: Aromia moschata (assembly GCA_029963805.1). NCBI lineage: Eukaryota > Metazoa > Arthropoda > Insecta > Coleoptera > Cerambycidae > Aromia > Aromia moschata. The sequence goes on along the minus strand of JAPWTK010000086.1, from coordinate 1,161,027 downwards.
TGAACTTGTTAGTCATTTGTGTGTTCTTTGTGATTGTTTTCGTGAACCGTTTTTTTATAGTGCTTTTAAAAATTAGTGACATTAATTTTGAGCAACTGTGCTATCAATGCTTCATAATTGGGCCAGCGCCACGGATGCTTTTGCAAAACTTCTCAGAAGATAGTTGATTGAAGATGAACCACGCAGCGGAAGGCCGTCATCTTCAAGAACCGATGAAAATGTCGATAGAATACGGGATCTTGTGCGTTCAGATCGTCGGTTGACGGCAAGATTGATCGGGGAAGAGTTAAATTTGAATCACACCACATCAGATTTGGACTAAAGAATTGGGGATGAGAAAAATCTGCCCATTTCAGTAAACGAGTTTTTAGCCAGTAAAAACATTCTTGTGGCTCCTCAGCCTCCTTACTCGACTGATTTGAGTCCTTATCACTCTTTTTATTTTCCCGAGATTAAAAAATCACCTCAAAGGACGTTATTTTGTGACCATTGAAAGCATTAAAAAAACTGTAACCGACCAGCTGAAAGCTATTTCAGTATATGAGTTCCAGCACTGCTATGAGGAACGGAAGAACCGTCTCCAGCGCTGTGTGGCTTCCAAAGGAAGTTATTTTTAAGAAGGCAATACTGAATTGTAATTCTATTCGAATAAAGAAATTTAAAAAAAAAACAGTCTCATTACTTAATTTATACACCTCGTATTATGTGAAATTTTCATCAAGTTTTTAATAAAAACTCGGAAGAAACTTTTGGTTCACCTCAATAATATTCAGTATGTCAATGAACGTTTAGAAGATTCATCCAAACTCTGGGTATTTTTTTTACATCCGTCAGAAAAAGAAGATATTTTTCAAGATTAATGACCGCCTCGTGCCAGAGTAACTGGTGCTCGTAGCAGACGACAAACTGCGCGCCCTCTTCGAGCAGTAAATTCCCGGCTTTCGAGCAGTGTGCCGTTTAGAGAACCGTCGTTTATTTTTGCTATAAAGTTTACGGAAAAATATCGCGCAGCCGGCCATTTTGTCTCGTACGCTCGCAAGTTGCGTGAACCCCTTGAACGGTTGTTAAACACGCCGTCGACTCGTCGAGGCGGAGTTTGGAGAATAAATAAAGGGAGCTTTTGTTTTTCCACGGAGAAGTTGTGAAGTTCTAGGAGGATATTATGGAGTTAGGCTCGCGATAGAGACATTTCTTCTTTTGTTATTACTCCAAAACTAACGAGCCATCCAAAAAAAAGTCATCAAAGTTGGTCGAGAAAAAAAGACTTATTTCTCTTCTTAATCGAATTTATAACCTTATTTACTTGTCATGACTGTCGCTTCATATGACGGCCATTGTTTATTTTACAAATACTGAGAGTCACTTGTCAAATGTTTGACATAACCGAAAAGCTTAGACATGACCGCTATTTCCATCTCTCTCGTTCATAGCCAGAGTTGATCACTTTTTTTGTTGGATGTCTATTTATTATAACCAATGAAAATATGTATTTTTTTCTTGTTAGAATTTGGTTACCTACGGAATCAAACTGGAATTGGAAAAGAGTTTTTGTTTTTTTGCTTGGTGATTTCATTTTTTTAATTATTTAGGAAACACTCTGTATAATACAGCTTTATTTTTAAGAAAGAAAACTTTTTTATCAATATCAACAATTAGTGGAAGAAACATCTGTAAAGCAATGGTGGGCTTTCACCACGTTTCATAATCCACATTTTTTTTTATTTGAGGAATATTCGATGCATTTTGGGGTAAATTTTAAAAGAACTACAGTTTGAATGAGAATGAATGGATTGGATGGAATTTTATAGAATACGAGGTGTGTACATTAAACTAATGAGACTGGCAACATAGCGCCCGATCTAGCAACACTGCTGAGACGGGACTTGGAAGGGCGGTAGGTTAACATGTAATGCACCTTCAGTACAAGTTTGAACTTGTTAGAGTAATTTGTTTGTTCTTTTTTGACTGTTTTCGTAAACATTTTTTTATAGTACGTTTTAAAATTGAGTGACATTAACTTTGAGCTACGGTGTGCTATCAGGTTTTGCTTCAGACTTGGACACATCGCAACGGATACTTTTATAACAACGGATAAAACTTCAACACGCCTACGGAAATAGTGTTTTTTCAAGAGCTTAGGTTTTTTGGTGGTTTAAGGCATTCTCAGAAGGAAGAGAGTCGATTGAAGATGAACCATTCAGCGAAAGAAACGATCAATATGTCGGTAGAACACGGGATTCAGATCGTTGCAACGATCTGAACGCACCATATCCAGTCAACCTTGTCGTCAACCAACGCGTTGGTTGACGCGTGAGCATGATCGGGAATGAGTTAAATTTGAATCACACCACTGTTCAGATCAGATTTTGACTAAAGAATGAGAAAAATCTGCACAAAAATGGTTCCAAAAAACCTTTCACAGAAACAAAAGGACATCAGGAGAGAAAGGTCTCTTGCCTTTTTGGAATCGATTGAAAATTATCCCCATTTTATGGAACGTGTCATTACTGGTGATGAGACTTGGGTTTTTGAATACGACCAGGAAACCAAGCTCCAAAGCATAGAATGGCACACTTCAAGCTCTCCAAGACCCAAAAATGCAAAAAGTCGAAGATGCATGCTGATTTGCTTTTTTGATAGCCAGGGAATTGTCCACAAATAGTTTGCGCCACCTGGCCAAACAGTAAATCAACACTTTTACAGAGGTGCTAGAAAAAACTTCGGAAAACTGTTATACGGGGGAGACAAAACATCAAGAATAACTGGATGTTGCATCACGACAATGCGCCTTGTCACACAGCCATTTCAGTAAACGAGTTTTTAGCCAGTAAAAACATTCATGTGGCTCCTCAGCCTCCTTATGCACCTGACTTGAGTCCTTGTGATATTGTTCTCTTCCCGAGATTGAAAAATCACCTAAAGGGACGTCATTTTGGAAGCACAGAAAACATTCAAACGGCTGTAACCGACCAGCTGAAGGCTATTTCAGTATATGAGTTCCAGTTTCCAAGTGCCATTACTTCATTTACACACGTCATATAAGATGGTGAAGACAATTTTTCGAAGTAATTAAAGAAATATTTTTCATAAATTTTTTTATGGGTACGGCCATAAATGGGGCATCCTTGATATTTCGCATTCCAGTTTTTTATAAGAATACCATTTAGAGGTAAAAGAAGTAAGTCTTACGTTGCTCGAAGTAAGGCGTTCGTCGTAAAACGTTGCTTTTTTGCGGCCTTCCCACAAAGCGGATCCTCTCCCAAAGTTTCCACTCCCCTTGCGCACGATACGCGCGAAACTGTTGCGATACCGCCGCCACCCTCCTCTCCTTGCTTCCCCTTTATCGGCGCCCCTACGCGGAATACGCTTTGTGGGGAAGTTGCTCTGTGAGCGATAATTCAATTTCCACCTTACCCGCGTTTTCCGTTAGCGTTACCGAATTAGCATACCGTCTACGGTTACGGCTACGGGATGCGCGGACGACGAACGTAAGGTTGTTACCTTCTAGAAGGCGGCGGTGCATCAGCTGACACGTTTTTTGAACCGAAATTCCGGTTCACCGTTCCAAAAATCCCGTTTCAAAGAAAGTTTGTTCTGTCTTTTCCTTTGATGAAAGTTTACGGAACGTGATTTGCTTAAACGGGCAACCAATAATAATAGTAATAACCAGAGGAAATGTTTACACATTTATATTACTGAGGTTATGATATATTCATGCGATACCTACTTGCTGTGTGCAATACCTGAAATTGCAGTATACTTCGATTTATTTCACTTCAGTACAAAAGTGGGCTTTTAATTAAATAATCTCATTTTGAGAAATCAGTTACCCCTCTGCCCTACTGAGTTTGAAAATGCCATGGTTCCATAATAGATCATTTCTCATTTCATTTAAGATTGTGATAAAAGTCAGGTTAGGAAAGGTGATTCTTTTAAATTTTTGAGGACTATAGCAGTTTTACTGTCGATATAGATGTAATCACCAGTGGCGACTGTGAAGAAAATTTTCGCAAAGAAGCATGAGACTCACGTCATATCTTATTGGCTAGGGAATTACTAGACCTAAATTGAATAAAAAAATAGTATAAAAAAAATCAAATGAATCTTGTGAAAAACATTTTTAAAAAAAGTCTGCCTCATCGGAAGACTTTAGAAACTGCTTGTAAAATATTTGCGAAGTATATTTTTTTCGGAATTATTAAGTGAATAAAAAAAACACGACTTTTCGTAGAGATACTGACAATTTGAAATTTGTTTCGTTACCATATGAACCTAAATTCACCCGCGGACTAGGTAACATTTTAAAAAATATTAATATCAATTTGGTTTATAATTCTAAAAATAAACTACAGACGCTTTTCTTCCAGACAAAAAGACAAAATCGACAATAACGAAAAGTCAGGAATATACGGAGTAAGTTCTAAAACTTGTGATCAAAAGTATATTGGGCAAACAAAAAGATCTATTTTGACTAGATTTAATGAACATATGGCTCATTTAAAATATGGCAGAACGGAAAAATCTTGTGTTGCCCAACACGCTTGTGACAACAACCATAGGATAGACATAAATAATTTAAAATTAATTAGAAATGTAACAAACAGTAGACAGTTTAATGCTTTTGAAAGTTTAGAAATCATTAAGTGTAACAGTACTATGAAGAAGGACAATGGTTCGATACCCACCAGTCCACTGTTTGCTCTGATAAACAAGGACAGATGTTACGGTTCAGTGAACAGTGGCAACAAATTAAGTATAAATAGTGCAAGTAGGTTAGAATTTAGTTTTAATTTTCTCCTGAAGATGCCAACTTAGTTGGCGAAACGCGCGTCGAGAAAAGTATAGTAGTTTGGTGTTTCGTGGAAAACATCCAGTTTTTTGTTTCTACGCCGAAGGTTCCAGTACCCACTCCATTATCAAGTGAATATAAAAACGTTTTTTTCTTGTGTTTTTTGCAAAAAAAAATATTTTGCTTACAGATATAGCTATTTTACAGTTTCAAATACAAAATGCAAGAATGAAACAAAAATTCACACTACCACAACCTTTACAGATCTCATTTAAAAAAAACACTATAAAAAGACGCTGTATATACTTAGTGGTTATTAAAGAACATCCACTTTTGGCCTCGAAAAAAAAGTTAGGTCTTTTCTTAATTTTACAAGATTCAGTTATTAATACATTTCAAAAATGTTTTAAAGCTATCCTATTCCCGGAGTAGGACTGGAATATTCGGCGTAGGAACAAAAGCCTCAACACGTTTTCCACTAACACTACACTATACTCGATACGCTTGTTCATCAACCACGTTGGCATTATAAGGTGATTAAAATCGTCTTTTAACAATCTTTCGTATGTAATTGTGTAGTACGAGTAATTTGGTCTTATGAGAATTGCGTCTAGGATTTTTTGAGCATCTTATTGAGGCAAATTTCCTGTACCTCGACTTAAATTGGTTTCTGGTCCAAAAATAACCTTGTTTATGCCGTCCTTGTAAGCAGACGGTGCTCAAAGGAAACTCCGCCGTTATGAGTATTCATTGAAGTTGCATCTGCAGGCGGACGAGGATGCATTATGTGAAGTTTGTGGCTCGGGGAATCCAAGAATTACGCTTACATTTCATAGCAGACGTGAGTCGAATGAGGAGGGAGTAGCCGTGGAAACATTCGACTTTTCAGCCGCGGTCGGAGAGCTACTTTTGCGAGACTTCAGTGGCGTCGCACTTTGATGAAGTTTTCCTCAACTCTGAGATTGTATAGAAAGAAGAGTATATTTTTCGTATATATATATTGTGTAACGATAAGCTACCATTAGTATCACATATGGATACATGTCTGATATTATTGCGTTACGCTTCTGACCTTAAGCAGAAATCAGTTTGATTGTAAAATGATTGATTGTACTTGGTTAAAAAGATAAATCAAAGCCATATATTTGGCACATTGTACTAGATACCAATGTAACGACAATGCATTGTAGATAAATACATAATGAATTTTAATTACAAAAAAAAGCAATTTCGATAGAACGGTTGAAGCATTTTACTTGACAGACAATCACAAAGAAACGAACCTGACCTGGGATAACTTTGTGTAGAGCCTTTTTATGCGCACATAGATAGATACATTTATATTGAAAAAGTGAGATCATATAAAATGATTCTCTGATTTTCCATATTCTTACTTCAAATTGTCTTCTAAATTAATTTGTTAAACGCACAGTATGTTTCATTGATTGAAAGCATGGCTTGTTCTATCTAAAGTATCTTTGAAAAACATCTTTTATAAAACATCTTTTATCCAGTAAACCAACAGAACGCTACATTTTATAAAACATTTGATAAGAGATCTTGGCCAAAGATTTCTTTAATATCGGTCTTTCAGGACAAGCTGAAGTTTTATTAAGAAGCTGACAACATCCAGTTTCTTAGAACAGCAATGACACTTAACAGCAGAGTACAGTTGTTTAATTATATAGGTATTCTATACAAATGAACTCGGCTTCATATTATTAAATTCCTTTTTGCAGTTATGTTATCACAACCATATCTAAGAGTCTCAAAGTTTTTTGATTGAGGTTTGATGTGTTCCTCTAAGAACTGTTTTTTCAGCTGTAGATATATGTAGTTCACAATTGTAAGATGTGGTGACCTTGCACAAAAATCCACCAATCGAGTGTAAAAAAATTATCTCAAAACAACGATCGTTTGACAAACGGCATGTGGAGTAGCGTTATCTTGCTGAAAATACCCCTTCGTAACTTTGTCGTTATATGACTCATCGATAAAGGGTTCTAATAAATTATCCAGCAATCTTTAGCAACTACGGTTTGGGCCAACAATATTGGTCTAACGATTCGCCTTTTGGAAACCGCTTGCCAATTTTTTGTGGTTTCCAAAAATTCATGAGGATTTTCTACGGACCACGTCCTCACATTTTGTTTATTTAAATAACCTGAAAGATAAAGACAAGCATTGTCAGAAAATAAACACTCATAAATGTCATCGTTGTTGTTCAGGTTTTCCACATGAGTTTCCTGAGTTCGTGGACTGCTTGAATTTGATATGGATATGCTTTTTGGAATACTTTTATATGAATATGCATATGGAACTGCAGATTTTTTTGTGCACTCGATTTGATCAATGGTTTTTTTCTAGGTACTACGCTTCCTGGTTTACGGCTTACTGACCCAGTTTAATGAAATTTGTCAACATAAGCACAAGAGAGTTTAATTTACAAGCTCTGTGTAAGTGGTTACAAGACTAGAAAACTGTTCACGGAACTCCTGTATGCACAACTCAACTATAATTCGAATTAATTTAACAAACGTTAGAGATATTAAGTCTGCCAACTATTATTAGAGAAAATGTATAAATTACAGCCTACCCTAATTGAGAATTTATTTGAGGGTGCGGTATAATGACTAAGGGTTGTTTATTCAATTTTTGGAATTTGCATCTCTACACTCGCGACACAGTTTTTGGAATTTCGACCCTCTACGACGTCACTGAGCTCCCGCTCACCCGAATGTCCAAACTCTAACTGTGTCATGTTGGCGACGGTGTCATTAAAGCTCCTGGGGGCGCAGCCGAGGAAAAGTTTGATTCGGAATCGAGGTGATTGGAAATCCATCAAGTAATAGCCGCCGCGACGTCAAGGGAGGAATGAAAATGGCTCGCAGATATCCTCGACGGGATACCCTTTCATTTTCATAACTTTCCCTCTCGCGACGTCGAGTTTTCTTTTATTGGCGAACTCGTGGAGCGTTCATTTCCTTCGGATAATTAGGCGTCGCCGTGCTGGAACAGGCCCGAACTAGTTTTGGGTCGGGATCGAAGGCGGGGTGCCAGTTAAGCCCTTATTCCCTTCAAGGTCCTTTATAAATTAATATCGCCAGGTGGTTGAGGCAGAATTATATTATTTAGTCGACGCTTTAGATACTGATTTGAATACAAAGTGCAACACTCAGTATTAGATGTTTATCGAGTACTTTAAGATGTACAGTTGGCGCCATCCAAATGTGAACGGTTTTTGGTAGTCATGAAAATTATGCCTGAATTTTATCGTAGTAAATCGGACTTTGTTCAGTAGCGTATCAGAAAGGTAGATAATTTAGTATATATAATGGCAGACATATTACTTTGATCATTTTATATTAGAATAATGCCATGAGTAGAAGAATTACATGAGTAGTATTATAATAACTATATCATAACTAATAATAATGTTTAAAGGTTAATTCTAATATTACTCACATACGACTAGTATAATTTTAAAAAATATCAACAAGGTAAAAATGAAGGAAACGATTTTCTATTCTTTAAAACATTAACAAAATAAAAAGTTTATCTAATACTAAAGTGGATTTATTTATTAATATTTTATTGCACAGTCATTTGACGCTACAATATTCTCTAATCTTCTTGACATGGAAGCGATTAACGTTCTCATATCATATGAGTCCACCAGCTCTTCCCAAGCATTTTCAATACTTTCCCAGAGTTAGTCGCGGTTTGTCGGCCTAAAGTCTCTTTCATATATATTTTTTACTAAGAAACCCCACACGTTTTCAATGGGGTTCAAATCTGGACTTTTTGCCGGCCAAAGGCAAAACATTGATGTTGTGGTTATTTATCCATTCTCTTACTAGTCGTCCAGTATGAATTGGAGAATTATTTCCTGTAACGAAAGTGTAGTTATTATATTGATGTTGTGGTTATTTATCCATTCTCTTACTAGTCGTCCAGTATGAATTGGAGAATTATATCCTGTAACGAAAGTGTAGTTATTATATTTTAAAGTACACCTACTAATTAAAATTTCTCACATGCTGAAATACAAAATTTTCAGGAAAAACTTGTCTCACTGATGGTAGCATCACGTTCTCCAAAATATCTGTATAGTGTGTGGTTTAATCGGCCATCAATTTGCCAGCACACTCCAGGATCGTGAACGCTTATCCACGCCCAAACATTGACCGAAAAGCGGCCACTATTGGTAGTACTCAAGGTGTAATTCTCTTCAAATCTTGTATTCCTGGATCGATAAACATGTAGTCTTTCATTTTTGGAAGATTGGAACGTCTTCTCATTGGAAAACATGACATTGTTCCAAAATGCATTTCCTTGTAAAAATTAATTTGCAAACTGGACTCGCCTCTGTTTATGCTCTTCGGTTAGAAACATTTTGTGAGCAGCAACGCAATTCATAAAGCCGTATTGTTTTAGACGCCTTTGTGTTGTTCTGAGAGACCCTGGAAATAATGTTTCTTCTCGAGCCTTCACAACGGTTTCGAATGGATTATGATTGATAAATTCGACCAGAGCATTATCTTCATTCTCAGTGGAGACCTTCCCTATACCTTGTCTGATAGTACTTTGTAGTCGCTGTTCTCCTTGCCAGCGTTTTTTAATGTAAAATATGCAACTTTTACTAACATTTAATTCAGCAGCCACTTCAGTCAATGACCAGTTTTCTTCTAATTTAGCTATAGCCCTTGCTCTTTGCGCTTCACTTAAATGCCTTGGCATGTTTAAAGTTACGATGTATGACATTATTCTCAATTATTAATATTTTGATATTTCATTACCGTCGACACAGAACGGCGATTATATATTTGACACATGTCATTGCATTTACGGCGACTATGATATAAAGTTAAAATTACACCATACAATTTTGCCGTTCACATCTGCATGGCGCCAACTGTACATCACAGGCACTTAAAAAAGTAAGTAAGTATGCAAGCATTAAAAGTTCTCGACGGCATACCCTCTTTTTTATTCTTATGTTTCATCATAAAATAAATCTTTGAAATCCCCGATGGATATATTCACTTTGTTAGCAAATGATAGTTTCTTTGCATTTGCCACGTATGACATTTTAAACTGTTCGTCAAAATTAGCGTCGTAACACTTTTTTGATGGGCGCCATTTTCGTTCTGTTTGAGCTAGAAACTTGCGGTTTGAAAATTCCGGTGGCCTATAGGGTTCTTTTTAATGCCCCGAAGTCGCTACACTGAAACTTAAACGGTTCGCCGTCCACACCCCAAAAACCAACCCCATGTCGAAATTTGAATTCGCAAGATTTTGACGGCAACTTCAGAGTCCTACAAGATGGATTAAGAAGGACGCTGTCTGGTAAAAACCCTATTCTAGCACACATTACGACCTCTCTAACAAGTCCTGAGCATTTGGTCGCTGCCTCACCCCTTCAACCAATTTCCAGCCCCCGTGATTCACCCCTCTGCAGTTATGCTGGTTTTAACAGGCTCTGACCACTGGTTGGCGGTTTAGTTGATCCAAATGCTGCTAAAATCAATTAGTGTAGGGTGTCACAACCAATTTTCACTCGCAGGCCATTCAAACATCCCTCCAGACCATAGCTACACCTACCCCCCACCCACCCCCTCTGGTTCCACCACTGTTGGAGGCTACGTGGGCAGTTGCTTGGTCTCTAATTCATCTCCTGGCATCACATGAAGTATCTCGAATTTGACTGGACTCACTGAGGACCGTAGATTGAGCGCTGGTAAAATTCCACCCCCAAGCTACCCCTTGCAAATTTGCTACGTTGAGATGTAAGCAGGTTTCTACACGTGGGCTGACTTAGAAAGAGTTCCTGAGTAAGCCTGAACCCATTTCGGACCACTCCGAGTAGTTCGTCTCAGCACCCTCTTTTTTTAACACCCTGCATAAATTTTTTAGTGGGCGAAAATTCTTAAATGAGAGGTCGTTGGGTAGGTGCAACCTTCCCTTACACTTGTGCGAATCGATAACCGTGAAATCCGTGAGAGAGACGCTCGGTGAGCGCGACAAGTGTTCCTTGCAGCTTGAGCAAGCGAACGCTCGACTTTCCCAACGCCTGGAAGGTAGGCCACCCCTAACAAGACCTGTCCAGTGTAATCAGTGGCGGTGCGTGATATTCAGTTAGCATATCTTGAAAATGTCCTTTATACTATTTTTTAAAAAATTTTGGCAAAACGAAAATGGAGCACTCCTTGGGGGGGGAAAAAGGGGGGGGGGAAAAAAGAAAATAAATTTTTTTAAAAAACCAAGAAACAAAAAGGGGGGTTTTTTTATATGTTTTTTGTATAAAACCATAATTTCTGCATTTTGTTAAAAAGAACTACGGACTTTGCTACAAATGTTCTGACAATAAAATGGCGGCCATTTTCTCAGAATCAATTGCAAAATGCTACATCAATATTTTTTAAAGAAAAAGTAGAATCAGATTTTTTTAAATAACGTTTTTGGAAATTCCGATTTCTGATTTTTGGAACAATCAAAAATCGTCTTTAAAAACCCTGAAAAGAGTATCCTTCAAAAATTCTACGACACTTTTGTTCTTGAGAAAGTTTTACAAAAATGTGTAGTTTTCGAGAAAAAAAACCTATTAAACTTTAAATACATATATATACTGTATTTCCATTCTAAATTGAAAATAGGTAAGAAAAAAGCAAGGTTGTCAGATATATTTTCTAAAATTGCTTATCTCACTATCCAAGTATACTTCATACTTCAGTAAACTGTTAGTTCGCGACGTTCTTAGAAAGCTAGTTCGGAAATATTTAAAAAAATATATAGATATAAATTTATTAGTTAGTATTAAAATAAAGCGTTTAAAACTGCTGGAAAAAATAATTATAAAATAAAACAACTTTATGTATATTACTATACTTAAGAAAATTTTGAAGAGCCGGCAACGCCGTGCCGTACCGGCAACTGGAATGCCGATCCAGTAGACTATTGGATTGTTTTGTATCTAATACTCCTTAAATACTTATTCGGTCCATTGTGCCATAAAATTTTTACGACGTCGTTAAAATGATTTACGACTTTAAGAATTCCACTTGTTTAAGACGCCAGTGACGTGTATTTCAGTTAGGTTTATTAACACAGACAATTTTTTGTGATTGTCTGGCTAAATGAGCATTATTTACAGAAAATTATATTATAAATATTAAGAGTTTTGTATGCAGGCTAATTTTAATCTCCTATATTGATTTGAATGAAAAAAAAATATTTCACAGTTTTCGAATTTATAAAAGGTATATGCACGTCCATGGAATCATAAAGATGCACCGCTTTTTTTGTTCCCCAGGCGTATTTATCATTTTCAATTAATAATAGAAGGACTATATACGGTGGACCATTTTAACCTTTAATAGGAAATAACTCGGCCGGTAAGCGAAAAAATAAAAAAGTTGTTGGGCAAGAGAGGGGACGTACGACCGTAACCTTAAATTTTACCTCGACGTTGACCTTGAGGGTTATTTGAAGGTCAAAAACAACTTTTTCAAATGGAAACAACTATTTTTGATCCCGGATTTGAAAAGAGCGGGAAATTTTACGTTCAAAATGATCCTTGTCAACAAGGTCATGGCAAGGTCGAATGAAGATTGGGATAGAGATGGAAACAGTAAAATTTAACAGAATTTTACGTCGGAATTAATCTGACCAAAGTTTTTTAGCTCCTATAACATTGAAAATAAGCTGGCTGAAAACTGTTTTACAAAATCAGGACATTTGGGATTTAAGTATGTTGACAATGACCATTTTACTGGTGTTTGTCACAGATGCAGCCGCTTATATATGCGAAAAGCAGCTGAGCGCCTAAAACGCACATATAAAAATATGACCCACGTGACATATTTAGCGCATGCATAACATCTTGACGATGATATATATTGAATAGACAATATGTACTTGGGTAAGTGTCTGTACCATATTTTAATTGTGTATTGCTTTCCTGAAGTCGGTCCTGATTCACCTCGAGCTTATTGCACCCTAATGTAATGTAATACCGACGCCACCGACATAAACACCTCGGAACATACTAATAATAATGCAAGATTCTGCGATTCTGGCATAATTGCGGCGCATGGGCCAACCCTATTTGTATATTTTTTGGATTGCCTAAAAGTTACCGTAATTAATGTTATTTCAACGTTCTTTTTTTTTGGGATTTATCTAATTCCCTTTATCTTACCTGCTCTTTTATCTGACGTCCCTTATTTGCGTGTAACCTTACCGCGCCTATGGCTTGTGTTTTAGTCATGAACCCTTCGAGAGTTGTTTCCTGCTAGAAATTCGTTGAGGACATCAGCGTCAGCTCTTGCTCTCGATGTTCTTCTCGTCTCTTCCTCCATTTGGGGCATCACTGTTCTTGTTCCTTCGGTTGGGGTTCGGCGTATACACTTGCTGTCCATTAGTTAAGGATAGTGCTGAAGCACAATAACCCAAATCCTTTTGTAGGTCATTTGTCCATCCAAAATGTTGTAGAAAGTTGGCATGGAAATATATCACGCCTGTTGCATCTGGTTTAGGTTTTGGCCTATTTAGTGGTAGAGCTCAAGTGGGCACTAGTTGTAGAAATCGTTCTTGTCTCTTAGCTGGGTTCCCGTAGGTTACACACTATTTCCTTGATAATGGCGATACGTTGGGGTATAGTCTTTGCGGTGGTTGTTCTTCTTCCAGTACTTGGTGAATTGACTTTTGTTGGTAAGATCTGGGCCGACTTCTCTCTTGACTTCCTGTAGTTGAAGATCTGTGAGGTAGCGCTTCCTAACGATGACGTTTTTCCTGTCTACTAATCATCTGTTCGGTGATGTTGAAGGTGGGGTTTCTGCCCAAAAATCGGCATGTAGTAAATGCCTCCATAGGGAGCGGCCGTCTCTGCAGTGGTTGATGATGTAGAACGTCCTCATAACTTCTATGTTCATTCCGGTCCACTCCTGGTCTTCTCTCCTTGGGCGCCCTCGTCGTACGGCAGGCGAACCCTGGGGTAGGGGGCTTGTGTTTCCCTTCGTGTCTCCCTCCTTGTTTGGTTGTGAGTTTGAGTTTGGGTTTGGGGCTGTGGTCTTGAATGAAGGTGCCCGCTCCTCGCTCCCACTCCCCGCTGTCTAGGGTAGAGTGGGCCCCAGGTAGCGACCCTTGACTAAAATCTATTTTCATTATTTCATGATCGGTTCTTTTTTTGGGGGTGAAAAAAGACAAAAATTCCCTTTTAAAGCCATAAGCCACTCTTCTGCCAAAAACTGGTAGCCCTCCTCCTCATACCTCGGGTTGATACCGCAGGTCCCCGGCGGGGGGTAGAACGTGCCAGTTTGTAGGTGAATACGGGTTTGCACGAAAGGAGACTCCTTTGGTGAGTGGGGGTTCCAACGAAAACAAAATACCCTCTACTTCTTTCCGTGCCAGCTGGGGGTATGTAGGATTGCTACACCTAAAACAAAAGTTACTCTCACTACCACAATCTTGCCCCCCAATAATAAGCGAAAACGCGGGGTTGCCACACCCGTAAACAAAGATCCCCACCAACCTTGCCTCTCCGTGCGTGTGGAGTATGCGGGGTTCCCGCCCGAAAACAAGCTACTTATCTTGCTCCCGTGGGTTTGCCAACCCGTAAACAGTTGCTGTCACCACCCTCCTCCTGCGTAGCTGGGGTATGCGGGGTTGCCACGCCCAAAAGCAAAGCTACTTCACTACCTGCTCCCCATGCATAGCCAGAGTACGCGGGTTTGCACCCCGTAACAAAGTTGCTCTACCCCTTCTCTCGTGCGTACTGGGGTATGGGGTCCACGCCCGAAAGCAAAGCTACTTTCATACCTTGCTCCCCATGCAATTGTTTGGTGAGAGCAACTTAGTTATTATTATTATTATTATTATTATTATTATTATTATTATTATTTGCCGACTTTATAGTCACACTTCTAGGTAAACTGGGAAATTACCCATTCTGCTGCAACAGTGATGGCTGATATCTCTCCCCGCCTAGCAGAAATTAGGCTCAGGCGAGGGGAGGAAATTCATCCTGTCCCAAAATCTTTCTAACAATGTGACAAGTTTGTAGTACAACTGCCTTCTGGCCATTTCGTATAATATTATAAGACAGTCCTAATGCCGCGAGTCTTGGAGAATCGGTGTCATCACGCCTTTGCGATATAATAGGGCGTACGTCTACTTAGTTTCCATAGGCCTTGCTCGATTGAGTTTTCGATTTCGCGATCTTTCGTTCAGTCTTCTGAATGTTGTGAGTAAGTGGCACTGCGATGTCTATGATGATCCCTCTTCGTTGTTCCTTGTTGATCAGTACAATGTCTGGTCGGTTGAAATCCACTGTTCGGTCGGTGAGATTAGCCTATCCCAGTACATACTGCTGTTTCCGATTCCAGCAAGCTTCCGGGGCGTATTTGTAGTATGGCGGAGCCGTCGCTAAAAGGCCATACTTGAGTGCCAGGGGGGACATCTTGCAAGTTGGTGTGCCGCCAAGATAGGACTCTAGGGGAACCCTCCTATTATGTGCTCTATAGTTTCGCCTGCAGATCCAATTTCCTACATTGTTTGCGTGTCTTCAGGATTGCTGGTTTTTGTTTTTTACCTGTCTGAGGCAGGGCCTTCGGTCTCGGGGTGATAGCGTGGATTTTACGTTTTTGTCGAGTGGGGGTAGCATTTTCGGAAAACGTCCCTGCAAAGCATGTTCCATCCATGGGTCCGGGCTCCTCTTTGTTGGTACGTCGACCGGAATAAGTTCACATCCCAGGCTCAAGGCGGTTCCAGCGTCCTTCTTGCTACTGTGTTTAGCGGGTCCCTGTTCGTTAGCAGCTTTCTTTTAAGGAAGCTTTGTTAAGGCATGTTTTTGATGTAATAGACCTCTCCACCTCGTCCTCGCGGCAGGTAGAGTCTGATTACGGAAGAGTTAGTGTTAAGTGCCTGAACTTAGTTAGGAGCCGCCTGGTAAGTCGGTCGAGCTCATCGAGATAGTAACGACCACTTGACGATTCCGAAAGAGTATGTCAGCACTGGGACAGCCCACGAGTTGATGGCTTTGATAAGATTGCCTCCAGATAAAAGCGTATTCAGCAACTTTGTCACGCGGCTTTGTATTTTTTTAGATCTTTTTCAGGTTTGGTTGATCCTGCCGTCTTGACAACTAAGTAACGGTATGCTTTCCGGTGGTAGTGATGGATGTCGGCAATACCTCTGGATGTTATGAGGTGCTCCCTTCACAATACTCAAGTGGCGCACTTATCCAGGCCAAAGGACATTTTGATTCGTCTGAAGGTCCTAGTGTTCATGAGGGCCTGGAGATTTGCCTTGGTCCCACTGAATAGTTTCAGATCGTCCATGTAGAGCAGGTGAGTGAGTGTTGCTCGGCTTCTCATGTTGATGACCCAGCTGTTTTTATTGAGTAGTTAGATAAGGAGAGGCCAAGCAGAACCAAACCGGCGAGAGTGAATCACCTTGGAAGTTCCTTTGATCTCACTTGCCTTTGTTCCCTCCAGAGACCCAAATTTTTTTTCCATGACTGCAAAGATGTTGGAGAAGAGCTTTATCCGAGGGCAGACCTTGTAAATTTCCAGGACTTTAAGTAGCCAGTCGTGAGGTACCGAGTCGAACGCCTGCTGGTGATAACACAAGCAGGTTTCTTCTTCTTACTTGGGCTTCTTAACCAAGCGTCGTCAGTTGATTCACCCCGTCGCCTCTGATGCATCCTTTTTTTCCTAAGATTCCAGAGTGACTAGTTTTTTCATTTATGATAGACGTGAACAGCTTAAATTGGACAGACACGTGATGGGTTGTAGTTCTTCGGTTGTGCAGCATCACCCTTTTTGAAAAGCATGAACGTATGCCTGTCATAAGGAAATAGGTAGACATGTGGACGTGACGCCTCCGTGAAACACTTTGCCAGAATACCATGAGATAGGTAGGTGTTCAGCCAGAAATTTTGTATCCCATCGGGGCCTGGCTTTCAGTTTTGGTTTTTTATTGCCGAGGTTACGTCCTCTTTGAAAATCACAGCCATTTGTGAGTCTTCTTTCAATTTCCTCAATCCATGGGGCTTCGTTAATGTGTGGCGTCCTAAGGATCCAGTATGTTGTGATCGCACTGGATCGATTTTGCAGGTTTCTTCCCCTGTTCTCAAGCTCCTCAAAAACTGTTTTGGCGGAGCTTTTTTTGTCAGCTGTGCAGCTGGCACCCTCGTGTTTGCTAGAGATTTGAGGTAGGTGCCGGGTGAATAGATACTGCGCTTTCTAGTGGTTTAGCCATGACCCTTCGGAGGTCCTGTAGAAATTCATGAGGACATCAGCGTAGTTACTCGTCGGTTTCTCGCCTCTTCTTCCACATCGGGGTATGTCCTTGTTCTTTCGGTTGGGGTTGGGGTAATTGCGTCGTAATTGAGGAAGGTAGGCAAAAACACCAAATGGCCTTTAGTAGAATTTGTGCCATCCAAATATTGTTGCAAAATACTGTTGGCACTGGATATTATGTCACGCGCTTTATTGACATTCCTGAGTTTAGGTATTCTGGGCCTATTTAGTGGAATCACGAACTCATAGTGGGTCACTAGTTGTAGAAATCGTTCTCGTCGTTCTTCATGTTGGCTTCTCGGTAGGTGTACATCACTAATTCTTCCCCTCTGATCTGGACGATGATTGTTCGTTCGGGAGATCGTCTTTGCTGTGGCTGGATTTCTTCTTCGCACGTACTTCCGGTAGATTTTGGAACTCCTCTTGTTGGTATAGGATCTCGCCGACTTCTCTCTTGACTTCCTGTAGTTGAAGATCTGTGAGGTAGCCTTCTAAGAGAGTTTTTCCTACTACAATATTTTGTTCAGAGATGTTGAAAGTGGGATTTTGCGTAGGAATTCGGCAGTAATGAATGTCTCCATCAGGGAGCGGCTCGTCTCTGCAGTGGTTGATGATGTAGAACGTCCTCATAACTTCTATGTTCATTTGACGGTCCACCTCAACCTTCTGGTATCTTCTCTCCTTCGGGCAGCCCTCCGTCGCACGGCAGGCGAACCCTGGGGTAGAGAGGGGCCTCGTAGTCTTCGGCTCTTCTCGTGTCGTCCACTCCTCTGTTTGGCTGTGAGTTTGCGTTTGGGTTTGGGGCTGTAGCTTCTTGAACGACAGGTGCCCGCCTCCTCAGCTGCCTGCCACCGACGTCCCGCATGCTGTCATGTCCAGCGCCGGCTCCAGACATGCCCTGGCGAACCCCAGGTAGCGACCCATCACTACTAATGCTTATTTTCATTGTTCATGTTTGTATCTTTTTCTTGGGGGTGAAAAAGACAAAAATATCCCTTTTTATTATTATTATTATTATTATTATTATTATTATTATTATTATTATTATTATTATTATTATTATTATTATATCGTGTGGAGAAAAAAATATTTAACTGTCGTAAGTGAAAGGAGAGCTAGATAGGCGTTTTTATGTCTTTTATACCGATTGTAGTTTTGTAAGAAGAAGTTTTTTATAAAAAAAGGCTATTAAAGTCGTGGCGGGTTATCCTTGGCCTCAAAGGCCGTAGCCGGGTAAGGAGGGGAAAAAGTACCTTTGTATGATTTTCGCTAATTTTTTGTTCTAGGAGTTCATCTTCATGTGACCTCAAACTGGGCCAAATATTCTCTTACTCAAAGTTCACAGTTTGAGAATTTTTTTAAAAATAATTTTCGTTTTTTTTTCTTTTTTTGCTATTGTTGCGAATTGAACAAGTATTGTTCTATATTAGAGTGGTACCAAAAAGAGTCTTGAGCGACATATTTTAAACTAGTGCATGATAAGTAATAAAATGCAAAAAAAATTGTATGTTAAAAATATCTTATATTCGAGTAGCAACAACCATTTTTGTTTCAAACAGTAAAAAATAATCTAAAATATGGCAGATACATTAAACTGGGACACCCTGTACAAACTTTACGTTGTTTAAAAATGTTGACAAAAAACATATTTTGTCGACAATATTCGCTTTATAAAACTCTCATTGTTCGTTTCATAAAAAATATCATTCACGTCAATACCCTAACCCGACACACGATGTCCGTTTTTATCCAGAAGGGAACAGTAGACCGCTGTGACATATCACCTGGTCTTTTTTTTGTATCCCGCTTACATTCTCTACCTCGTGAATCACGATATAACTATTGATATCGACTGTGAAATATACTTAACAGAACACGCCCATATTTTCTATCCATAAATTATGACCAATCCAAAAATACATTTAGTTAATTTTCTGATACTTTTATGAACATTTTCTTTGCTATACTTTTATTACTATACTTAAAAAATATCTTGTTAAATCTAGGAAAATATGCCACAATATTGCAAGCTGAAGTGTCCAATATTGTGCCAAGGAAATAGCGAGATAGAAAACTGTGAATTGCAATTTTTTTTCAGCGAAGCAGCACTGAAAATAATCACTTCCAAAATTAGTATGGGACTGTGTGTAGATGTTAAGACAGCAAGGAAGCCAGAACAGAGTAACATCGCCTCAGGTATCAGGACATGAATTACATGATAATGAGAAGCCAGACATATTATCCAAAGAAGACTTGTCACTATAGGTGAAGATCAATTTCCAAAAGTTGTTGGAACGGTGGACAAACTTTCCAAGATGGAGACAGTTAAAATAGTTGATAAAAGAAGGATCACCAGAATTTACAGAAGACCTATTATGCTAAAGTAGAAAGGTTGTTGGGGTAATAGTAAGACAAATAACAGGTTACTGATGACTAAACAGACACGAGTTTATTTGGTCTGGTAGACAAAACACATGCAGTGTGTTCGGAGGAAGAGGAAACATTAGATCATTTTATAGGTCATCGTCAGTGTGAACTAAATAAACGACTAATTTAAAATTATAAATTTGATTAATATAATTAATTAAATATTTAAAATAAATGTCTGTCTGTATTTTACCCTTCAGATAGGTCTTACTTCCTTCCCTTTTCCATGGCTGGCTACTTATTTCATAATACACCCTGCAGATTTTTGTAACTGTAAGATTTTTGTAAATTGACTGACTCCACAAAACTGTTGAACGTTTGTGGAATCAATTTGCTTTGTTTCCAGTCAGAGCCCCACCTCGACGATCTGTAGTAGAGAACTCCGAACTTTCCCAACTCAGAATCGAATCGAAACTGCCTCGGTATCGAGCGGTTACACAAAGTGATCTGCCTTCATGTTCCGCCGCCATCACCTGCTATTAAAGCGGGGGTAGTAATTTTCCGTCGTAACCGATAAAGCTTAGCCAGACTTATAACAGCTAATATAATAGTTTAATTGCGAAACTTCGCGGGATAATAAAAAAATGCAGGAAACTGCTTCCACGTAATTCCGAGCGCCGCTTAACCGCCTCGCCGCCCGAACAAAGTTCGAGGTAATTAGCGTGCTGCGGGTGCACGTGGAAATATTAATTGAGGTATTATAATGTCGTCGACAATGTAAAAGAAGAAACGCCCCAAAGAAACTGTCCGATGTTATGAAAAGAGGACCGATACTAGGCACATTGGGAATAAAGTTCCTTATGGGGATGATATTGTTTGTAGGTGCGTTGATCAGACATTCTATTTTATGCCCCCCATTTAGACTAGCAGTATAATACTGGTGACACAATTATATAACTAGTACCACAGCATAAGGAAGACCAGCAAAATCTCTCGATTGTCGGCGCTTTGAAGTGAATAAGCCAGATTTAGTGACCTCGGACTACTGGTCAGTGCACGTGTTCTAACGATTTGCAACGGAACGAGACGTATTTGTCATCAGGGTTGTACTAGGAATGGAAATATTTTATACTTGTGACGAGGTTGACTGCTTATACCTCTAAAAAAAGTATTTATTTTAGTCAATTTGGGGATTATGTCTTAATACTCATCATATGAAAAAATTGTGATGTCCAAGACGTTTTCAGCACACCAGCAAACATGTGACATGGAATCATTTTGGTCATATTCTTTACCTGTTTTTTTTTTTGAAGGTTATTTGAAAATCTATCCACAAATTATTACTTTTGATTAAATATTCGGATTAGACGCTCCAAAATGTATATACCCATGCTCGCCAGCTTAAACTTCTAATTTACTTGATAAAAGTATTTATGTTTTTCAATTTCAAGATGTTTTTGAGGTCATGTCTTAATGTCTTAATGCACCGCCTGTGGAACAATTCTGATCTCAAAATCGCGTATGATATACAAAAAAACCTATGGAATGGTATAATGCCTTCCTGCTACAAAACTTTTTGTTTTTTTTTATGCTGCTTTATTTTTACATGCCTTTGAGGTTATATTTTCTTGACCTACTCAAAATCCAGACGTGATAGAGGAAAATGGACAACGGATTCTTTTTCAGCGACCGAAAATACGTGTAAGACACCTATCCGTTTTGCGTAAAAACAAAACAAAAATTGTGGTCCTATGTAATTAACTTAAAATTTCAGTTTTTCTTCAAATAAAAAATGTATGCTGCACGTTTGATTAATGTTTTAATACTTTATTTAATTTTAAGGATAATACATATATTTACAAAAAAAATGGTACGTGTACCATTGTAGCAAAATATTACTTAATAGATTAATTTCAAATAGTTTCATATCAAAAAAGAAAAATATATAAAAAAATTAAATGGACTCATACTATCGCGCTATTTTTTGCCAGAAAATTCTGAATTTCATTTTCCAACATATGTATCTATACAGAAAATGTATACCAGTTTTTTATTCGTAATTCTAACTTTATAAATGAGGGGTATAGATGCAAAACTCACATATCCACTTTTAAAATTTTCAGGAAGAACTGATTTCTCACTTTTCAAGTGACTTGACGCTCTGAAATTTGTTTGGTATCTTTATTAGAACTTTACATTTGCTTCTCAATTGGTGAAATGACAGCACAACAATATTTGACTCCAAGACAGTGAATTAAAATTTGGATAATGTGGGTTTTGATACAACTTTTTGGATAATGGTCGTTTTGCTCCAAATTGTTCTACATAATATTATTTTTTTACACTAAAATTCATGAAGTTAAGCTAAGAAAAGGAACTTGGAAACAAACTCAATGGTATATCAATAAAAAAATTATGTATGTTCATAAAATATGGTAGTTTATAATCAAAATAAAAAGCTGCACAAAATACTTAAAATACGGTTTTATTATCATCATTGACTGATGAAGTGAAATATTTTTATAATGAACCTAAAATTGCAAAGTACAAAAAATGTTGACAGTAAAAAGTTCTAACATTCTCACATTTTCCTTAGGAGAATGTGAGTTTTGAAAAAATTCACAGATTCCACAATTTAAAATAAATACGAAAATACGAGTTTTATACCACTTTTAAAATTTAAAATGGTGTAATTCAACACGATGAACAAGATATTATTATCAACACTAACTCTATTTAAAAAAAATATGGATAATGTGAGTTTTGCATCTGTACCCCTCAAATATTACAATATTTAAAAAAATAATATAAATTTAAAATAGAAAATTTAAAACAAAATAGTTATTTTAAATTTACTAACTGCATGTAAAAAATAACAGCTGCTTTCGTTTGTGCTAAATAAACGTGAACATGAATAATTTCATTGGATATTTTTTTGAAATGGGTTACTTTTCTGTAACTCGGACATAACCTAGAAAATGAAACCCGTAAACGACGCGGAGCGCTAATGAAATATGCACCGCCCGTGCAGTAATAACTAGGGCCCGGAAAATATGACATAACGCAGAGTCGGCACTATACAACTCTATGATAAAGTATAAATCGTATTTTTTACATCACATCATTTTAGATCACATATTTTATGTTTCCTTGCAATCGTCGATATATATTTCATAGTCACCGACACCGTGAAAGACATTTGGAATCGAATATCCATCAATAAAATATATCTGGCACCGTTACCAAAAGAGAAATTTTGGTTTGATTCGTGCATAATGCTGTGCGCATGCAGCCTTTCGTGGGACGTGGTCGACAATATTTACTTTAGATATTTCTTGGCCAAATATGTATCCGATTTTCCACTGTCTAGTAGCCATACATTGCGTAAAACATATTTACAGAAGACATATCAACCTGTAATGGGAAATATCAAAGAAGACACACGCAATAAATTTATGTGGCTGACAGTGGACGAAACAACAGATTTTTGCGGTAATAAAGTTGTTAATATTCTGATACGAATATTAGGTGTTTCAGATATTTCGTCCCGATATCGATAGCTAGTAAATGGGTTTTGAAAACAACGGCTAAAAGTATAGAAATAGTAGTAAGACCTTCATTGTCCTCTGTAGATGAAAAAAATAATAATGTACTGATATTTTTTTCCCTTCCGATGTGTCTGGTTTGGGGTTTGTTTTGCCTCCAACACTGCAGCCTTCAGGCTTATTGTATTTACAGTTTACATCGTTATTTCATGTGAATAGGTTTGTTAACTTTATGAGGTTTAGTAGCCCTTTCACAAGATTTTTCTTTGGAAAGGCCTCCTGGGGGTTTTCTATTCCCAGAAAGACCGTATCTCCAGTGTGTTAGTGCTGGGCACTCTAGTATAATGTGTCGGGATGGTTCATCCTCCTCATTACACAGTCTTCAAATAGGTTCATCTGAATATATGCCCATTCTGTGTAGATGTTTCCTAAGGTGACAATGCCCGGTTATGAGTCCCGTGACAAGCCTTATCTGATTTCTACTCAATCGCAGAATCTCGTCTGTCAGTACTTTTGATGGTGTCTTTACCATCCACTTACTGTTTGTTTGTCCTGGTATGTGGTTCCAGTAAGACTGGTGTTCTTTGTTTTTCCACCGAGTCAGCCAGAGCCTCACTGAGGACTTTGGTATACCACACATTCAGGTCCAATGAGTGTCGTTGCAGAGCCCTTTCTCCCTAGGGTATCTGCTTCTTCGTTGCCTTCGACCCCTTTATGTCCTGGTACCCATTTAAGTGTTAGCTTGTTATGGTTTGCCAGAGCTTGGAGGGTTTCTAGGCAATCCCAGACCAGTTTTGATTTTATTTTTTTTACATGCTAAAGCTTGTAGGGCTGCCTGACTGTCAGAGTGTATGAGGATTGTTTTCCCTCTATATCCTCAATATTTTCCCTTAAGCATAGCTCAATTGCATGTACTTCTGCCTGAAATACTGTGGCATATTCCCCTAGAGGTACATATTTTCTGTACCTGTGTCTTTCGCCATAGATTCCCGTATATAGATGTCCTGATATTAGTCCCATAGATGTACTGATATTAGTGACAACAAACAACTGTGCGAAATTCGTGAAAATAATGTACGTGTTGTGTCGTCCTCTGTCCATGTGAACTATTTTGTGATGTAAACATTTTCCTTCTACAACCATATATACAGGCCAAATCGCTCACGTTTAACGAGAAGAAATGCAGAAAGGCTATTGGTCGTAGCGACGTACGCTCAAGCACTGAAGACAGTCGGTGTTTCGGAATGGCACAACCGATAAGTATGTACATTACACAAGCCGACAAGATTTTAACCCAGAAATCAGAATATATTTTTCCAAAGGTTTTTGATGCGCTTGATCCGAATTCAAGGTCTAAATTTCTCAATTGGCCCTGGTTTTCGAGATATCCTAACATAAAATTGCAAAAAAGCGATTTTGGCCTATATATGAGGTTATGTAGCATTTCAATTTTTTTTCTCAAAAAAACTATGAACAACGTCTTAAAGTGCATGCCTTGCCCTTTTAAATGACGTCGAATTTACTCAAATATCTTTTTTTTTTCGCTGCAATATCGCATTTTGAAATTTTTAAGTTTGTGAATTTCTCTATAATTGAAAACCTATTAAGGATCGGGTGTACATAAAACAGTCGATTGGTTTTTTGATTAGAAAACACTGAAAATGTTTGAAATTCAATAACAGGTCAATGTTTTCTTATGTAAAAAGATTTGCTCGTTCAGAATCCAGAAGGAAAATTTTAGAAATCTGACCTTGGATTCTGAACGAGCAGGTTTTTTATGTAAGAAAACATTGGCAATTTTCCTAGAAAAAATTTGAAAATCTGACCTTGGATTCTAAACGAGGAAGTCTTTTTACATAAGAAAATATTGACGTGCTATTGAATGTTTCTTTTCAAACAAACATTTTCAGTGTTTCCTAACCAAAAACCAATCAACTGATTGATGCACACGTGGTCCTTAATGGGTTTTCAAATATAGAGAAATTCACAAACGTAAAATTTCAAAATGCGGTATTTCAACGAAAAAAAAAAGAGGAAGGCTTGTACTTTAAGATGCTGTTCATAGTTTTTTGAGAAAAAAAAATTGCGATGCTACATAATCTCAAATATAGTCCAAAATCGCTTTTTGCACTTTTAGGTTAGGATATCTCGAAAACCAGAGCCAATTGAGAGATTTGGACCTCGGATTCGGATTCAGCGCATCAAAAACCTTTGGAAAATATTTCTGGTTTCTGGTTAAAATCTGTCGGCCTGTGATATTATAAAATTAACAAAATTTAAAATATTTAAAACTTATCATTTAAAAGGGCAATATTACTTTAATATTTTAATTTTTAAAAAAAATCCATCTACATAACCTTAAATATAGGTTGTTAGGTAGGAACGAAAACCAGAACAGTTGACTGTTAGCTAATTCGAAAATATATTCTGGTTTCTGGGTTAGAGGGTCAGCCTAATTTTGTCGGCCTGTGTTATTAAGGGGGCTAGGGAGGGTTGAAAATGCAAAAATTGGCTCGTGTTTAATGGTTTATAACAAGGCCGCGAATAAATATAAAACTTTGTTATTGTTAAGGGTGTTAATTTAAACATTATAAAATGAGAAAATTCATTGAAAGTCGTTCCCAGAACAATAATATCGGCGTTCCAATGTAATAAGGAAAACTGTCGAATCCACGGTTTTACCACGATTCCAGTCGAACGGATAAAGATTTTGGCAAATTCTAAAAATATTTCTTCTCCTTAGGTTTCCCTCTATTGATTATACCTCACAAATTAAAAACAAAAATAAAATTAACAAAATGGCGTCTAGAAAACAAAAAATTTGGAAAAATTCGAGTTATTTGTTAATATAAAATTGTAGCAATATTTTTTTTGAATTTGATTTTAGGTATAATGTATGCGTCATAGTGTTTTACAACTGTTGTGTAAATTTCAAATTGATATCTTTCGCGGTTCTAGAGATATCCTGGTAAAATCATCAAAAAATGAAGTTTCGAGAAAATCGCATTCAAAGTTTCGGTACAATATTTGTGTTAGAACAGTCGTACGGAAACAGAAACGTTTCGACTTTATTATTAGGTCGTCTTTAGTGTGTCGTTACAAATAAAACTTAATTCTACTCTCTATATTGCATAGAGAACCCTAGAAATTAGAATAATGCTCAGACCGTTCGGTCGGGACAGATCGCGCGAATATCTGCGTTCGGCCGGCCGTGCGCCACACTACGTTTTACGCTCTCTTGACCTCAATTTTGGGAATTTTTCAAAAAAGTAAACGAGAATTATTCCTAAAGGATCAGAGTATCGGAATATGCAAAAAACCGCAACTGGATTTTTTCGAAATTTGAACCCTCCCTAGTCCCCTTAACACATTTTACTCCTGTCTTTTTTCGTCTCTCATATGTCCTTCCGTCAATGACATTATGGATCACGAGTCCGACCCTGCGATGTGGCACACTTTCCCAGACCTCAGTAATAACCCGAGATTGATACGAAACTAGGACGTAACGATTCCCACGCAGCACCTCGCAATGAAATTAAAGTGTGTTCGGGACCAAGCGGCCGGAGTGACAGCGTGCCTGGAGGGAAATTAAGCTAGATATGAGTAAGTGATATGATGCCGTACGGTCGGTAGACTCCGGTACCTTGTACCTGCCTCTACCCTCCAGAGGGTTGCGGTCGGCGCCCCGGCGGCAAAGTGTCGTTTTCCCACGTCGCCGGCCGCCATCATCTGCGAAAAGGTTTGTTCATGTTTGGTAAGAGAGTCGCGACTTATGCTATAAACCGATTCCGATTAAAATGTAATGCTCGGATTGTGAAATGTAAGATGCTTTTGCAAACGAAGATGCATTACTTCAATACATACTTAGATACGTATATGTTCGTTGAGGCTAGTTAAAATTGCTCTTTTTATTTGCCCAATATAAATGCGTTCAACAAAATCAGTTGCAGTTGCTTTTTTTTTAATCTCGATATGACCATTTGTTGCTGAGATATCGAACTTTAAATCAAAAAGGACCCTTTTGTCTTTGATCGACGATATCTCAACAACCAACGGTAGCACAGAAAATCTAAGGGCAGTTCTGAATACTGGAATAAACATCCTACAAGGTTCTGCTGCGATTTTTGAGGAGACATTTTTTTTATTCTTGACATGGACTTGAAAAAACAGGAAAAAATGGGTAATTTATGGTTTATCAGAACATCAACGGCTGAAATTCAAATCTTCATGAAATGACAAATGTTGTGTGTGCCTTTTACAGTTGAATATACCCCCAAAAACCATGTAAAGTTACATTATTATCTAAAGAACCGTTTTCTTGTTGCAAACGGTCAAACTTTAGAAAAAAATAAAGGGTCACGTTTTTTGAGATTAAACATGTCCTAATCATGATTAGATTTTTTCGAGCTTCGGCACATTTTTTTTCCGCAAATACCGTTGAAATTTGCAAAAAAAAAATCAAATTTTTTTTTTGAAAATTGAATTTTTTTTTAAAGGCTTCCAAAACTAATTTTGATTTTCACTACCGTTAGCATTACCCAAAGCGTACACGCACGCATGCACACACACACACATACACACACACACACACAAACACACACAAACACACACACACACACACAATTTTTTTTTTCAATTTTAGAAAAAACAAGTTGTTTGATTTTTTTTAAATTTGAACAGTATTTGCGGAAAAATTTGTGGCAGAGCTCTAAAAAATTTTTATTCACTTCAGCCATAATTAGGACATGTTTAAGCTTAAAAAACGTGACCTTTTAATTTTTTTCAAAAGTTTGACCGTTTGCAACAAGAAAACGGTTCGTTAGATCGTAATGTAACTTTGCATGGTTTTTGCAAGGTATATTCAACTGTAAAAGGCACACGCAACATTTGTCATTTCATGAAGATTTGAATTTCAGCCTGAATGATGTTCTGAAAAACCATCAATTACCCCTTTTTTCCTGTTTTTTTAAATTCATATCAAGGATAAAAAAATGTTCTCTTCAAAAATCGCAGCAGAACCTTGTAGGATATTTATTACAGTTTTCAGAACTGCCCTTCCAGTGTTCAGAACTGATTTCAGTGATCTATGCTGCCGTTGGTTGCTGAGATATCGTCAAAGACAAAAGGGTCCTTTTTGATTTAAAGTTCGATATCTCAGCAACAAATGGTCGTATCGAGATTTAAAAAAAAAGCAAATTGCTTGAAACTTGAAGCTTCAAAATACTTTTTTTAGACCTCGATAAGACCATTTTTCACTGAGATACAGCATTCTGAAAAATCACTAAAAATTCGGAAAATTTTTTTTGACCCTTTAATTTTTTCCATTAGTGTATTTACGGTAGATCTACTGCTATTTTTGAAATCGTTCCTTTGTAAACTTTTTAAAGTGCATTTTGATTTCATTAAGCAACATGTTTAAGTCATTCCTTATGCATTTTTAAATTTTATAAATGAATGATGTAAAGAACTTTTTAGGCAACCATATACGTGACAATTACAAATAACTAGTTGCTAAAATGGTTAAAAACTTTGAGAAAATGGGTTGTCTAATGAGCTATAAATTACATTTTCTGCATAATTACATTGACGAGTTTCCAAAAAACTGCGGTAATTTTAGTGACGAACAAGGGGAACGCTTCCACCAAGATATCAAAGAAATAGAGTAGAGATACCAAGGTGCATAGAGCATTAACATGATGGCTGATTACTGCTGGACTCTGAAAAGAGAGGATGAGCCTACAGCCTACAGCAATGAAGCGTAAAAAGCGTCAACCATTGCGCCGATAATTTGAAAATAAAAGAATGCGTTACGAAAAGAAAAAAATAGAGTTGTACCTGATCCTACAAATCAATATTTGTATATCACCAATCTAGCTTTTTACGCGATCGTATACAATATGATTGAAAAATACATCCAAATATTTCACCCTGTTAATCGTTGGACTTTGAAAATAAATGTAAACATATTAGTTATCCCCAGAAAGTCATACATTTTGAAAAAAAAATTGTTTTGTTTTTGTTTTAAATGTACTACGGCACTGGAGTTCGCCAGTTTGTAAGCTATAGCTAACCGCGAGGCAGTGTGCACTGTGCAGTGTGCAGGTCATTGTTCGGATTGGTTGGCGAGAGTCGCCAGTTGGGTCGAGAGTCACGTGGCTGTCACGATGGGTGATGCCGATGACGACAGAACAGTTGCTTTTCTTCCTAGTGAGTTTGCACACCTACATACCTGCTGAACGAACGAAAAATCGTAATTTATTTAGTTTTAACCGAGGTTTTAAGTTTTAACCATGCCGAACTTTACTAATCAAGAGTTAACAGACATTGTTCTTTGTTATGGTGCATCTGGAAATAACGCGTTACAGGCCCAAAGAAGGTATCAACAAATGTTTTCAAATCGCCAAGTTCCAGACGTTCGGACATTTGTGTCTACAGTACAACGGTTAAGAGACTATGGAAGTTTCGCCCCACGGGTGCATGATCGTGGTAGAACACGTGCAAGAAGAATAATGGATGCTGAAGAACAAATTTTAGAAGCCGTTGAAGATGACCCATCATTGAGTACTAGGAGGCTTGCCCATCAAGTTAGGGTTTCACAGTTCACTGTCTGGCGAACACTGCGTGAACAAGGACTTTATCCGTATCACGTCCAAAAGGTACAGGCATTACAACCCGGGGACGAATTCCAACGAATGCAATTTTGTGAGTGGTTACTGGAAAAGTGTAATAACCAACCCAACTTTTTACGTTACGTACTTTTTACGGACGAAGCTGGTTTTACCAAAACGGGGGGTTTTTAATATGCACAACACGCATGTTTGGTGCGATGAAAATCCACATGCGTATCGTAATTTTCGGGATCAACGAAATTTTTCGGTGAATGTTTGGTGCGGCATTGTTGGTGATGTTTTAATAGGACCCCACATTTTACCTGACAGGCTGACCGGTAACGGATATTTAAATTTTCTGCAACACGTGTTGCCAAATTTATTAGAAGAAGTGCCTTTAGGCATTTTAAGACAAATGTGGTATCTTCACGATGGTGCTCTACCGCATTTCGCTCGGCAAGTGAGAGACTTCCTTAACGTGGCGTATCCGAATCGATGGATAGGCAGAAATGGACCGAATCATTGGCCTGCCAGATCTCCGGACTTAACTCCGTGCAATTTTTATTTATGGGGACCTATGAAGCAACTAGTGTACAGTGAACCAGTGAATTCTATCGAGGAGTTAACAGCGCGAATACGGGTAGTCGCTGAAACTATTCGCGAAGATCCAACTGTCTTTGGTCGAGTTCGGGCTTCCCTAGAACGTAGAGTTCGGGACTGCATAGACAACAATGGGTTGCAGTTTCAGCACTTGCCATGATCAGAAATGTAAGTGTTTACAATGTTTTTTAACCCGTTTATGATAATTGCTAACTAATGGCAACGTCGCGCGTCGCTCCGCCTCCGCCGAGGTCTTCGCCTTAACCGTAGGTATAGGGGGGGCGAGAGGTTTCATCTTAATAAATTATTTTCACTTCAAATTTTATTTAAACCCAAGAGATATGCTTACTATCTTATTTTTAAATATAGGTTTAAATATTTGGATGTATTTCTCAGTCACCCTGTATATGTTATACATCTTATACATACTCTGCTTATTCGCGAAATAACAGGTGAATAATTTTGTCAGAATTTCCACCATTCGACCTTGAAATGACCTTAACGCGACCTGATACCGACAAACCGACCTCGGATTTTCAGCGACCCCAAAAACCTAGGGTGCACTAGGTTTCGTTGGTGGATGCGATTTTTTTTTGTGTGGCTGTGTAATAATTAATAATCATTACTTTTATTTAGTTCGACCTTTCTACAACGCTTTCTTAGAACTGAATGCCCTCAAATTTAAATCACCGTCCTAATGACGTGTTTATATTCCTTTCAACGCCCGTCTCATATTACATAACAATAATAAAGCTAAAATAAAAATGAAATAATAAAATTAATTGAATATGGACGCACACCTATGGAAGTGAATTTAAATTTTGTTATTCCAGTAATAAGTAATAAGTATCCGCTCTAGCTCTTGTGCCAGGCAATCCAAATTTGTCTGACGGTAAAAGATTATTAAGAAAATGAAAAAGCTAGGTCCCGCCCTTGACGTATTTTAGGCCCTAATAACCCCGCCGCGCAGTAATCGACGGCTGTTCGATGTTTTTTGATAGATGACGACATGAATAATGATAGAGCGTAAAAGCCTCGCCGCCAAGTTGCCCTTATTTTACACGAGGAGACTTTAAATAGAGGATAATTTTGGGGAAAGTGCACGCCCTCACCCGATTTCCACTGTGGGAAAAAAAGAAGCTTATTATACTGTGCAAGAGCGTAAGTTATAAAGTGAAAGACTGCCTAGTACTAAAACGAAGTTATAAAATAAAAGCTTAAACGTATCGTACAACGCGCATATTTTACATTTTATTAATTCTAGAGTTAATACAATTTTAAAAATATGCGCGTCAGCAGCAAACGTATTCACACCCACTTTTTGAAGATTGTCTAAATTCTGATAATTTTTCCTGGTCGTCGGTTGACGACAAGAATGATCGAGGAAAACTTAAATTTGAATCACACCACTGTTGATCAGATTTTGACTAACGAATTGGGGATGAGAAAAATCTGCTCAAAAATGGTTTCAAAAAACTTTTCGCAGGAACAAGACGACATCAGGAGAGAGAGGTGTCTTGACCTTTTGGAATCGATTGAAAGTGATCCCCATTTTATGGAACGTGTCATTACTGGTGATGAGACTTGGGTGTTTGAGTACGACCTGAAAAACAAGCGCCAAAGCATGGAATGCTACGCTTCAAGCTCTCCAAGTTTGTGCCTCCAGACCAAACAGTAAATCAACATTTTTATAGAAAGGTTCTTGAGAAACTTCGAAAAAGGGTCATGCGTGTGAGACCATCAAGAACAACAACTGGATGTTGCATCACGACAATGCGCCTTGTCACACAGCCATTTCAGTAAACGAGTTTTTAGCCAGTAAAAACATTCCTGCGCCTCCTTATTCGCCTGACTGGAGTCCTTGTGACTTTTTTCACAATAAATTTTCAAAATCACCTCAAGGAGTAAGAGTATCTGACTTTTTTAGTTTTGCCACTCTGATAAAATTCTTCCGAAACGTGAAATATTTTTAAATTTAAACCAAAAAGCATAATGAAAATTCAAAAGAGCTCAAGCTCAAAAATTGAGTACGGTACATGTAACTCTAAAAAAAAATAACGGATTAATTTCTCTTTAGAACTCGATGTGTTTTATTAAAATTTCATGAACAGTGATTTTTTACGAAAACTGAATGGTAGCGTTTTGATTTTTTATGACGTTTTTTGGTTCAAGTTTAGAAATTAGTTAGGTAGATACTCAGAAGATTCCTTTTAATATGAGTCCAAGAACCTATTACTTACATATTTTTGATTTTTGTTATTGTATTGTATTTTGTAACTTTATTTTTGTTTTTGGTATTGTATTATTTATTTATTTTTTAATTTATTTATTTAATCACCAGCTCAAGTTACACAAGAGCCATAAAATTCCTTTCAACTCCCACAGAGATAAACAATATTATCTGTTGATGGGACTGGTACAATAAAAAAATATAAATTAGTAACAGTGTACACGGCACTATTCTTCGTTGTATATGTATTTCACATGAAAGTTTCTATTCTAATTTTATTAATTAGATAACAGAAGATATAATCCATTCTATTATTGTTTTCTTCTTATTTTTAGTTCTAATGATTTTGATACTATTTGGTAGTTTATTGAAGAGCTAGATTGCTACTATCTAACTATTCTTACCACTAATAGTCTTTTCTCTTTTTGGTAATCGTAGACTTTTGTTTCTCGTAACACCTTCAGAGATCAGGAACATGGATCTGAGACTACCATAATGATAATTGGGAGCTTCCAAATTGAAAAGTTGTGTGATATTCAATGGATTTTCAATTATGAGATTATGATATTAATATTAAATTGTATGATAAGTATTACTTAAATAATAAAATAAATTTTCGATTTTAACTTTTTGATTCCACATAATAATTTTCTTTTTTTGTTTTCCATTTTATCATTTCCAATATCTTATTTATGCGCTAGGTTCTATATTTTTCCATCAATCATTAACGAAAACCTTTAATGATATGAAATTGTCGGCGATGGATGATACTAACGTCTGCATTAGAATGAATAATTTACGCTGAAAACTCCTCAAAAAGTCTATCATTTTCCCATAAGGAGCAATACCTGCATGTATATTTTAAATAAAATTGGTTTGTGATTGATTTTTTCTTGTTCTTAACTTCGAATAAAAATCCCGATGGCATTGGGGGCCAACCTAACACGTCAGCTTTACATAATTTAAAAATAGGACAAACATGTGATAGCATCTAAAATACAGTTATTACATTACCTTTAATGAAAACGAAGTATGGAGTACAACAATAAGAGTTAGTTATGTAACTAGAGCAAATATTAAGTGTGTTTCGTAGGTATAGTATGTACTACTATCTAATCTACTTGTATTTATTAATGATAATCCAACGCGAGAAATCTTTATTATTACTTTCTATTACATCTTTTGATATAATATGATTTAAATGTGAAACATTTTTACTACATCTTTTGTAGGTTTAGTTTTTTTAAATACAATTATTTGCTTCCATGTCTCACAACATTGTTAAAAAAATACTTATTTTTATAACGAAACATTTCTTATAATAGAAAATGGTT
The DNA here is from genome assembly GCA_029963805.1 of Aromia moschata. Lineage (NCBI taxonomy): Eukaryota > Metazoa > Arthropoda > Insecta > Coleoptera > Cerambycidae > Aromia > Aromia moschata. Next base: position 1,127,252 of record JAPWTK010000086.1, on the reverse strand, counting down.
ACTGTAATATTAGAACTAAACTCAAAAGGTTTCAATTATAGGTACACTTGATAAAAATGCTTTTCCAAACTTGAATTATTTTTTCCATATTTTTGTCTAAAATATTAACAGAAATTAAGCTTTCTCAAGGAATCAGCCTGTACATATCTACGAGAGTAGAAAATTCCATACGTAATTTTGCCTCCACCAGTTTTCAAAATACCTAAAAAATGCCATCCTCAAGGGCATTCGTTTGATGTGGTGTCGTTTCCTTAAAAGGCATTTCATAGAAATAGTTTATTAGGATGTGTTACATTTTCTTTACTTTTATGTATTCTTCAAATATATAGGGCTAGTTTTGACGGTTTTTTCCTATGTATTTTTTTTGTGTAGAACACAATGCGCGGGGTCCGTAGAGATGAAACCGTCCGTTAATTTGTTAAATTAACAATTTGTGAAAAAAAGTCTTTTTTTTCACATATTCGCTTATATCTCCGTTCCTTGGCATATTTTATATAACATATGCATATAAGAAGTTGTAGCCTATTGAATTTCCAAAATTTTAAGCCCACCCGAAGTCTCCAAGTGCTATTGTTAACTTGCCTTGTTAACAAATGACTGCTGAAGTTGAAAAGTGCTTTTTTATTTCACCATCTTTTACTTCGAAAGTAGGGCGACTATGGTCTGAAAGTAGGGCGATCATGAAATTTGGAGGAACTGCTGTTTGTAATATGAAGTTACAAAAAAAAATTCAGCTCGATCCGTTAATAATTTTTTCGAGTAATTAACGATCGCATTTTTTTGCAAGCCTTAATTAACAATGACGCCATTTCTTTGTTTATTGTACGATATTGACCGGGTTGGGCTAGAAAAATCATAAATATCTTCAAGTTTGCGAGACTTTTTGAAATTTTGAAAAATATTAATTTGGGCCAGTTTCATAACTTTTTTCTACGCGACTACCTTTTTTGACGCGACGTATACAGTAAGAGGCAGCCTAATGCGTACATACCCGAATGAAGGGCAATTGATAATTTAACATCTTTGTAAGTAGAGTAAACGTGAGGTGAGAACCAATCGCGATCCAATCGCTAGCGCAGGCGTATGAAAGGCATCCGGTTTGTCGGTAGGGCTATTTGAGTTAAAATTTGAAATACCATTTTATATTTGATACTGGTCTAGTGCGTGATTAGAAAAGTGCGTTATTACGAGCGTATTGTAGAAGTACTACATACATTCATAAAAATAAAAATGGATATTTATCACATTGACGAAAAAGTTCAAATAATTAAATGACAGACGGTATGAGCGCGGCCGCCGACAACCGCGGAGATCCGTGACGGGGCAAGGAGAGTGCATTAGTGGGTGGAGCTTAGAGTGAACCATTGGACCATTCGTTCTGCCTTCGTTCGCTGCGTGCGTTCGCTGTTGTCATATCAACATAATTTTCCTATTAGATATTTTAAAATTGTTTCACAGCTGTTTAAAGTAGATAATATTAACTGTTTAAAATTATTTCACAGTAGTTGGGTTGAAAAAAGATAACAGTAAACTTTATTATACGATACGCAACGTAGTCTGAAAATTAAATTGGCTTATATTAATTGATCGTACATCAATGCATTTTGTAAATATAGGGTTTTTATAAAGACTTATTATGCAGAGTTAAGAGTTACAGTTAATTCTGGTAACGTTGCTCTTTAGATTTCCGGTAAGACTCCCTCTTAGCTTTCTGTACAACCAAGCCCCCCGGCCCAAGTAAATTCTCCTAACTATGGCATAAAAATGTATCATTTAATATGTATTTAATATCCACCTATGTACGCATTAGGGTGCCGCTTACTGTATATTGTTTTAGTGTTGCCGTTTCGAAATTCTCGGAATTGTGACTATAATATCTTGAAAGTACGCTCCAAAACGCGTATTTAAAAAAAATGGGCGTCAAGATAAGGGACCATCCATAAATTATGTCACGCGTTAAGGGGGGGGGAGGGGGTCAACGAAATGTGGCATTTTGTGACAAGGGGCAGGGGGGGTCAAAAGCTTTGTGACGTCACATGTCAAAAACTAAAATACTAAATAAAATTGGTCTTTTGTTTTGTCCATTATCTAAAATATTTGATTTTATGTTAATTTAATCAAAGATTATTTTTAATGTAAATAAAAAAAAATTCGGAAAATCTGCTGTTTTAATTTAATTACTTCTAAATATAAAATTGAAAAATATGTGACGTCACACCAGGGGGGAGGGAGTTTCATAAGTGTGACAACCTGTGACAAGAACGGAAGGGGGGGGGGTCAAAAAGAAATAAAATGTTTGTGACGCAATTTATGGATGCCCCCTAAGAACACTTTTTGATAATTTTAGCTCCCTGACGACTGGACTATAATAACTGGTGCATATTACTTATATACGTGCACCTTTGATTTAAATAACCTAATATATTAATACTGTAAATATTTCTAATGAGAAAAGAAAAATCCTGGAAGCTCCATCACACCTAAATGAATTTTATATAAAAAAAAAACACTGACAAATTCTGCTTCAGCCTTCCGGCGAAATTAAATCGGCGTCGATTTAAAAAAGCACAATGCCCGCTTAATATACGAACGTCCCCATTGTGTCCGAGACCTCAGATTTTTTTACGTGGCTCTTTCTTATTATCCGTTATCTAAAAATTGTCGGCTGTTGACCTTTATTATTCGTCACCCCGCCGATATATATTATGAGACATTAACATAAAACAACCCCCGAGAACGAACAACGCATCCGGACGGCTGGGGTAGGTAGACGAAGGGTCGAACTTTTTTTGTTGACATGTTCCTATACGCAAAACGTGAGGCATGTGACATTTTAGAAAGGCCGTGGCTGCATGGCTAGCGCTTGGAAGGGCGATCTGAGAGTTTTATATCCGTGGCATTATTTTTGTTATAACGGGTGTCCCAATATTTCGTGTACAACGAGCTACCACATGCTCCTGACGTTGATTTAACTAAATTTACCTATATACCAAGTTGTCTCGTTTAGCCGCTAGAGGCCGTCGAAGTTGATAATAAAATTTTAGTTTTTTGCCAATAACTTAGTAACGCCCGTGATGAACTTAATGAAATTTGGTGTGCTGGTATGTTCCGACAGATGGCACATTTTGACGTTTGAATTGAAGTTATTCCATTAACAGGGTGCGAAAACTACCCCTACCCTTAAAGTAACCTGCTCGTATTTTTTTTTGGCGTTTCCTCTGCCAATCCATCTACCTGGGAATTGCTCATTTAAATATTCTCTTACAATACGTGCAAAGTGTGGTGGGGTAAAGAGATCCGGCAGAGTATTCTGCAAAAAATCTAAATAACTGTTGCCGTCGAGGCGATTTGGCAAACTTATCGTGCCAATCAAAGAGTTATTGATAAATCCCATCCATACGTTTATACTAAATTCGCGTTGAAAAGATTTTGCTCTAATGGCATGGGGATTTTCATTTGCATAAACATGTTGTTTTTAATAAAAAAATGGGAATTTATTGTGAAAGGACGGTACCTAATGTTTAATTCGAAGTATTGTCCATCGCTTGCCACTACCTTTTCCCATCTTTCTGGTAGCATACGGAACCGCGTCGGAAGAATGCTTCATATTTTGTGGCTATCTACGAATCGACCCAATTTTTGGTATCTTCATATGATGTGAAGTGTTGCTCACACAGGTCATGCGCTGTCGATCGAAACAAGTGGAAATCAGAAGGAGCAATGTTTGGTGAATACGGCGGGTGGGGTAAATCTTCCCAATTGAGTGTTTCCAAATAGGTTTTGACCGGCGCCGCAACATGTGGAAGAGCATTATCATGCAGGAGAATAACTTTGTCGTGTCTGGAGTAGTAGTGGGCGCGCTATTCCTTGAGTGCTCGACTCAATCTCATCAATTGTGTTCGGTAGACAGCTCCAGTAATGGTTTCGTTTAGTTTGAGCAACTCATAATACACGACACCAAGCTGATCCCACCAAATACATAAGAGTTTTTTTCCATGAATATTTGGCTTAGCTGTAGATGTTAAAGCATGGCCAGATGGTCCCCATTCTTCCTTTTTTGGATTATCATAGTGGATCCATTTTTCATCACCAGTGACGATGCAGAAAACCATTTCGCTTATGCCTGGCAAACAGCATTTCACATGTGAAAAATCATGCTATTTTCTTTTGGGATTTTCCTTCATTTCGTAAGGTTCCTAATTTTCACTCTCTTCTGTGATGAGAAATAGACCCTACGTCGCATTCAACAAACAACACGTCTAATAGTATATTTACCCAATAAATACAGGGTTTTATTATTTTTATTGGTTTTATTATTCTGACCAGCTGTAGTTTTCTGATTACAACTGTTGGATTCCCCTCGTCAGTGGCGGTGCGTGATATTTCAGTTAGCCATATCTTGAACACGACGCATGGGACCCACTTCACTTTTTAGGTGATGACTATACACCTCTTACAGAAAGTATTTATAGTGAAAAAACCATCAGCAAAGTTTGCGAAAAAATTTTCAAAAACACTGGAGCACTCCCTGGGTTCTCAGTAACGCTCTGTGGAATATTTGCAGTATATTTTTTTTCATAATCTAGAAACAAATATAAGGAGACGTTTTTCGATTTGTTACAAAATATTTTTGTTTCAAAAAGTTATGGCCATTTTAATTTTTGGGAAACAAAATGTTCCTATAAAATTTCAAGATATGGCTAACTGAAATATCACGCACCGCCACTGCCCCTCGTGCTTTACAGCTTTCTTCTTATTCCGCGTTTCTGACGATCAGAACACATTACTGCTTCTGGCTAAAGCGCACCTTACACGGCCAATATTATTGAAGCAATATTATTGACGCAATATATGGTAAAAAAGCGGTATCCCGATAATATTGATCAATAAAATATGTTTCAATTGTGCAGTCAGGGAGGATGGATCTACCTACCGGTTCTAATCGCGTCTGCTTTGGTCATCAAGAAGAGGAAAAGAAGGAGGCAAAGAACAGTTACCCTTTTGAAATGGCAAAATAACCACTTTTATTGTTATTTTATTATTTATTTTCAAACTCAATGTAAATACAGTACCTACCTCTATACATCTAAAAATTAATTTCGTCTCTTCTTCTTTGTCTTGCGACTTCTTTAGCTTTTCACCACGTGCACTTTTATCAGTTTCCATCTCAAAAGGAAAAAAACACACACACAAACAACTCGAACAAACAACTCGAACAAACAATAGTATAAGAAATAGAAACAACCTCTACCGCGTCCTGAGAATGACTGACGTTTGATTGCAAATATGGCAACATACCCCTCATACGTGTCAATAATATTGACGACGCTTCAATACATTGACGGGCCTTGAATAGAATAGAATCGAACTGATTTTATTTTCTTCAATATTATTACGATCAATATTATTGTTTTAATATACTCCTTACACGTTCGATATATTGATCAATATCGATATTGGCACAATAATATTGACCGTGTAAGGTAGGCTTAACCTTTGGCGATATCAGTTCGTGAAGGCAACAGGGAGTCGATAACGAATTTTTCTCTGGGATGCCAGTGGCTCTAAATGGCCACAAATGTAATTATTTTTCTCAGTGTGTGTATACTATTTCTAAAGTGAATGTGAGGACATAAAAAAAAGCAAGGTTGTCAGATATATTTTCTAAAATTGCTAAGCTCACTATACAATTATACTTCATACTTCAGTAAACTCTTAGTTCGTGACGTTCTTAGAAAGCTAGTTTGGAAATATAAAAAAAACATTGACATAAACTTATTAGTTAGCATTAAAATAAGGCGTTTAAAATTGCTGGAAAAAATAATTATAAATTAAAACAATTTTATGTATATACCTATAAAATTTTGAAGAGCCGGCAACGCGCTCTTCGCAACTTGGCTCTTTCGAAGGCAGGTGTTCATTTGCAGTGACCCATTAGAGTGTTGTGTTTTAAATCGAATACATTCGATATTTACGACGTTAGCTGTTTATGGGGTCCATTGTGTCGTTAACATTATTTACAACCTTACAAATTCGCTGGTCTTTCCGCCAGTGCAGTGCTTGTGTTTGTTTCAACTAGGTTTATTTTAACTTCTGAATAGGTTAAGGTGAATAGGCTAGGTTAACTTTTCCGAATAACGAGTGAGTTTTATAAATATAATTTATTAGTAATTAATTAGTATTGTAGGGTGGTTATTAAAAGATAATTATGGCGTTTTGGAGACCATTTGAAACGACAGTTCGAGATGATCTATCGCGGGAATCTAATAATTTTGTGTGTGCGCGTTTGTTTGAAAAAAGAAAATTCTGAAATGTCTGATAATGCGGTTATCGCGAGAATTCATGAATTAACCAAAATCGGGTTGACGACAATTTATAAAGTAATTAAATCAGGCACTGTTACGGATCATTCTTTAAAGCGAAAACGACCAAATCAAAAACTGAGTGCGGTTGACAATGCTACAAAAAATGTTATTCAACGGATTGTTTACGGGTTTTACAAGGATAATATAGTACCAACTTTAGAACTGATTCGTGCTAAATTGCGGGATGTTCCTGAATATAATTATCAATGTTTGGAAACTCTGCGCGCGGTTTTATTAAGTTGTGGATTTAAATATAAGAAGTTAGATAATCGAATGGTAATAATGGAATCTCGGCGTATCGTTGAACTTAGACAGGAGTATTTGCGCAAAATAAAAGGGTACCGTGATTCAAACAGAACTTTAATTTATTTAGACGAAACTTGGTTTGATACGCATGATGTTGTCAAGTACGATTGGGTTGACGACACAAAAAAACTGTTCTTTAAATAAACATAAAAAAATTCACAATTTTCGGATTTATAAAAGATATATGCACGCCATTGGGCGGCGTTAGCCATCAAAGGAATTTAAAATATATCTCTTCACATTGAGTTTAGAAAGACTATACGTTGTGTCACGTGGGGCGCCACTGACTTATCGCGACGAATTCGGCCCAGCCTGCGCGTTTTCGCACTTTCGAACGTTGGGCGTCTTCGGAAGCCTCACCGGCATTATCGCAAGGTAGAGGTACTTAGCGGGAGCGATCACCGCATTCCCCCGCTCCCCCCAACGCCGGCGTCGGGGGCGCAATCCCGTTAATGTCCCTTTCAGGCGTCACCCGCGACAGATAACGGTTATCTGTGGCCCCTCGCCCGCCGACCCCTCGCACATCAGGCGATCGAGGGCCAGCGATAAGCGGGCTACGCGGGTTGCATGCATTCGAAATTTGCGGTGGACTCTGGGATGGAGTTGGAAGCTTTTTTCAACAGGTAGATATAACTCATAAAGCCACTACATTCGGCCTGGGCGGCTATCGTTCCGAAGTAAACAGTAAACAGAGAAAAAAATTGAATTAAGAATAACCGCTTTTTGTAACTGTATTAACGTTGGATTAAAAAAACAAACATTTAACGAATGAGTTCGAAAATTTACCTAATGCACGAAATAGTTTGTCAGTTAAAATTCTAGTGAGTTCATTAACAATATCAAAAATATCCAATTGCAAGAAGGTGAAATTTTGGTCTCCTTTGATGAATGGTCATTGTTTCCAAGTGTCCCAATCCGGTAAACTTTGGACTATCTCAGGGAATTATTCAAATTAAATGGTTTAGACGATAACATTATTAACCTTTAGACTGCCGGCTGGTTCATATATGGGACAGTCATAAAATAATAGTTTTAGTGATGAATACAGATATTATAGTGAATTTTTCCCATTTAATAGGCTCTCTGATCTCTAAAGGATACAACTCAAATTATTTCTAGTCGATCGAGGTACCCAAACTACCCCTAGCGAGGGGGTGAAATATTTAAAAACTCGTTATTGAACTAAAAGTAAAATGTGAAAATAAAAGTAAAATCTGTAAAATGTATCCTAAAATTTTCCGCAATTGATTGAGATGCCGAAACTACCCCTAGGTGGGGCTGAAATTTTCAAAAATTCGTTATTAGGTGGGTATTGACTTTTTTACACGATTTTTTTTCGGAAGCACGCTGTAAAATCTGTAAAATGTACCCTAAAATTTTCCGCAATTGATTGAGATGCCCAAACCATCTGATATTTTCACCGGGTGATATTTTCAAAATTCTTTATTGAACGGTTATTGACTTTTTATCGGTTATTTTAAATTAAATTTTTTTTTACATAGAATAATTATTAGTTTTTTACTTGAATTACTGTATTTAGGATAAGTAATAATTTTTATTTTAGCGATACTTGAATATAATGTGTTCGATTGAATTCGAATGTAAAATATTGAATTTCTAGATATAACTATAGAAATATAATTTTAAAAATATATACGTATGACAATATGTAAGTCTAGGGATGAAGAAAAAAATATTATTTCAGTGTAACTGATCGCTTTTTTCACGTTTTTGAGTGGTTTTGTTGGTGACTAAATATATTTTAGTGTTTTTGGTAAAATTTAAAATATGGCAGAACGGAAAAATATTGCGTTGCCCAATATGCTTTTGACAACAACCATAGGATAGCCATAAATCATTTAAAATTAATTAGAAATGTGACAAACAGTAGACAGTTGGATGCTTTTGAAAGTTTAGAAATCATTAAATCTAACAGTAGTATGAATAAGGACAATGGTCCAATACCCAATAGTCCATTGTTTACTTTGATAAACAAAGACAGATGTTACGGTTCAGTGAACCGTGACAGCAGTTTAAGTACAAATAGAGCAAGTGTGTAGGTTAGATTTTAGTTTTAATCTTCTACTGAGGATGTCAACTTGGTTAACGCGCGTCGAGATAGTATAGTAGTAGTTCTGTGTTTCGTGGAAAACGTCTAGTTTTTTGTTTCTACGCAGAAGGTCCAGTACTCACTCCAGAAACTAAAAAAAAGTCAATTTGTTGTACACGATAACGGTTATCGTTTTATTAAATATACAGGGTGTTTCAATTTTTTGTGGCAGGACTTTAACAACACCCGAAACTTTTATAACCAATATAAGAAGTTTACATAAATGTACCCTTCAAAAGTTTTGTTTTAGAGGTACAGGATATTCAAATAAAATATTAAACGATAAATTTTTTTGAATATCGTAAACTAATTAAAACGTTTACGTTTATGTAATTATAAATGATCAACTTTTCCAATTTAATTTGCCTGTAGCTCTCAAAATATTCACTTTAGATACCAAGTATGTTAGTTTCATAAAATCAGCTCCACAAAGACAATTGCTAAATGTGAAACTGTACAGAACATTCTAATAAAAAAAAACTTTGGTACATCACCGTTTTTTGGAACACTATATATTTCAAGTTATGGCCAATTTTTCCATTTCAAATTTCGTATGAATACCTCTATTTATAGAGATATTTATCTGGTTATACACTTTTGTATAACACTGTCTGTATATTAGACTGTATAAAAAAATCGACTATTTTTTTTTCAAAAATTACTCTGAAAATATTGTTCAGGATGTCGAAAAAATGAGCCTGTGAAAATATCAGCTCTTAATTTTAATATTAAGAGGTGACTCATCGCGATTTTCCATTTCTCATTTAATTAACACGGGGAATTTTTTGTTCAAGATTTGGAATTTTGTAACTCTTCAACCGATTATCAGACTGATAAGACCAAAACATATTCTTGTAGGGAATTGAATGTACTACAAAAAACGTCTCTTATACTCTCTCTAGTCTTTCAAAAAGTTATTTAAGGTTAAAGTTGAACTCACTAGAATTTTTGAGGTATTTTCACTTTTTTGGTGAATCTATCAAACTAATTGCAAAATTTTTGCCTTAAATTATCTTTAAATTTACAAATTGTTTTTGATTAATAATTATGATTTTAACTTAGATTTAGATATCAATAATGTAGAAAAGAAAATTATAGATAAGAAATATCAAGTTTGCTAATAAAAATTAATATTTAAAATGTTTATATCAAAGAAAAGCGTCCAAATCAAGGATTTTTGGACAAAACTACCGATCAAATGGACTGAAGATACTTTCAAAATTTCAAAAAAGACTCTGAAAAAGATAATTTAAGGTAAGCATTTTGCAATTAGTTTGATAGATTCACCAAAAAGTGAAAATACTTCAAATCTTCTGGGGAGTCCAAGTTTAACCTTAAATAATAACTTTTGAAAAACTAGATTTATCAAAAAATTATAAGAGACGTTGTTTGTAGTGCGTTCAATTCCCAACAAGATATGTCTTGGTCTTATCAGTCTGATAATCGGTTGGAGTTACAAAATTCCAAAGCTTGAAAAAAAAATTCCCATATTAATTAAATAGGAAATGGAAAATCGCGATGAGTCACCTCTTAATATTAAAATTAAGAGCTGATATTTTCACAGGCTCATTTTTTCGACATCCTGAGCAATATATACAGAGTAATTTTTGAAAAAAAAATAGTCGTTTTTTTATACAGTCTACTGTACATACATATTTGTGATCAGAAAGAAATGGAAAATCTACACTAAAAAAATATATATAAAAATTCGATCAAAAATTAAGAAAATAAAAAGAGGGAGGGGGTATTCATGTATAAAATTAACCTTGTACAAATATTTTTAATTCTACTATTAAAAAGTAATAGTTGATTGTGCAAAATTTCTACAAATTCGCCAGACTATTTCACGTCGCATTAAAAGTTTTGAGAGTCTCGCAAAAGAGCAACCGCTCAAAAATTCCATCGTCATTACGTTGTAGAGCGTATTCAGCAGGAAACTGCGCGTACGAGTCCATAACTATCCCTTAATTAAAACCTTATCCGCCGATAAAGTTTACCATATTTAAAACGACAACGGGCAGTCCGGTTAGGGGGTGTTTTGCGAGTATTAGCAAACCAAATGTGCTGCGACCATTTTGCAAATTAGTTTACCGCTAGTTAAAAGGGGTTCGGAAGGGGCAGCGCTGCGTGCCTCCTATTTTGCGCCCGGAATGAAATTTAGATTGGGACGGAATGTTGTCCGAATTTTCGTATTAAAACTACCATTAAATGAATGTTTTTCAACTTTGCTTACGTATTCTCAGTCCACAGGGCTTGTCGGAGAACACGCTCGGCAAGTGTTAATTAATAACGAGCCATCCACAAAAAAAAAACGTAATCAAAGTTGGCCGAGCAAAAAAGACGTATTTCTGTTCTTAATCTTAAATCTATAACCTTATTCCATTGTCAAGGCTGTTACTTTATGTGACAGCCATTATTTATTTTATAATTGTGGCAGCTACTTGTCAAAAGTTTGACACAAACAAAGTTTGTTTTGCTTCGAACTTCGACATAACCGCTATTTTCATCTCTCTCCTGTATCGATTGTCTATTGACTATATCCCTCGTTCAACATGTTGATAGTTTGGTTTCTTTACTGTTCGTACCTAAAAAATTCAGAACCCAAAATATCCGTTCATATATAATACAAAAATTAAAAGTCGGTGTGTATAAAAATACCGGCCCTATAATAATTTAAGGGCACCTCGTGTTCCGAAAGTACGATCCCCCGAAATTTCCCAAAGAAATACAAAAATATGATTAATCACAGCTAGAATTTATAATTCTACAATAGGTTTATTAACAGAAATATTAAAATACAAAAAGATTTTAAAAATCACTCAGAAAAATATATCGTTAAACCACGTACCTTCTGACTCGAAAGTTCGCCCAAATACTCCTCACCCGGTCCATTCTAATCAAAATCGTCCCCCCGTGTTTGTTTTCGCACAGCCGCAAAGCGCAGAATATAAAGGTATGCTCACAATATCTATCCCAGTTAAGGTACCTTTACATAGTACTCTGATCTGAACTGATTTAGGCATAATCTAGTTTTGATTATGCCTGTTGGCTAGCACTAGTCAATTAGAGCCAGTGAACTGATATGTTAAAACAAGCGTGACACTAGCACGAGTCAAGATTTACATTATGCTTGTAACATTCCATTGACGCTAGTTAATTAGTGCTAGCCTAATTAGCATAATGACAACTGGCCTTTACAGCAGTCAAGACAGCGAACCGGGTTTAATATTTTTTTTGCTCTATAAATCCTTTTTGCTATATGTATGATAATAATAAATAAAAAAAATAAGATAGAAAGATAAAAAGATAAAACTTTATTATATTGTAGGGTCTATTGTGATTTAATAGGTAGGGTCTAATTTTAGTTGAATTATGTACGTGGTAGGTACGAATCTACTTATTTATGTAAATTACTGTAAAACCCTAATTATCACGTTTCGGCATTTACCGTTTGTAGATTTATGTAAATACGTGATACAGCCTATTTGATTTCTGTTAAAAACACCCGCATAATAGTTTGGTTTTCCCAAATTGACCTGCGGTGGGGTTTCCCCTAATTAAGTTTACAACTGTTTATTGGAGACTGGTTTCGGGGAACCTACCTGGTATGTGGCTGACTGTTGGTTTAGGGATTTTACGTTCAGTTTTGGACAGAGTCTCAACAGTTCATCTTTACCGTTCACCGGCTCCACACCGGAGTCTATCTCCGCGATTTACCGGACTTCTCCGGTCTTTCATATCTTGTAAATATGTAAACTAAATCACTGTACATATAGCCGACTAAAGTGCTTTACTTACCACACCACCCATCGCCATAATATTATATAGAGCGAAGAGGAAAGTAGCAGGAAATAATAACCTAAACGTTTTTCAAAAGGTTTTGTGTTTTATCTGTACTTTGTGGCGGTACCCGTGGCCTTAGGTTAAGGGTTCATAACTATTACAGCAAGGCATACTTAATACCGTCAGAAGAAAACCTTTTATAAGAACAGGTAAACTAGGATTGGCAGATTATACTGTTCACATTTATTAAGTTATTTAAGTGAATACACCTTTAAAAGTAGTCGTATAAGCTACAATAATAAATAGGAAATAGATAAATTATAAAGGTGTACAAATAAACTTCCGTCGTTTTTAATAAAAAATTGGGAAATCTATTGTGAAAGGACAGTACCCAATCTGTGGGGAATTTAGCGACCTTCTTCTCTGTTAGTTTTTTTTTGTTTGGTTGGATTAGGTCCTGGAATAAATAACAACTATTGGATTTTGAATCAATATCGTAATCCAGAACACAAATTCAACTTTGAAAACTGTAAAGTATTAGGAACAGAACCAAACCTTAAAAAACGATTACTTTTAGAAATGGTATAAATAAAAATGAATAAAAATAGCGTTAATAAACGTAGTGACATGGACGACTTAAATTCAGTTTATTACAACATTCTAGAAAAGAACAATAATTTCAAAATATAATATTTTCATTGTCTTAAATCCATTAATAATACTGCTTCCCACTCCCTAACACAAATGCGATATACGTACGACAGGTTATATTCTCTCAAAAACCTTCATTACTATAGTAATTTTTAAAGTGTATTGTCCTGATAATAGTGTTTTGTTTTTATCTTTATACATTTACTATATATATATATAGACAGTACCGCCAATGTTTGTAATGTACCACCTTACATGACAACAATAACAACATTGATGTAAGTAAGAGTTACAATTGCTTTTCTGTAGTAATACGTAATTTTTCAAAATCTTATAATCCACTTCTGTATAAAATTGTAGTGAGCCCTGATGAAGGAGAAATAAAGCTCCGAAACGTTGGCAAAAATCCAATAGTTGTTATTTATTCCTGGACCTAATCCAACCAAACAAAAAAAACTAACAGTACCTAATGTTTTATTCGAAGTATTGTCCATCGCTTGCCACTACTTTTTCCCATCTTTCTGGTAGCATACGGATACCGCGTCGGAAGAATGCTTCATCTTTTGAGGCTATCCACGAATCGACCCAATTTTTGGTATGTTCATATGATGTGAAGTGTTGCTCACACAGATCATGCGCCATTCATCGAAACAAGTGGAAATTAGAAGGAGCAATGTCGGGTGAATACGGCGGGTGGGCTAAAACTTCCCAACTGAGTGTTTCCAAATAGGTTTTGACCGGCGCCGCAACATGTGGACGAGGATTATCATGCAGGAGAATAACTTTGTCGTGTCTGGAGCAGTAGTGAGCGCGCTTTTCCTTGAGTGCTCGACTCAATCTCATCAATTGTGTTCGGTAGAGAGCTCCAGTAATGGTTTCGTTCGGTTTGAGCTTCCATTTCCGTGTCTTCGTACACTTTGCCAAGATTTACAGCTCTTAGAGAAAATAAAATTCTTAGGAACATTCGTTGACAGCAAACTTACTTGGGATCATCAAATTGACCACATTTGTAAAAAATTAAATAGTGCTTATTTTGGTATAAATACTCTTAAGCAAACACTCGATCCATCTGCTCTGTTAAACATCTACTATGCTTTAGCGTATCCTCATATGACTTGTAATATATTATTATGGGGGACAGCCTCATCCTCCAGCAGAATATTTATTCTTCAAAAACGTTTAATAAGGCTTATGTACAATATGCAATTAAGAGATACCTGTAAAAAATGTTTTATTAAAAATAAAATATTGACTTTCTCTTCAATGTTTACGTATATATAAAATGGCAACATTCGTCAGGCAAAATCTGACACTATTTAAAACAAATAATTTCTATCACCACCATAACCTCGACACGGAGGCATGTTAGAAGTCCACTTACATAAAAGCGCCTTATATGAGAAATCACCTTATTACTCAGGCATTCAAATTTATAACAAAATTCGTACACATATAAAAGAGGAGACTCTAACACATAAAATGTTTAAGTTATAATTAAAAAAAGTTTTTAATCGCCAAATGATTTTACTCTATAGATGACTTTTTAAACCAATAAAAACTAATTAATTAGATAGTATATTTATAGTACCCAAAGCTTTTATATACGTTTACAAATTATGTAAAAAGTTTTTAATGTATTTTTAATGTAATTTTTATAGGTACTAATGTTTTTGTTAAGTAATATATGTTACTCATATTTAGTGATACATAGTGTTTTGATGGCCACATCTGTTTATATCTAACAGCATAAGTGACAAATAAATTATTCTATTCTATTCTATTCTATTCTATTCTATTCTATTCTATTCTATTCTATTCTATTCTATTCTATTCTATTCTATTCTATTCTATTCTATTCTATTCTATTCTATTCTATTCTATTCTATTATTCTTTCGGCTTTCCGGTACATTCTTTGTCTTCGATGTCAAATTCACCGTTCTTAAACTTTTGAAACCACTCACGACAACTTCTCTCATTTAGGGCAGCCTCACCATATGCTTCTACAAGAAATCGATTAACCTCAGATGCAGATTTCTTCAAATTGAAGAAGTAAACCTAAAGTTCCCGCAAATGACGCTTATTCGGCTAAAAATTCGACATTTTCGCATACAAAAGAATATACTATATTGATAAAAAATCACTCAATCAATATTTCAAGGTTATGTTGTTGCCTGATGCCCAACCTTATGATACTGACGTTTACATCTGACAATTTTAACCATACCTTACTGGTGGCGACATAGGCGGATCCAAAATGCTTCTCAGGGGGGGGGGGGCATTTTAGTGATAAAGCAACATATGACCCCCATATTGGCGCCGCAGGCGAAAATTTTGAAAATTTTCAAGGTCACGCGTTTTACTGGCACCTCAGAATTTCAATGAAAAATCCATTTATACAAAAATACCGACTATCACAAGAATACTTTTTGGAATTTCTAAGGGTGCCAAGGGGGGCCCATGGCCCCCATGCCCCTCTTCTGGATCCGCCAGTGGGTGGCGCCAACTTTTGTCAAACGGCGGAAACTTATTTGTACACTTTAATTTTGTTAACAGAAGTTCTAAATGCAGTCTGATGGTGAGGATTTCTATCTTGTCTTAAGTACGCTGCTGTTTCTTGTGGGACATCAGGACATACGAATTCTAAGGAACAATTACATATATTTATCTGAGATCTGAGGCAGATTGTGGCACGTGCCCTCAAACCGCCCAACAATGATCGCAACAGATGAAACCGTTCCGTAAAAACCGGCGTCCCTCTTTGCCTACCTGATAACCAGATGCCCGCATGCAGCAACAGGGGATTCGACTTGAAAAAAAAAACATAATAGGTTAACGACACATTGTGTTCCCGTCCTCGGGTTTCTCTGTGTACGATGGATTAAAATATAAAGCGCGCAATGCTTGTAGAGCAAAATGTAACGCTATAAATTACAACAGGGAAAATGTCAGTCTGGCCATGGGTGTCGAAGGTGATCCGGGAAGTTTGTATTGATGCCAGGCGAGCTATACAGTGTGTACCATTTGGAATTCCTAGGTAAAAGCTACTGGTGACTGGTGGTGGAATGTGAAATTTTTGGTGTGTGATCTACTGCATGTTTTATGAGGCGATGATAAAAGTAAGCCTAGAGAAAGGGTTAAAAAGAAACATGCAAAGAAATTCTTCGAAAAAATATGGTGTCCCTCAGAAGATTCCGAAAACAGCTTATTTGCAATTTGTTTTTTAGCGAGTATAAGAACATTTTGTCATTTTTATCATCATTGTTAAAGGTAACAGACGACATATTCACTGACATAGATTCAGGAAAAACGACTGCTCTTATATTACTGGACTATACTAAGGCTTTTGATACGATTAATCACGAATTGTTAATTTCTATTTTACATTATGTTGGATTTTCAGACAATGCAATCGGTCTAATAAAATGTTTCTTAACTGATAGGACTAGAGAGAGATAGTTCGTAGAGACTAGTAATGGTAAATCTAATGGTGGGAAAATATCATGTGGAGTACCCCAAGGTTCTATCCTAGGGCCCTTATTATTTTGTCTTTACACTTGCAATATTACAACTTGTCTAGCTCATTGCAAAGTTCATCTATATGCAGATGATACCCAAATTTATTTTTCGTTTTTTCATGATAACGTAGAGCAGGCAAATAATATAATTAATAATGATCTTCAAAGACTGATAGAACTGTCTCGACGTCACAATCTAACCATAAATCCAGTAAAGTCATCTGTATTGGTATTTGGCAAGTGTAAAAATGAAGTAGAGGCAAATATTAAAATTACAGTAGGCGATAATGAGTTAGCTTGCACCAAATTAGCAAAAAACTTATGCATTGAAATGGATACAGATCTGCGTTTTAAAAAACATGTGAGCAAATGTCTACAAAAAGCGTATGCAAGTTTAAAATATTTATATCCCCATCGCCACATACTATCACAATAACTTAAAATTAGACTTACAGATATGTTGGTATTAAGTCACTTAAATTATTGTGATGTTGTATATGGTCCTTGTTTAGATAAGTCGGATGTTAATAGAATTCAGAGTCCAAAAAGCGTGCTTGCGTTTTATCTATGGTATTAGAAAATACGATCGAGTGTCCCATAAATTGACGGATGCAAAATGGCTAAACATGGAAAATAGACGCGTTCTTCATAGTGTAACCTTATATCACAACATAATGTTAAATAAGTCTCCTCCATATTTGTACAACAAAATTAAATTCAGAAGTGACGTCCATACCCTAAATTTGAGATTCAGAGGAATGCTTTCACCTCCACCCCATAAAACCTCAATGTATTGTAGAAGCTTTTCTTTTAATATATATTTTTTATATAATAGGGTATCTATTGATCACAAAGGGCTTAAGTCGGCAAAATTTAAGTATGAGTATAAGAAATTTTTGCTAGGTGAACACTGAATACATTATCTATAATGCTGATTTCATAAGAATTTGTTACCACTATATTTATCCACCACGATTCACTTAATTTAAATGAATACGTTGTACTGAATGTTCACATTAGAGAATCTGTTACTTTCTTAGCGATTCGGGCTGAAACTTAGATCAGTTTACTGTTTTCAGTCCCTTTTGTAGTGTTACTATGTATGTATCTATCAAATTATTTTTATATATAGATATGTATATTTACTACCTACAAATAAAGATTATTATTATTATTATTATTATTATTATTTTATAAAATTTAAATTTTTCTTAAAAATATAACGATATAATATTTATCAATCAGTAGATCTGGTGTCTTCCGTCCCAGCAGCAATTCCTCTTTGGGCCGTCAATGTTCTTTATTTAGCTTACGGGAATTCCATTCTTTTTCTCTTTCACACGAAAAATACATGCTTTGTAAAGTTCATTTGGATAACATCCATCCGGCTCGAAGGACCACTAAATATATTGATTAATAAATATAAATGAAAATGAAACAATAACAGTTATAAATGTTAGTTATAAATTGAGATGAATAATGAGCCTGTAAGATAAAACATTACCAGAAATCTTAGCTCAAAATAGAAATAAAAATTTCGTAGCTATCGAAATACGAAGAAGACATTTGCTAGATAACTATCCTCAAACAAATCTTCTCAGTTTTTATAATTTAGTTGACGTTCCTGAAATGATTAAGCGAGAATATACATAACTTTCAAGTTTATTTTCATTTATTATTTAAATTTACCAATATATTGATCATTCGATTTGTCATAAACGAATTTGGTATTTAAAAAATAAATTCTTTGGAATACCAAAAAATCAAGGCGCAAAGAAACAAATTTCTGGTATTTAATGGTGCTTCTTCTTTTGGTATAATTTGCGATCAATTTCCGAAAATTAGTACGAGTCATGTTTTAATATGATTCATATTAGCAACAAAAAATTACGTTTTAATGTACTTGTCCCTGGCATTTGAATTCATTAGTTTTATCAAACATAAAAAAAACAGGAAACCGTTGGCCACGTGCTCTTATCTGTTGTACCCTAACCATACGCATAGGCGGAGACAAAATATTTTTGTGACGGATGAGGAACAAAATAATTTTAAAATTAATAGATGCCATTAGACCTTCATTATTATTTTCAGTTGTTGTTCAAAATAAAAAGTTATGATGTATTGAAACAACGGAAGATATTACAAATAATTTCTAAATAAAATTGTTAATGGCTTACTACCCACAGGATACCTACCTACGTAGGTAATTTAAACTAAAACAGATTTAAATATAAGATTCAAAGATAAAAAAGCTCTATCCCCTAAGGAAAATTATTTACACAATCCTAATCGAACACTTACATATATATTTCCATCCATGCTCAAATTTTGGTTTAAATAGGTACTTCTTTATTTTGCGAATCTGTCATTAAATTTTACCAATGTACTGGCAAATAGCGGCAAGAGCAGTACATTTTCGAATTTAATACGTAATAAGGAAATATATACAGCATGTTTGATTTATAGTTTTACAACGTATGTTTCCTTAAATACAGGAATTGCGAAGATAAGTATAAGAACAAATTGACTTGACCACCGCTAGAATTTATCGTTTTTGCAAGATCAAACGAATGTCGAGATATGTATATTAAAAAAATCGGAAAATCTGCAATGGGAATTTGTTAATTTGTTTTCTTTTCCGGAATTTTCGTATTTTAACATCGAATTCAAAATTTTCGGAGGAAGTAAGCCTTAATTTAGAGAAAATAAATAAGATCTTTGATTTATCAAAGTTTTTGTTGGATTTGTTGGACTAAATAGGTATCGTTTGTTTCATTCTAATAGGATTTTTATTTATTATGCTTATATGGAAGGATAAATTAAATATAAATTTGTGTCCCATGTATATTTTCGTACCTCTGCAAATAAGCGAAATAAGCAACGGGTCAATATATGTCCTTATAAATAATAGCTCTAGATTGATATACAGTAAGCGGCACCCTAATGCGTACATAGGTGGATATTAAATACATATTAAATGATACATTTTTATGTCATAGTTAGGCGAATTTACTTGGGCCGAGGGGGGGGGATGGCTTGGTTGTATAAGAGGGGTTAGCGGAAATCTAAAGAGCAACGTTGCCAGAACTAACTGTAACTATTAACTCTGCATAATAAGTGGTTATAAAAACCCTAAATTTACAAAATGCATTGATGTACGATCAATTGCGTATCGTATAATAAAGTTTACTGTTATCTTTTTTCAACCCAACTACTGTGAAATAATTTTAAACAGTTAATAGTACTTTAAACAGCTGTGAATTTTAAAATATCTAATAGGAATATTATGTTGATATGACAACAGCGAACGCACGCAGCGAACGAAGGCAGAACGAACGGTCCAATGGTTCACTCTAAGCTCCACCCACTAATGCACTCTCCTTGCCCCGTCACGGATCTCTGCGGTTGTCGGCGGCCGCGCTCATACCGTCTGTCATTTAATTATTTGAACTTTTTCGTCAATGTGATAAATATCCATTTTTATTTTTATGAATGTATGTAGTGCTACAATACGCTCGTAATAACGCACCTTTCTAATCATGCACTAGACCAGTATAAAATATAAAATGGTATTTTAACTCAAACAGCCCTACCGACAAATCGGATGCCTTTCATACGCCTGCGCTAGCGATTGGATCGCGATCACCTCATGTTTACTCTACTTACAAAGAAGTTAAATTATCAATTGCCCTTCATTCGGCTATGTACGCATTAGGCTGCCGCTTACTGTATGTAATAATTAGGTATACTGATTGTGAAGTTTGGGGGCGAATGCTTTGCCCCTGATTCGACCCCTCGCGTGCCGCCTGTGGCTCCTATGCAAATCTGGCGGACGGCCACGCGCTGAAACACGAAACGTAGTGGTCCCGGCGTAGCACGGTGTGCGTCTTCCGCGCAAAACCGCATAAATTAAGGTGCACTTAACGTGGGTAAGGGGTGGGACGTACGCTCGGTGTGTGTGTATGTGCAAGAAGCGTGCAGACACGAGCGTGTAAGACCCCGGGTCATTGGCGGCCAGTTGGGGAAGTCAAATTTCAAATATATCTCGCCTAATTATATGCCGGCAACAGGAAGAACTATCTACCCTGCCGGTTGTATTTATACAGAGTGGCTCGAAAAAGTAGCGGCGGAATTTTCGTTGGGAATGCCTTGTAGTCCAATGTCAATAATATAATAATTTGTTTATTAAATGAAAGAACTTTTGAACCCAAATTCCTTTTTATTAAAAAAAAAAGGTTAATTTTTACCCCCACTAAATCCCTCTACATACAGTTAGGACGTAAAGGTCTCCGTAAGTTGAATACTCTTCATATTAAAAATATTTTGGAAAAGCCGTCACTCAATCGACACGTCATTTTTATTTTATTACGCATCTTACGCTATAATTAGAAGTAGTAGTGAAGTCACCATTTATTGTACATGATGTTATCGACCTTTTTTTTTAATAAAATACCCTATATATTATTTTTGTCACTTTTAGATTTCTAGGAACGGCCAATTACAAAAATGTATAACAGTTGTGATCTGAAGTTATTAAAGTAAAGCTGTCATAAGTGTTATAATTCAAATTGAAAGTTTTGAAATTGGCTTTTTTACTGGAGATAAATTAATGGAGAAACCAAAATTATAGGATGTTCTATGTCAAAAAGGGGCCCTCATGTCATGTACAAAAAATATGCAAACCTTTACGTCCTCACTATATATTAACAAATTAGATTTTAGCGTCAAAATGATATGAATGATACAACGAACTTTAATAAACGCTTTAACAATGTTTCGATCGAATAAATACATAGTAACGACACTGTCTCAAATATACTTCAAAACAGGTGTAATAGAGAAATTCGTTGAAACATTTCTAGAAATATTTTTTTCAATAATAACAAAAAACTGTAGTAACATTTCTAGGTTTTTTTTACTAGATTTTTTTATTCTAGATTAGTTATTTAAACCATTGTGTTTATATCAGAAAACATTTACAGTATTCGGTGAATTTTTTTGAACAGGTGAGAAAAAATTCCCTGAATCTCTTTGCACATTCATACCATTGTTCCTCGCCACAACAATATAAACTGATATAAATATTTTATTGGGAAGCAATCAGGTGCGTGTTTTCCATCCCTCTGTTTTACGATCAGTATAAATGTATTAATGCGTTTTTAAATTGTCATGTAGAAGAAAGCCGTTTTTACACAAAGCGCAATAATTTAATAATAGTAACAACGTCATTATCCAGTGCTATTTATAATTTATTTGGAGTTTTATACGTCAATACTGTCTCCGCATTATTAATAAATTACACAGGTACACAAAATAAAAAAAATTCAAACCTTGAGTCCAAACCACTTATTCTATAGGTATTTTGGGTCGCTGAATCTGAATGCGGTGTTAGATTTGGTGGGAGCTTTATCTTTTATTGTGCTATCTCCGTCAAAATGCAAAAAAAACGCCAAAATTGTACCATCATAAGGCAAACAGAATTATACCTATCTCATCCTTCAAAATTAATGTTACATGTCTTTTTGGTCGTCGACTCCGAATTAAGAGTTATCTTGAACCACAGAAAACATATTTTTTTCATGAAAGTGTGAAAAAATGCAAAAATGTGGCCAAAATCGCAAAAGTGTCGTTTTTTGTTGGAAAAACCCGGGAGTGAATTTTTTTGACTTCAATAGCTCATTTTTTATCTTTTTGGATTGCCAAATTCGAATTCAGCCGTAGTACGCACATTGTTTTATAACAATGCAAAAAAATATGCAAAACAGTGACGAAAAATCCTAAAATGTGGCTTTTTGTAAGAATAACTTGGGAATAGGGTTTTTTTTTACTGAAATAGCTCATTTTATATATTTTTTTTTTGCATTGTGACAAAGATAACGAGCCAACTCACCAAAACGAACTCCGGATTCGGATTCAGGAACTCTAAATATAGATAGAATAAGTGGTTTGGACCCGGGGTTTGATTTTTTTTTAATTTCTTTTTAATATCGTTTCTTGTACACAATTAAGGCCAATTATGCTTTTCTCTCCAAGCTTCTAGTATATGGTAGTATACTCCTCTATATGCAAAGACAATAGAGCAAATTAATCGACTTTTAACAAATGTATTTATACTGACATATTGTCACACTCATAAAACTCATTCAGTAGTAGGTGTATAAATCCTCACCTCTACTTAAAATAAGAGAAAATACGTCTTGTACCTGTAAATATGTTTAAAGGAAATAATAATAAAAAAATCCCGTATCGTGCAGATTTTTTGGCGGACACTATATTTATAGGATTTATTTCCAATGACCTCCCTACAAAGTTGACTACTTTGTACAGAACCGTAGTGGTAGTCTATTGGATATAATTGCTATAGAGATCAATGACACATAAGTTTTTCTTAAATAATCTTAATGAATGGTGCAGACTTTGTAAACCTATCCTATCTAAATTACCGTACACAATATAGATATGCATGAATTTCATAGAATTCAACATTGCACAGCAACGGACGGCGGCTGGTACTCTGACTGGCTGGACTGCCTTATCTAAACACTTTGTTATTGACGCAAAGACAATGTGGATAATGTACGAGGGCAAGTCAAATATAAACTAAGATTTAAAAATTAATTGATAAAATTTAAAAACTAACATTTGATTTTTCTATATAGTCTCCTTCAACCGAAACACATTTTTCCCTCCGAATCGGCAACTGTTTGATTCCGTCGTCATGAAAAATGACAGGTTGTGCCAGCAGCCAGTTGCGCACGAACTGTTCAACTTCTGAAATCAAGTTTTTCGTGGATTATTGAGTGAACACTCCCATGACTAATTCCTACTAATTCCTACCAGCAGTTTGAGGTTCACGACGATCATGTGGTTCATTTTTCACCCTTTCTCGTTTCGCTGAAAAACGTATATGCCACTCATACACTTACGTTTTAGAAAGGGGTTCATCCCCGAATTTGGCCTGTCTGGAAGACGCGTCATTTCAGAAGGTCGCACCCTTCAATAGATAGAAATTTTATAATAATGCGTTGCGCAACAGGACAAGGAATTACCTGCTCACTCATTGTTCTGCCATCAAAAGGAATCAAGAATGAACATTTGCGCTGACATTCTAAACAACATTGACACTGATCCAGGCTTGTTAGACACGGTGACACTGAAAGATACCACCTGACAGAAGCGAACTTCCAGTACTGCTTTCAACAATGGAAAAGTCGTATGGAGCGGTGTAGAGATCGTCAAGGGGAGTGCATTGAAGGCGAAAAAGTTGCTACTGTAATTGGTAACTAATAGAAAATGTTATGACAGCAGTTCAGTTATTTAATATTCACATTAATATATGTATTCATTTTGGGGAATATTAGTTAACAGCTGTTCACCGAATCATTTTCCAAATAAATCGGCGGTCATATCAGTGTGTTGCCGTCGACACCATTCCAGAAAAAAATACCTCGTCAGCAGATAGATTCGACTCCTGGCGAAAACACGTGAGGAGCCATTCCGCCGCGCAATTTGCATCGAAACGTCGAATTGCGCTCGAGGACGCGTTATTAAAATGCCGGCGCCGAGTAAGTGTCGATAAACAACACGAACAAATGGAATTCTTTTTAATATCCACTCGGAGTGCGAAAGATCTCCATTATTAGGCCTCCCAATTTCATTATAATCAGCCGTATATATGATAATGCCGGGCAATTTTCGAATTTCGGCGAAGGGAGCTCGGAATTCAGTTTTACTGGGGGCAGGGCCGCCTCCAGCCATTAGGGAAAGTACGCTCGAATTTCTTCCAATGCCATATTGATAGAATTAAATCGCTAAATTGTCTATAGCCACCAGAAAACAATCGAATGAGTTGAAAAATGTCACACTGTAGTATTATTGACGTTTCTAAAGCATTTGGTTGCTTTGTGGATGTTCAGATAGTCAAAGTTTGTAAAATTGTATATAAGGCAAAGGAAGAACTTAATTTGAAAATAAATATTACGAATACAAATCCGTTAGCAAAATAGTACATTGTCTGTAGTACAAAATAGTAAAATGTTTTGTACATTTTTTAAAATTAGTTTTTCTGCGAATACCCAGTATAGAAAGTCAGGTGTGGGCATGGAGTTTTACTAAGATAAAAGTATATTCTACGAATCTACCGAAATACGTTGCAGAATGAATAATTATTTATGAAATATCTGCAATTTTTCATGTCATTGTCATTTGTAATCGAAAACTTAAATATTGATCGACAAAATAATTTGAAAAAAATAGGAATATAGGAGGATTGGCTAATAAGTAACGGGACTGGTCAACAGGTTGTGCTATTTTTTTTTGGTTCCGCTGATGTCCTCTGGTTTTGGTTTTGGTGGCGCTGGTTTTGGTTTTGCTTCCGATGGTGTCCATGAAATTCCTCCAAAAAATTATTGATGAAAAAAACCAGTTTTTAAAAAAAATACGATTTTTTTGCACATTTTTTTTTATCAAATTTTCAAGGGGTTTCCGATCTGCAATGGACCTGGAACCTCACTAACCGCAATTTTTAAGCGATTTTTTAAATTTTGCAAAAATTTACTATTTGAATATTTATAAAAAATTGGTCAAACAATTATGAAAAAATTCTTATGCATACCGACAAATTTTACTGTTTCCAATTTCTATCCCGAGCTAGCCCTCGTTTTTTAACAATTTCCGAAAATTTTACTTTTATTCGACCTTGTTGACAAGTACCTTTTTGGACGTAAAAGTTGCCGCTTTTCAAATCCGGGGTCAAAAATAGTTGTTTCCATTTGAAAAAGTTGTTTTGACCTTCAAATAACCCTCAAGGTCAACGTCGAGGTCAAAAAAGGTTACGGTCGTACTTCCCCCTCCTTGCCCAACAACTTCTGGATACAACTTTTTTTATTTTTTCGCTTACCGGCCGAGTTATTTCCTATTAAAGTTTAAAATGGTCCACCCGGTATAACAGTTACAAAAACCAAAACAAGAAAAAGAACAAAATAGATATAAATAAAAAGATCTAAGTAGCTCACAAATATAACAACATCTACAACAAAATAGTAATGAGCATCCTAAAAAACGTAGGAATATGCATTTAATATCAACTTTTTACTTTTTAGTGAAATTTGACAGCTGTCATTAAGTCGAAATTTATTCTTGACTTCAGATTCGTCATTAGTGACCCAAAAAACCAAAATAAAGGTCATAAAAAATAGTTTTTAGTAATTTTTTTCGAAAAATTTCCTCTATTAGGGTTATATGGGGGTGTAGAAAAAAACTGATGCGGTAAATTTTTTTTTGCCAAATTTGGTTTCAGTGCATCAAAATACATAGGAAATGACGGGTTTGATTGCAAAGACAGACCTTTTTTTTTATTTTGTAGACCTGTGTAATATACTTAACTTTAGCTGTATACCATCCACTGCATATGTGCCGTTTAAATGAGATTGAGGCCCATCTCCTGCCATCTGAGGCCGGTCCTGACCATGTCCTCGCGGACCAAATTAAACGGCGGCTTTCTGATACGCCGGCACAACAATTTTTTCGCGCGCGCCCCGGCCCAATTATTTTATTTAAATGCGTTATTCTACATGGGGCCCGAAGAGGATGACATTATCGTTAATCCCCTTCAATCACGTCCGCGCGCAAAAAAAGGCTCGTTCCCCAGGAGGGCACAGGCCGGCCGTCCCAGGAATTGGGACGCCGTCGGTTGGAGAGACGCGCGTTCCTATTCTGATAAACGGAATTGTTGCTCTAAGGCCTTAATCGGGTTTTCTACAATTTATTTCGAAAGCGTGTAGGGTATCGTGGAGTGGCGCACAGTGGGACAAAACTGTAGTGTTGTACCCAAATCACTCTAGAGATCGTAAAAATACGGATTTTAAGATGATTTTTGTTTTAAAATGTTTGGTTATGAATTTCTCCATAAATTCCGCTAGCCGAATTTTTGATTTTCATTTCCAATATTTTATTATTTTAATCTAAAAACGTATTTTTTATTGCGAACTATGGGTTTTTTCAATGAAAATCAATGGCAAGGTCTCAAGCGTATAAATCTTTTTGACTTTTAAATTTTAAAATTTCACTTTACAAATAGCCAAATGATTTATCAAATGATTTTATCCGATTCCCTTTTTTATTGTTGACAGCTGCCAAATTATCTGTCAAATATAATAAAAGAAATATATTTCTTAAGTTATATAGAAAAAAATGCATAATTTTAAAGAAAATATATATAACATAGGTACTTTCAAACTTTCTATTTACGTAATTTATATATAGACATCCAAAAAAACGTCATCAAAGTTGGCCGAGAAAAAAAAAGACGTATTTCTATTCTTAATTGAATTTATAACCTAATTTACTTGTCAAGACACTCACATCATATGACAACCATTGTTTATATTACAAATTGTGGCAGTCACTTGTCAAAAGTTTGACATAATCGAAAAGCTTAGACATGACCGCTATTTCCATCTCTCTCGTTCATAGCCAGAGTTGATGACTTTTTTTTTTATGTCTATACTAAAATTTAAATATGACAGCTGTCAAAATAACTGTCAAATTACTTAAGATGCCATTTATTTATTATTTTCAATACTTAAAGTGCTTAATAGTTCATTTTCTAAGGATTTAAGGAACACTGGGCAGGGATTGAAAATCAAGTATATTATGTTAGATGACAGCTATTAAAATATCTGTCAAAATCAAAAATAAGCATGTGTATCCTGTATTATTACAAAATATTCAAAGTTTACACGCAAAAAATGATATAGAACTTGATTTATTATAAATTAGTTCCGTAATTGATGTTTATTTAATCTTTATACTATTGGCAGTTGTCAATTTTTCAGTAAACTCAATGAAAAACTATTTATTAAGTATTTTTAAAGTTTATTTTCTTTTCTATATATACAGAGATTACTTGTTCAGAAATTAAAATCTAATAAATATACGCCATGGCAAATAATAATAATAGCCACTCCTTCCCGCACAGGTCCCTGAGAGGGACCTAAGGTATAATTACTCTTCGGAGTAATTATAGGGTGAGTATTATTATTATTATTATTATTATTATTATTATTATTATTATTATTATTAACTACGTTAGGTGGCAAAATTTTTTGTCAAATGTCAAACTAAGCATCTTTAATCATAAAATATTATAATTTTTTTAAGAAGAAAGATATTTAAAACAAATTTAAAATGATTTACAATTAATTAGTTTCGTAGTTAAATAATAATCTCTAATCATATACTGTTGACAACTGCCAATTTCAATCAAATAAATGAAAAATGTAAATACAGTGCTTTAAAAATATACAGTTCCGCAATGTATTTAAATCTGCATTCCGAGATTTACGCAGCTGTCAAATCTTCAGTAAACCCAATGAAGATGCATTTTTTTTGTTTTTTTTTCAAAAATAAAATACTAATATAGTTATATGTCAATGAATTTTGGATATTACTGTCAAAAAGATATTGTTTATACCTAACAACTGCACTAAAAATGTGTGCCTAAAACTGCACACTTTTTTAACCATAATTATATCTTAAAAATTAGAGTACATAGTAGAATGAAGGGGAATGTATAAGTTAACTTCTTTGTTGAGTAGACCATCACCACCGCCTAAACATGAGGTGGTCACCAATCGCGAACCGATCGCTAGCGCATGAGTATAGCAGGCATCTGGTTTGTCGATGGAGCAAATAGCGTATCAGAAAGGTAGATAATTTAGTATATATAATGGCAGACATATTACTTTGATCATTTTATATTAGAATAATGCCATTAGTAGAAGAATTACATGAGTAGTATTATAATAACTATATCATAACTAATAATAATCTATAAAGGTTAACTCTAATATTACTCACGTACGACTAGTATAATTTTAAAAAATATTAACAAGGTAAAAATGAAGGAAACGATTTTCTAATCTTTAAAACATTAACAAAATAAAAAGTTTATCTAATACTAAAGTGGATTTATTTATTAATATTTTATTTCACAGCCATTTGACGCTACAATATTCTCTAATCTTCTTGACATGGAAGCGATTAACGTTCTCATATCATATGAGTCCACCAGCTCTTCCCAAGCATTTTCAATACTTTCCCAGAGTTGGTCGCGGTTTGTCGGCCTAAAGTCTCTTTTATACATATATATTTTTTCTAAGAAACCCCACACGTTTTCAATGGGGTTAAAATCTGGACTTTTTGCCGGCCAAGGCAAAACATTGATGTTGTGGTTATTTATCCATTCTCTTACTAGTCGTCCAGTATGAATTGGAGAATTATATCCTGTAACGAAAGTGTAGTTATTATATTTTAAAGTATACCTACTAATTAAAATTTCTCACATGCTGAAACACAACATTTTCAGGAAAAATTTGTTCACTGATGGTAGCATCACATTCTCCGAGATATCTGTATAGTGTGCGGATGTTAATCGGCCATCAATTTGCCATCACACTCCAGGATCGTGAACGCTTATCCCGCCCAAACATGGACCGAAAAGCGGCCACTATTGGTAGTACTCAAGGTGTAATTCTCTTCAAATCTTGTATTCCTGGATCGATAAACATGTAGTCTTTCATTTTTGGAAGATTGGAACGTCTTCTCGTCGGAAAACATGACATTGTTCCAAAATTCATTTCCTTGTAACAATTCATTTGCAAACTTGACTCGCCTCTGTTTATGCTCTTCGGTTAGAAACATTTTGTGAGCAGCAACGCAATTCTTAAAGCCGCATTGTATTAGACGCCTTTGTGTTGTTCTGAGAGACCCTGGAAATAATGTTTCTTCTCGAGCCTTCACAGCGGTTTCGAATGGATTATGATTGATAAATTCGACCAGAGCATTATCTTCATTCTCAGTGGAGACCTTTCCTATACCTTGTCTGATAGTCCTTTGTAGTCGCTGTTCTCCTTGCCAGCGTTTTTTAATGTAAAATATGCAACTTTTACTAACATTTAATTCAGCAGCCACTTCAGTCAACGACCAGTTTTCTTCCAATTTAGCTATAGCCCTTGCTCTTTGCGCCTCAATTAAAATGCCTTGGCATGTTTAAAGTTACGATGTATGACATTATTGTCAATTATTAATATTTTGATATTTCATTACCGTCGACACAGAACGGCGATTATATATTTGACACATGTCATTGCATTTACGGCGACTACGATATAAAGTTTAAATTACACCATACAATTTTGCCGTTCACATTTGGATGGCGCCAACTGTACATTCATAATATAACGACGATATAACGTTTTAAATTATTTTTTTGAAATTTGGCCAAGAAAATCGGTCTTTGGAGCCACCGTGCCGGCCTGGCCCAGCAATCAGCCCCATCCGACCGTGCTACGGCCCAACTGTGTGCCACCGCGTACTACGTCTCTCCGCTCGCGGGGGATCTTTCCGCCCCCTCCCGCGCCCCACCGCGCCTTGTCCAACACGTGGCCGGCCATTAGGACGCGTGCCAGAGTATCATTACCGTGGCGAGGGGGAGGGGGTAGCGGAGGGCCACGTGCGCTACCTGGCCGCCGACCACCTGATAGCGTCGCAGCTGGATCGAGAAAACCCACTTCCCCTACTCGGGTTACAGCTTCCGCTTTCGCAGCGCTGCGAGTGGCGCGTATCGCGGGACGAGGTGGGGGTCGGGAGGGTGGTGAGGGGCACGAATTTCGTACGGAGCAAAGGGCACGAGGGTTAACCGGTGGCGATTATGGATACGCGCCCGACAGTGATACAAACAAAAGCCGGCGGGGATTGGCGGGTGCGAAAGGGCTGGCGAATAAAAGGGGTGCGTTTTTATTACTGATCTTCTTACGTACATGGCTAATTTAGTATCAGGCTGCACTAGCTGCCCTTTTATTGTCTTCGCGTTACAGTTTGAGCTAGAGTACTAGAATAACAGGTGTACCCCCAGTACGCCATTTTTGTCCCACGCGCAATTTTTTTTGTTCCAGACTGTATACATTAGGGTGTCCGTTATTTACCAACTTGTTTTTTTTTTCGCAGCGCCCCCTAAATTTTTAGTTTAATACCTGAAAATAAAAATTATCAGACCCATATAAGCCCTTAATATTCATGTTAAACCCTGCCACAAAGACGATACAGTTCCCATTTAAATAACATGGTGTTTCGGCACGTTTTACATTTAATTTTTTTCTCCTGAGCAAGTTAATATGCAGCGATGAGAGACAATAAATTTTTTTATTGCGAGAAATATCTAATTTTAACTGTATTATAGTTAAAATTACTGTAAAAAATTGAGATAATTGAAAAATAATGTGATTGACGATTTGAGTTATGTTCAAAATTTTGCAATTTATCGGGAAAAATCTGACAGATTAAACAATTTTTTTTTTGGCATATTGATTAACACAATTTATTTTATTAAACATTCTTTGGTGGCATTTGGAATTTTTTTATACTCACAATTTGAATGACATGTTGTTTTTGATCTTCGCTAATTGACAGTCAATTTGACAGCTCTCTCTGCAGTATCATTGACCACTCGTAGGTGTTTAACCATTATACCCTCTCAAATAATCTGGAATATTTGACCATCAGTGGCGGTCCGTGGAATTTGACATGCTCGTATTTTCGTAAGGAGGCATGGGACCCACACCCAAATATTTTTTTCTCATAATCACCGAGTAAATACAATTTTTTTTTTATACTTTCGATTTTTGACATTTTGAGATCTGTAATAGTTATGGTAATTTGAATTTTTATTTCATCCCAACATTTCGTCTGTGATATTTTACAATAGTTGTATCTTTAAGAAAAATAAGAATTTTGCAAAAATCACAAGTATTAAAAAAAAAAATTATATTTACGTACTCGGTGATTATGAAAAAAAAATACTTCGCAAATATTTTGCAAGCCGTTTCCAAGATCTGCCCGGAGGCAGCCCTTTTTGGTAAAACATTTTCGCAGGTTTTCCCTGAAGATATTTTGCCATTATAGCCTTCTACTTAGGTGTAATAACCACCCTCTAAAATATGGTGTGGGTCCCATGCCTCCTTAAGAAAATATGAGCATGTCAAATTCCACGGACCGCCACTGTTGACCATGTACTATCATCTAATTGAGGAAAGTTTGTATCAACACCAAATCTTTCACAAAATTTAACAGAATTAGAATTAATAAAACAATCAACGTTTCTGTTGAAAAACCATTTAAAATAATCTGAATTGAAAAGAAAGCGTTTGGGAAAGTCAAACTGATCCTCATCACTTGATCTCAAAGCCTCCACCATTTTTCGCTTTACGTCAGAAGAGATATTTTCATCGAAAAAAGATAAAGTCGCTGCTTCAGAACTCAAATACCATAAATGGTTTCTGAATTTTGCTAAAACTGCTTCCGACTGCTGCTGAATTTTCGCTAAAACTGCTGCTTTAATAAATTCAAGATTGATTCGGAGCAGTTGCGGCTAAAGGTGCAGTATACCAAAATGGAACATATACAAACACGATAAATAAGTAAATTTCTCGTAAACTCTTTTCATCTTCCTGAGTTAACTCAATACAGTCTCGAAAAATGTAAATTTTTAAACAATAAATTGCTTTGGACATCCATCGAGAATGATGCTCCAGGTTTATACAATTTGAGTCCATTGTTTATTTATTTATTTCTTTTATTTGTTTATTTATTCATTCATATTTATTATTTATTTATTCATTCATGTATTTATTTATTCATTGTTTATTTATTTCACAGAAATAAATAGATTATGTAAAAAAAGTAATCGTACTAGAATTGAGTAAAACTAGTACCAGATTCGTGCAATGTAATACAAAATTTTAAATTTATCGGAATCGCTTGTCAATAATTTTTACTTACCTCTTTTCAATAATTTTTACTTTTTCAATAATACGATGAAAATCACATATTTTTTTCAAATAAACAATTTACTTTTATATAAATAATGACAATTTTGCGGTCAAAGCAAAAAAAAACTAAAAAAAATACTATAAGCTCAATTTCAACCCTGAATAACTTTTTAAACAATTGAATTTATCGAAATATCATAAGATAGCTTTTTTGTAGAGCGTTCAATTTACTATAAAAATATGTCTCTCGCCTCGCTGTATATGAACTTGCTCAGGAGAAAAAAAAATTAAATGTAAAACGTGCCGAAACCCCATGTTATTTAAATGGGAAATGTATCATCTTTGTGGCAGGGTTTAACATGAATATTAAGGGCTTAAATGGGGCTGATAATTTTTTTTAGGTCATAAACTAAAAATTTAGGGGGCGCTGCGAAAAAAAAAACAAAGTTAGTAAATAACGAACACCCTAGTATACAATGGCGCCGAAGTATATGTCACATCGCGTTTGCTTGACTGTTTTTATAAAAAAAATATATTTATAATTAAAGTGGTCGTAAAATTATGTAAATAAGGTCCTTTTCTTCTGACTCGATCATCCCTGCTTATGGAACCTCATTGAAAATTATTTATTAACTATCTTTAATATCAGTTCTCTCTTTATAGTGATTATCTTATTACTAATCGTGATTCGTATTATAAATTATACATAATATATTGTAATTGAAATGTTAAGACCAGGTTTATTAAATAATAAATGTCCAGCAACAACGACGTGAACATAATAAAATTATACAAAATATTTTTATAAGATTTTTTTTTTTTACTTAGCCTTCTTTGGATTAGTAAAAACCTTCTAAACTGTGATGTGTATTCAGCTCATTATGAAAATATTTATTACTCTTAGATCCGCAAATACAAAGAAGAAAACGCATCATAAAGTGAGAAAAAAAAGAATCTGGAGACCATAAATTTTAGGCAATAAGTCATTTTATTATTGATCATATATTAGCTTTCAAAATGTCCAACAAGATAGATAAGACAAACATCCCATAAATGGCCGTTTTAAACTATTTTCATTGACATGACAGTATAGGGTCATATTTTTTAGTAGCATACATTTTTTCCAAATAAAATAACATTTTCAAGAAAAGCAAATATTAAAAAGGTTTTATTATTAATTAAGCTTTCTTTATTAATTTAATTTCGAAAAAGTTTCGAAAATAACATTTATCCGGTTCTGCCTTAAAGAACAATGTTAAAAAAATGGCTTTTTTGGCCCCTCAAGACAAAAGTATGAAACTAGTATTTTAATGATAATTTTTGGGTGCTGAATACGAATCATTTATTTATTTTGCCCAAAAATGACGGGAACACCCTCTAACCAACTTCTGTGTGGGGGTGAAAAAGGGATAAATGGTTTGTTTGTGTGTGTGTGTGGAAAAATAACTAAATAATAAAATATAATTGAAATTTGCGCTTGAATAATTATATGAAATGAGCATTAACAATTTTAGATTCAGTAATAAATTATTTTCTTTGCAAAATTAAAACTAAACATTTTTTTATACTAAAAAAACACCGGAACTTGTTTGAATTAGAAATAATTAAGCATTGAAAGAAAATCAGTGTTAATTCCGTTATCAGAAAACTCGATGTCACTTTCAAAACTCATACAAAACCTAGTTTCTCTTATATAGACCTAAAAAGTCATTTCATTTGCGAGAATAATTTCAGTACAAATTGTAATGTGCTGGTGTACCATCCTGCTGGAACCATATTGTATTACGTGGAAGTTGTGGGTTTCGTTCAGCTGGATACAAGTTTGCCATCGTCGGTACCAACATTATTTTGGAGCGGCGCTAAATAAGTTTCTCCATTCAAATTACCGTCAATGAAGAAGGGACCAATGATATTTTCTCGAATTATGGCCAACATTCTTAAATTACAGGTTGGTTTTTTCTTTTTGCTGCTTGTTCGTTTTTGTTGTTTGATTGTCAAGAAAAAATTGTACGTATTTATTAGTAAGTTTTT
Organism: Aromia moschata; assembly: GCA_029963805.1. NCBI lineage: Eukaryota > Metazoa > Arthropoda > Insecta > Coleoptera > Cerambycidae > Aromia > Aromia moschata. The sequence continues at coordinate 1,092,663 of JAPWTK010000086.1, read as the reverse complement.
TATCTTATAGTAGGGAATGTCGGCAATTACAGACATTTATTTTTTGTTATTATTAACATTTCAGAACCTAAAATTGACAAATAGTGTTACTTATAAAAGTTTTATTTTAATGTAACGAATTTCCTACTCTGGAGAAACTTATATTTTTTTATTGTTAATTTCTGCAATAAAATTTATAACCGTAGCAGTTTTGAATAGAGAATGAAAATACCCTTCAAATGTCGTATTGTAGCTGTCACCTGAAGGGGGTTGAATTTAGGGATGACATTTTTACGTCGCAAGATGTCCTTTTTGAATTAGAAATTGACGTGTCTCAGAATTTTCTAAAAAAATGCATAATAATGGAGCTACTGAATTTATTCCATTTGTCTGTTCCACACTGTATTTTCAACAACTGTGCAGGTATTCCCGAACAAAAGTGGGATACTGGCAGTGCGTTTCCCTAATAAACACATTCGGTTCATCGACACGTCGCACGCTGTACAACGTAGGGATTCGGTCAAGACCTCGTAATTCGATCCGGAATACAATGAAGCGACGTGACGTTTTCTATTACCATCGGCGAAGTCGTTGAATAACCCCGCCAGATATGGATACGCTTCAGGCGTCCAACTGTCACAACTTCGGACACGTAGCCCCAACATTTGCCGTATTTTACGGAACGGCAAAAAACACTACTCTTATCTCTACGCCTTTAATACTGCTGCAAGGGTGCATCGACCGCCTGAAAATATCACATCCAAAGAAGTTTTATTTATTTGTACTTTTTATTGCGAAATACTGTACCACCGTCAGCACAGAAAATAGTCATTTACTATGTGAATGTTTTGTAAGACGTCTAAGAGGTCGACTCTTCAATTGTCATTAGTGTTTTAGATGTGAACAAGACACGATTCCTTCTTTTGAAACAACGACTTACGAAGGCATGATGTTGGTATTTAGGATGCGCCATCTATTGGTTTCTTTTTAAACTGAGTGTTATTTCTACATTGCCGACACTGACGCGCTTGATTTGACATATAGGTATGTGGTGTCTAACCTTCGCTGTAAGGAATGGATCGTTTTACGCTTGAACAACGTTGGGAAATATTGAAAAATTATTTCCAAAGGGAATGCTGTGTTGCAGAAACAGTCAGAAAATTGAGAACTATTTTTAGTCGAAATGAAGTTCGTGAAACCGGCATGCGTATGGATAACAAAAGTCATCCACGTGCTCGTCCGGTGCGCACAGCTGAAAGGAATTGCTGCCAAGTGTGCGTGAATACCCAAGAACCTCAACTCGTCACAGAGCACAACAACTTAATGTCAGTCGCACTTCTCTGAGGAGAATATTGCATAAAGACCTCGGATTATTTGCTTACAAGTTGCAACTTACTCAAGAGGTACCTAAAGGAAAAGACCATCCACTTCGTTATCGCTTCTCCGTGTGGGCTTTAAATGAGTTTGAAAATGACGCCGATTTCAATCAAATTTTTTTGCTGAAAAAAAAAATGTTTTCCTTTAAAAGTAATTTAATTTTATGATACAAAAACGTTACCGAGTAAAGTCAGGACTGTTTAATCTCCAGGGTTATAAATTTTGGACTTAAGATTGTTTTGATCGATGGAGACATTGTAAGAATGTGAATCGTTAGTGTTTTAGATGTGAACAAGACACGATTCCTTCTTTTGAAACAACGACTTACGAAGGCATGATGTTGGTATTTAGGATGCGCCATCTATTGGTTTCTTTTTAAACTGAGTGTTATTTCTACATTGCCGACACTGACGCGCTTGATTTGACATATAGGTATGTGGTGTCTAACCTTCGCTATAAGGAATGGATCGTTTTACGCTTGAACAACGTTGGGAAATATTGAAAAATTATTTCCAAAGGGAATGCTGTGTTGCAGAAACAGTCAGAAAATTGAGAACTATTTTTGGTCGAAATGAAGTTCGTGAAACCGGCATGCGTATGGATAACAGAAGTCATCCACGTGCTCGCCCGGTGCGCACGGCTGAAAGAATTGCTGCCAAGTGTGCGTGAAAACCCAAGAACCTCAACTCGTCCCAGAGCACAACAACTTAATGTCAGTCGCACTTCTCTGAGGAGAATATTGCATAAAGACCTCGGATTATTTGCTTGCAAGTTGCAACTTACTCGAGAGGTAAAGGAATATGACCATCCACTTCGTTATCGCTTCTCCGTGTGGGCTTTAAATGAGTTTGAAAATGACGCCGATTTCAATCAAATTTTTTTTGCTGAAAAAAAAATTGTTTTACTTTAAAAGTAATTTAATTTTATGATACAAAAACGTTACCGAGAGTAAAGTCAGGACTGTTTAATCTCCAGGTTATAAATTTTGGACGTAAGATTGTTTTGATCGATGGAGACGTTGTAAGAATGTGAATCGTTAGTGTTTTAGATGTGAACAAGACACGATTCCTTCTTTTGAAACAACGACTTACGAAGGCATGATGTTGGTATTTAGGATGCGCCATCTATTGGTTTCTTTTTAAACTGAGTGTTATTTCTACATTGCCGACACTGACGCGCTTGATTTGACATATAGGTATGTGGTGTCTAACCTTCGCTGTAAGGAATGGATCGTTTTACGCTTGAACAACGTTGGGAAATATTGAAAAATTATTTCCAAAGGGAATGCTGTGTTGCAGAAACAGTCAGAAAATTGAGAACTATTTTTGGTCGAAATGAAGTTCGTGAAACCGGCATGCGTATGGATAACAGAAGTCATCCACGTGCTCGCCCGGTGCGCACAGCTGAAAGAATTGCTGCCAAGTGTGCGTGAAAACCCAAGAGCCTCCCCCTCAAACAGACCAAAAGATCATAGTGGTCCCCCTTTCGCTGGGGGGAGGGATGTTAAAAAATTGGGGGATATTTTGGTTGAAAGTTGGAACTTTCTCGAGAGGTAAAGGAATATGACCATCCACTTCGTTATCGCTTCTCCGTGTGGGCTTTAAATGAGTTTGAAAATGACGCCGATTTCAATCGAAAAATCATTTTTTCGGACGAAGCTCATTTTCATCTTGGAGGACATGTTAATAAACAGAACGTAGGATTTGGGGTTCCAAAAATCCACACGTGGTCATAGAGAAGCCGATGCATCCTGCAAGAGTGACTGTTTGGTGTGGGTTTTGGAGTGGTGACATCATTGGTCCGTACTTCTTTCAAAATGAAGATGGTAACAGCGTTACAGTAAATGGAAGGCGTTACAGAGACATGCTAACTGATTTTTTTGTGGCCGCGATTGGACGATTTGGACTTGGACAAGCTTTGGTTCCAGCAGGATGGAGTAACGTGTCACACAAGCCGTGAAACAATTGATCTTTTGCACACTAAATTCGGTAACCGTGTTATCCGCCGTTTTGGAGACATTAATTGGCCATCGCGCAGCTGGGATTTAACATCGTTGGACTATTTTTTATGGGGACATGTTAAGGACCGTTGTATCTCCAACGATCCACAAACAATTGACGCACTGAAAGAAAACTTCAATCGAGTTATTCGTGCAATAGAGCCACAAATAATCGAAAATGTACTGCAAAACTGGGTGAAAAGAATGAATTACTGCCAAGCTAGCCACGGCGGCCATTTAACCGAAATTGTTTTTCATACATAACGGGAAGGTATACTTTCCTGAACAAAGCAACGATTATTTAAAAATATTCAACGATGTATTTTTAATAGCAATTTTAAAAAGAAACCTTCTGGTGGCCCACCCTATATTTGTTAAAAAATGACATTAACTTAATGTCTTCATGGTCATTGATAAAGCTCATGCATTTTTTGTAGTTTGTAGCAGTTCGATAAAATCAGATTACTCTTTTGATTTTAAATTGACATTTATATTGTGTATAATAGAGTTAGTAGGTATGTATAATATTTAAAAAAAAATACAATGATTGTACAGCAAATAAATTAATGCATAACTGTCTATATACATATTGAGTCCGAGACTTTTTGAATTTTCCCGCAGCAACTTTAATGGCAACACTGCTCCCGTCAACTGCCATCTATCGGTAGACTAATGTAAAATTTTGAGCAAGCTACGTCATTTGGTTTATGTTTGACAGCCATTGAAAGCAGCTAACCTCGTTAATTTCCACAAAAAAATGGAAAAAAAGGGAATTTCGCGTGCTGATTAAGCATTACTTTTTGCGCAAAAAAAAAACAATGCCGGAAACCAAGGAGACACTTGATAAATGCTATGGGGACTCTGCACCATCAGTTTCAATGGTTAAAAGTGGTTTAGTGAGTTCCGTTGTGGCTGCACCAGTACAAGTGACGCTGAACGTTCAGGTCGCCCGAAAGGAGTCGTTACGCCAGAAATCGTCGATAAAATCCATGGAATGATATTGGACGATCGAAGATTGAAAGTGCGTGAGTTGGCTGAGGCTGTAGGCATCTGAACTCAGAGGGTGCATCACATTTTGCATGAATATTTGGATATGAACAAGCTGTCCGCGCGATGGATGGCGCGATTGCTCACGATCGACCAGAAACACAACCGTGTGACCAATTCAAAGAAGTATTTGGGGATGTTCAACCGCAATCAAAACGAGTTTTTGCACCGTTTCGTTACCGGAGATGAGACATGGATCCATCACACCACACCAGAGACCAAGTAACCAATCGAAACAGTGGGTTTCTACGGCTGAATGTGCACCGAAATGCTTATTTTGAGGGTCTTGAGGAATCATATTATTTAGAAGAAATAAAAAAATTAGAAACACGTTGGACTAAATGTATCGAGTTAAAATGAGATTATGTAGAAAAATCAAATGTTTTTTGCTGAAAAAAAAATGTTTTCCTTTAAAAGTAATTTAATTTTATGATACAAAAAACGTTACCGAGAGTAAAGTCAGGACTGTTTAATCTCCAGGTTATAAATTTTGGACTTAAGATTGTTTTGATCGATGGAGACGTTGTAAGAATGTGAATCGTTAGTGTTTTAGATGTGAACAAGACACGATTCCTTCTTTTGAAACAACGACTTACGAAGGCATGATGTTGGTATTTAGGATGCGCCATCTATTGGTTTCTTTTTAAACTGAGTGTTATTTCTACATTGCCGACACTGACGCGCTTGATTTGACATATAGGTATGTGGTGTCTAACCTTCGCTATAAGGAATGGATCGTTTTACGCTTGAACAACGTTGGGAAATATTGAAAAATTATTTCCAAAGGGAATGCTGTGTTGCAGAAACAGTCAGAAAATTGAGAACTATTTTTGGTCGAAATGAAGTTCGTGAAACCGGCATGCGTATGGATAACAGAAGTCATCCACGTGCTCGCCCGGTGCGCACAGCTGAAAGAATTGCTGCCAAGTGTGCGTGAAAACCCAAGAACCTCAACTCGTCCCAGAGCACAACAACTTAATGTCAGTCGCACTTCTCTGAGGAGAATATTGCATAAAGACCTCGGATTATTTGCTTACAAGTTGCAACTTACTCAAGAGGTAAAGGAATATGACCATCCACTTCGTTATCGCCTCTCCGTGTGGGCTTTAAATGAGTTTGAAAATGACGCCGATTTCAATCAAATTTTTTTGCTGAAAAAAAAATGTTTTCCTTTAAAAGTAATTTAATTTTATGATACAAAAACGTTACCGAGAGTAAAGTCAGAACTGTTTAATCTCCAGGTTATAAATTTTGGACGTAAGATTGTTTTGATCGATGGAGACGTTGTAAGAATGTGAATCGTTAGTGTTTTAGATGTGAACAAGACACGATTCCTTCTTTTGAAACAACGACTTACGAAGGCATGATGTTGGTATTTAGGATGCGCCATCTATTGGTTTCTTTTTAAACTGAGTGTTATTTCTACATTGCCGACACTGACGCGCTTGATTTGACATATAGGTATGTGGTGTCTAACCTTCGCTGTAAGGAATGGATCGTTTTACGCTTGAACAACGTTGGGAAATATTGAAAAATTATTTCCAAAGGGAATGCTGTGTTGCAGAAACAGTCAGAAAATTGAGAACTATTTTTGGTCGAAATGAAGTTCGTGAAACCGGCATGCGTATGGATAACAGAAGTCATCCACGTGCTCGCCCGGTGCGCACAGCTGAAAGAATTGCTGCCAAGTGTGCGTGAAAACCCAAGAACCTCAACTCGTCACAGAGCACAAAAACTTAATGTCAGTCGCACTTCTCTGAGGAGAATATTGCATAAAGACCTCGGATTATTTGCTTGCAAGTTGCAACTTACTCAAGAGGTAAAGGAAAATAACCATCCACTTCGTTATCGCTTCTCCGTGTGGGCTTTCAATGAGTTTGAAAATGACGCCGATTTCAATCAAATTTTTTTGCTGAAAAAAAAAATGTTTTCCTTTAAAAGTAATTTAATTTTATGATACAAAAACGTTACCGAGGTCAAGTGTTGTATGTCTAGAAAACTACAATGCCCTGACAGACCCCTGGGCGAGAAGCGGGTGGCCTTGTCTATTCCCTCATTATTTTATATCCTTCCTTAAACCAATAATATAATTCGTGGCTAATACACTTAACGTGTGAGGTCAATAATCAGAGAAAAAAAAAAAAAAAAAAAAAAAAACGTTACCGTGAGTAAAGTCAGGACTGTTTAATCTCCAGGTGTATAAATTTTGGCGTAAGATTGTTTTGATCGACGGAGACGTTGTAAGAACGTGAATCGTTTGGATCAACTGGCGATTCTTTAATTCGGCTTTCGGAACGAATTTCTCCACCCTTTCCGCGTCCCGTCCCACCGTCCCGCGTTCCGTTGTTGCTCTCTTGTTGCGCTCGCCCTAACAGGTCCCCCCCGAAGCGACCGGACTAGGGCGCCGCGGCGCCGCTAGCCGGCGCGCGCCGCCCCTCGCCTCGGGGGCGAAAACCACCCCGAAACGCGCGCTCCCACCACCTCGGCCGCCGTATAAAAGCGGGTGCGCTCGCGGGGCGCGCTCCAAACCACGAGGGCTGTTTAGTTTAGTTTGTTCAGTTCGCCTTTCGACGCCGCTGCGCCTTGTCTGTCTGTCTCTCTTCCTGTCTGTCCGCTCGCTGTCTCCCCCTTCCCCACGCGTCCTCCCGCTACGCGCTCCGTCCTTCCGTTTCAGTACGTGCGCCCCCGCGGCCGACCTGGGGCAGGCCGCCGGCCCGCGGGGACGGCGCCAGGCCGCCGCCGGCCGCCGCGGATGATCGCAGTGCGCGCTCCCGGCACCCGGAGGAGCGGCGAAGATGCCGCGCTGCCTCATGGCGAAGAAGTTCAAGGCGTACGCGTGGCCCGACCGGCCGGACCACCACGACGACGACGACGAGGAGATCGACGTGGTGGGGGACGCGGGCCCGCCGGGCTCGTGCTGGGGCCCGTCGAGCCCGACGGCCGGCGCCACGGCGCCCAGCCCGCCGCCGACGTCGCCGCACGGGACCACGCTGCTCTACAACGGTAAATTTTCTCTTCCTCTCTTTTATTTTTTGCTTCTTTGCTCAGCCGTATTTACACCCGGAGAAATGTTAGGGGAACGTTTCGTCTGCATTCTATTGTAGTAAGTCAGACTATGTTAAGGGTGTAACACAGAGAGGGTAAGGGAGAGTCTGGAACAGTGGCCACGTTTCCAGATTTCCAAAAAATTTGCAATAAAAGCCAGAATTAACCTTTTTTCTCCACCCTGATAGCACTAGGTGATAAATTCTATATTCTTCTCTACATGTTTTCACTCTAAGACTGAAAAAAATAATATTTTAACTAAAATTTCGGAGTTACAAAAATTGTGTGGCCACTGTACCTACTCTGATGGTACACTGGACATTAGGATATGGTCCAGTGGCCTTTCCTGTTTAAACGGGTGATAGTTTATGTTAAAATAAAGTTATTTATTATGTTAAAAATATGTCACAAAAATAATAACAGTAATAATGCAGATTAAATTTATTTAAAAAACAACTGAAACGTATACAGCAAAATTGTTTAACTGCTGATCGTTAACAAATACTAGACATGGACAAACTAGGGTAGAAAATGAGAGTATAATTTAATTTACCTGCTAAAGCCATTCTAAATAGTCCTCTTTCTAATGGTGGTACAGCAGTCATCTCTTATTAATATGATAAAGTAGTGGCCACTGTACCTACTTATGTTATGTTATGTTAACTAACTATATGTTTTTTGAAACAATGGGTAATTACAAAAGCTATATAATCAAAATATTGTAATATCAATAAACGCTTACATATATTAGGTATAAATCGTCACTATTTGTCCACTTCGATATGTAGGTATTTATTCGCTACGCATAATTTTCACCGTTCCTTGTATTTTACTATATGTGGTCAATTTAAAGTTAAGTTCATACAAAAAGAAGAAACTTTAAAGCTCAAGATTACTACCCGTCTATATTCTTAGAATGTTACTTGAACCCCTCTGCAGTGGGTGGCAGCTACTACTCTTTATAAATAAAAATATAGCATGAAAATGACCACTGTTCCTGCTTGGCCACTGTTGCAGACTCTCCCCTATATTGACAAAAATAATTTATTATTATTTTCTATAAACTTTTACTTTCATTCAAAGAACGGTTTTCTCCAATTTAACTACGGCCCTCGTTTTTGGCACCTCAGTTAAATTCTTCGGCGTGTTTCATTCTATTTTTTTACGCTTCCTCTCAGTGTCAGATATATTTGACAACCATAAAATCATTGCTAAAATTACACGATACCATTTTGCCGTTCACATTTGGGTGGCACCAACCGTTGAAAAGTTATTGTTTTTTTTTCAATTTTATAGATATTTTATGTTAGTTATTAAAATACATTTTATCAAAATTTATTTTTCACATTTGTAACATTATCAATCTGATAAGTTGATAATATTTTCTTTTTGATAAAATACTGCTTGCCTTGTTTGTCCACTCACGCTATTTCTAATACCAAATTTAACAGAGACTGACCCACAAACAAAAGAGGGCTTTGCAAATCTATGTTAAATTAAATTAAATTAAAGTTATGTATGTACGTTAGATTGAGCTGCCCCTCTGATGTGTCTTGTACCCCATGTTCCCATTTAATAATCATATTTTCGACTGCCTGTTTCATTCATACTTCTAAATTCTTTTTTTTTCTGTTTTGCCATTTTGTAAATATCAACATGGCAAAAGTTGTTACAAAAGGTTAAAGACATAGACCAACGGGTGTACACCGTTTGCCCTACCCCGTAGTGGTGCCTGAATAATGGTTGTTACATTATTTGTTTATTTATTTATTCAGCCTGATAAAGTTGAAGCCAGAATAAAATATTATATATGTACATAGATAGATAAATATGCAAAATATACAAATGAAGGTACAAAACAACATCACAATTTCATATCACAATTAGAGTTTAATCACAATAAACACATATATGTATGTAAATTATATACATTAAAAGACAAAAAATAAATAAAAAACAAAATAAAGATTATAATTAATTTTTGAATTTCTCTTTTTGATCCTCTTTTATCGTGGGCATGCCAAAATTTTTGGTGGTTTGTTTTTTATGATGGACAAATAAATATTAATGTGGAAGGTAAAAATACAATAAACACATATATTTGTAAAATATATACATTAAAAGACAAAAAATAAATAAAAAAACGAGAAATAAAGATTATAATTAATTTTTTGAATTTCTCGTATTTTGAAATCCTCTTATTATCGTAAGGGAACATGGAACCCACATCATATTTTAGTGAATAATTACTAGACCTAAGTAGAAGGCTATAATAACAATTTAAGTTTAACAAAACTTTTTGAACGAAAATTTTTAACAAACGTCTGCCTCACCAGAAGAAATTGGAAACGACGATTTATTTTTTTTTTAATTACGAAGTGAATATAAAAGTTTTTTATTCTTGTGTTTTTTTGCAAAATGTCAACACCACTAGTCACATTATCCTTGTAATAGTATTAAACACCTCCTCTGGGCGACTGCTCTGTTAGCTTCCCCCTTAAGCCGGATCTGACCCTACTAATTGTTACAAATTATTATGCGACAACCTTTCTCTGGGCATTATTCTCCTCGGTTGAAACGTCTACTAATGTAACAGGTAGCGGATGAAGAATGGCACCTCTCGTGTATATACGCTACCCGCATACCGTATTATAATTAATGCTATTATATGCCAGCATTTTTAAGGCTGTACCGACACCCTTACAAGTGCGTTATTACCATTCAACAGTTTGGGAACAGCGTTTTCCTCGTTACTTTTCACGGAAAATATTCCGTGATGAATTCGAGCCGCTTGTTTTCACCTAAAAGCAATCAAAATGGTAATTAATCTGCTATGATACGTTACAAGGTGTTTAGAATTTGAAATACATATTACGAGAAATTTAAAGGGGGAAACAAATAACACAGGTCTACAAAAAAATGATTTGTCTTTGCAATCAGATCCATCATTTCCTATGCATTTTGAGCATTGAAACCAAATTTGTCAAAAAAAAATTCTATCGCATCAATTTTTCTCTCCACCCCCATATAACTCCAAAATAAGCTCTTATAGAGGAAATTTTTTGAAAACAATTCTTTAATTATTTTTTATGACCTTCATATTGTTTTTTTGGGTCCATGATTACGAATCTGAAGGCAAGAAAAATTTCGACTTAATGACAGCTGTCAACAAGCTGTCAAATTTCACTAAAAAGTAATAAGTTGTATTAAATGCATATTAAGTTTTTTGGGTTGCTGATTATGATTCTGAAGTCAAAAATGAATTTTGACCTAATGACAGCGTCAGCAAGCTGTCAAAAAGATAAAGAGATGATGTTTAGTACATGTTTATATTCAGCCAAATCTAACATAATCATGTCTACAAAAAAAAGTTTTGTCTTTTTGTAATCGGACGTATCATCCTTTATATAAATTAGGTAAATCATTTTTGACTTCAGATTCGTAATCAGTAATCCAAAAAGTTAATAATATCACAGCTCCACAAAAGACAAGTTAAAAACTTTTGACTAAACATCATTTCTGAAGTATTTTGACATACTGAACACGACGGGATCGAATTCAGTATGTCAATTTTGGATACCAGCAGCCTAATAGATTAAAAATTGTATTTTAGACTCGTAATTTACTTGTCTCAAATATATTTCCTAATTTATTTGGGAGCTGGTACTGCTTGATAACGTTGTAATTAATTCAAAATTAATTTTTGACCTCGGATTTGTATTCAGCCACCCAAAAACCTTAATAATATGCATTTAATATAAGCTTTTTATGTTTTAGTGAAATTTGATAGCTTGTTGACAGCTGTCATTAAGTCTAAATTTATTAATGACTTCAGACTCGTGATCAGCGACCCAAAAAACCAATATAAAGGTCATAAAAAATGATTAATGAATTTCCTCTATAAGAGTTTATTTGTGTTATATGGGGATGCAGAGAAAAATTGATGCGGTAGCATTTTTTTGTGCCATAGTTGGTTTCAGTGAATCAAAATACATAGGAAATGATGGGTCTGATTGCAAAGACAGAACATTTTTTTTTGTAGACCTGTGATAATTAAAATGAATGTCTAGGGGTATTTTAACATTTTTCTAAATTAAATGTGAAAAATCATTAGGATATTTGATAACAGTAGAGGTCGGATCAAAAATTTGGATGACGCTATACGAGTAAGCCACAATATACGTTAATATGTCATGAGGTTTACTGTTTTTACTGTTCTATTTTCAAACCAAAAAAATATTTATATTCAAAAAGTAGGTGTCACTGTATGACATACTAATATGCAGCTATACGTTACCAAAACTGTGACATCTTGCAATATATTGATTTTTTTTATTTTCATTCATTTTAATTTGTTATAATTAATTCCAAGTTCATCGATTCAAATCTTAAAGTGTGTTGAAGTTGTTGTGATAGACGGACAGATGAACAGACAAAAGCTAAAACTGATTCTCGATCAAATTTAATATATCAACGATTCAGAACATTTTAGGCTACAAACGGTGACAAAGCATTAAAAAAAATCTACGAAACCATAACTTTACTTCGTACGAGGATGTGGAGTTAATAAAGTTTTAAATTGGGTCACATTTGACAGAATCGATCTTATGCCATGGCAAAGGTGCAAGTAAATTTGAACAAGAAGATAACTTACAACCACAATAGCTTTCAGAGACAGATGTCAATTGCTTTAGCGTTAAGTCAAACTGTTACGAAATGGACTTATAGATCGATAAGAGTTGATTAGTTTACCAAGGGCGTATTTTAAAACGAAAAAAAATATCACAGCGTGAGATTTTTGACAGCGTATTTACATTAAATATAGGTACACTTGAATTTATCCCACAAATATCTTATTTAATTAATATAAAACAATTCTTCAAGACAGTCTTTTTTATGACAATGAAGACAGTTTCGTCATTGTGAACTACATTAACATACTGTTCTCAATGTTTGTATGAATAAAATCTACTTAATCTTTGTTTTTATATATAAAAAAGATATACGACGTTTTAAAAGTCAAACTATGTTAAACTATGTCAATTCCAGGGGCGGATCTAGGACATCATGAATCCAGTTCTGAAATTTGTTCACAAGCACATAGGGGTGGAGAAACAAGTACTTAGCAATTAATAGTAAATACACCTTATCCAGAAAAAAACTAATGCACTATTAAGAAAACATATCGCACATCCTGACTGTTTACTATTTACATT